>CM056199.1:105602841-105622295 GCA_029692085.1 Gymnothorax javanicus
CCAATTTTTTTTTCCCCCCCTTTAAAAAATTTTTTAAAATTTCTTATTTCAAACAAACATTTCGTATTTTTAATAACAAGGGGGGTTAAAAAATTAATGCCTTTAATTCCCTTTTTCCCTAGGGTTCTTTAAATGGATTCTTTTTTATATGAGGAGAAATTAAAAAGAAACCAAAATTCATAGTTAAAGCTAAAATAGCTTCCATTAACAAAAATTAAATTCCCTATTTTTATAATTAGATGGGGAGCTTTAAGCCATTTTAAATTAACCCAAAGGTTTGTTTAAAAAGTACTGTTCCTTTTTTTCCTCATAAACCAAAAATTGAAAAAGCCAAAATTTTACTCTTAATCCACAACGTACATTAGAAAAATTTAACAATGCTAATTTGCTAGAAAAGAAGGGTTAATTAAGCATTTAATTAATTCCCCGAATGTTATTTAATGATTACTTTATTTCCCCCCAAAAACCTCATATAAAAAAACCAGAATTTTGCCTAGCATTGATTTTTTTACAAGTTAGATTGCATTAAATTTTAAATTTCGTATTTTAATATACGGATTAAATTTTTTTCTTTAACCAATTTATGAATTAGCTTTTAAGCCTTATTTATTTATCTTAGGCAGAAGTTGACTACCTATTGACTCTTATTCCTAAAAACATTAAACTTTTTCAAACGTATTTTAATTTACGAACTTAGTTTAATCCCTTTAATTAATTTTTTTGGGGGTTTTTTTCCCTTTTTTTTTCCATATGGGGAAATCAAAAGCGATTTAACCACATTTGAGACAACAAATTAAATTACATTTAAAAATTTAAAATTGTTATTTTCATAAACCAAAGGGGTTCTTTTCCATTTAACTCTATTTGAATATTGTTTAAAAAGGATTATTCTTATTTATCATAAACAGAAAGTATGAAAAAACCATTTACATTTTTTCCCGAACAATTGATTAATTCAAAAATTTAAAATTGTGTATTTCAAAATAGAAAAGGGTTTTTAACCCTTTAAATTTAAATTTAAGGGTTAGCTTTAATGCCATTATCTTTATTTCCCATAAGGGAAAAACTTAGAAAGACTATTCATGCAAGACGCTGCAATAGAATTGAAGATAAACTTTTCATTGCTTTTTTGCAAAAAAATAAACAACATTTTTCATATTTCCTGAAGGGTTATGCTTTAATGCCATTATCTCTTTTTTTCCCATGAATTAGTTAAAAAACCGATTTTATTTTCCCGAAAAAAAAGTTAATTACATTTAAACTTTAAATTTTTTAATAAATTAGATGGGGGACTTTAACCATTTAATTCCCTATTAGAAGGGTTAGCTTTAAAGCTTTTTTATTTCCCTGAGGAAGAAAAAAATTTAAAATCCAAAACACTAGATTAATGCAGATTAGCAATTTGCATTAGATTAAAATTTTCAAGTGAAATTTTTATTTAAAAAAATTGCTTTAAAAATTTTAAATTATATTCCCCGAAAGGGTTTTCTTAATGCCATTATCTCTTTTTTCCAAAAGGAAGCAAAAAAAAATGCCGTTTAACCACATTAGACGCTAATACAAGTTAATTAGCATTAAATTTTAACATTTTTTTTTAAAAAAGATTAAGCTTTAAAGCAAATTTAATTTATATTTTTATGAAGGGGTTTTCTTTAATGCCATTGGTCTTTTTTTCCCCTTTAGGACAAAATGACAATGACCAGATATTAGCACTAGCATTAGATCGCTAGCATTATCAAGTTAGCATTAGCATTCAAACTTTAACATTGCTGTATTTGCATATGTAAAGAAGGTTGCTTTAATGCCATTTAATCTCATATTCCCATGAAGTGTTATGCTTAATTGCCATCTGATCTTATTTTCCATCATAGAGGACATAGCGCATGCAAATTACCAGACATTAGCACTAGCATTTTTGTTTTCTAGCATTAGCAAGATAGCATTACATTCAAACTTTAACATTGCTGTATTTTGCATATATACCAGAAGGGTTAAGCTTTAATGCCATTTAAATCTCATATTCCCATGAAGGGTTATGCTTTAATGCCATCTGATCTCTTATTTCAATCATAGTGGACACATAAAGTATGACAATGACCAGATATTAGCACGGTGATTAGATCGCTAGCATTAGCATTCAAACTTTAACATGACTGTATTTGCATATTTACAAGAAGGGTTAAGCTTTCATGGCATCTAATCTCATATTCCTATTAAGGGTTATGCTTTAATGCCATCTGATTCTTATTTCCATCATAGAGGACATAAGTATGACAATGACCAGATATTAGCACTAGCATTAGATCGCTAGCATTAGCAAAGTTAGAATTAGCATTCAAACTTTAACATTGCTGTATTTGCATATATACAAGAATGGTTGCTTAAATGCCCATTTAATTCTCATATTTCCATGAAGGGTTATGCTTTAATGCCATCTGATCTCTTTATTCCCCATCATAGAAGACAAGAACAGTATGAAAATGACCAGATATTAGCACTAGCATTAGATCGCTAGCATTAGCATATTCAAACTTTTAACATGACTGTATTTGCATATTTACAAGAAGGGTTAAGCTTTTAATGGCATCTAATCTCATATTCCTATAAAGTGGGTTATGCTTTAATGCCATCTGATCTCTTATTTCCATCATAGAGGACCACAAAACAGTATGAAATGATAAGATATTAGCACTAGCATTAAATCGCTATCATTAGCAAGTTAGCATTAGTATTCAAACTTTAACATTGCTGTATTTGTATATATATACAAGGATAAAAAGCTTTAATGCCCTTTAATCTCATATTTCCATGAAGGGTTATGCTTTTTAATGCCATGTGATCTCTTATTTCCATCAAAGGGACACAACAGTATGAAAATGACCAGATATTAGCACTAGCATTAGCAAATTAGCATTAGCATTCAAGCTTTAACATTGCTGTATTTGAATTTATACAAGAATTTAGCTTTAATGCCATTTAATCTCATATTGCCATGAAGGGTTATGCTTGAATGCCATCTGATCTCTTATTTCCATCATAGAGACACATAAAACATGACAATGATCAGATATTAGCACTAGCATTAGACGCTTAGCATTTGCAAGTTAATTAGCATTCAAACTTTAACATTGCTGTATTTGCATATATACTCGAAGAGGTTATGCTTTTAATGCCATTTAATCTCATATTCCCATGAAGGGTTATGCTTTAAAAGGCATCTGACCTCTTATTTCCATCATAGAGGACACAAATAACAGTATGAAAATGACCAGATATTAGCACTAGCATTAGATCGCTTGCATTAGCAAGTTAGCATTAGCATTCAAACTTAACATTGCTGTATTTGCATATGTACAAGAAGGGTTGTTTTTAATGCCATTTAATCTCATATTCCAATGAAGGGTTATGCTTTAATGCCATCTGATCTATTATTTCCATCATAGAGGACACAAACAGTATGAAAATGACCAGATATTAGCACTAGTAAAAAGACCGTTACTTAATATAGAAGTTAGCATTAGCATTCAAACTTTAACATTGATGTATTTGCATATATACTGAAGGGTTGTTTTTAATGCCATTTAATCTCATATTTCCATGAAGGGTTATGCTTTAATGCCATGTGATCTCTTATTTCCATCATAGAGACACAAACAGTATGACAATGACCAGATATTAGCACTAGCATTATAGCAATTCGCTAGCATTAGCACTCAAACTTTAACATGACTGTATTTCCATATTTACAAGAAGAGTAAAGCTTTTAATGCTATCTAATCCTCATATTCCCCATGAAGGGTTATGCTGTAATAAGAAATCTGATCTCTTATTTCCATCATAGAGGACAATTACAGTATGAAAATGACCAGATATTAGCATTAACATTAAATCGGCTATCATTAGCAAGTTAGCATTAGCATTCAAACTTTAGCATTGCTGTATTTGAATATATACAAGGAGGGTTGCTTTAATGCCATTTAATCTCATATTTCCATGAAGGGTTTGCTTTTACTGACATTTAATTTCCATATTCATGAAAATGACCAAGATATTACTTTTTTACCATTAAATCGCTATCATTCAAGTTAGCCATTCAAACTTTAGCATTGCTTATTTTATATATACAAGGAGGACTTTGTACCATTTAACATAGTATGAAGGGTTATGCTTTAATGCCAGATCTTATTTCCATCATAGAGGACACATAGAGGATAACAATATTTTACATATTAGCACTAGCATTAGACCGCTAATTAGCAAGTTAGAATTAGCATTCAAACTTTAACATTGCTGTATTTGCATATATACTAAAAAGGGTTGCTTTAATGCCATTTAATCTAATATTCCCATGAAGGGCGATGCTTAAAGGCATCTGATCCTCTTATTTCAATCATAGAGACACATACAGTATCATGAAATGACTAGATATTAGCACTAGCATTAGATCGCTAGCATTAGCAAGTTTAGCATTAGCATTCAAACTTTAACATTGCTGTATTGGGTATATATACAAGGAGGATTAGGTTTTAATGCCATTTAATCTCATATTCCATGAAGGGTTATGCTTTAATGCCATCTAATCTCTTATTTCAATCATAATGGACACAAAAAGTATGAAAATGACCAGATATTAGCACTAGCATTAGGCACAGCAAGCTAGCATTAGCATTCAAACTTTAACATGACTGTATTTGCATATTTACAAGAAGGGTTAGGCTTTAATGCCATCTAATCACATATTCCCAAGGAAGGGTTATGCTTTTTAATGCCATCTGATCTCTTATTTCCATCATAGAGGATAAGAACAGCATGAACATGACAAGATATTAGCACCAGCATTAGATCGCTAGCATTAGCAAGATAGCATTAGCATTCAAACTTTTTGAACATTGCTGTATTTTTATATATACCAGAAGGGTTAAACTTTAATCATTTAATCTCATATTGCAATGAAGGGTTATGCTTTAATGCCATCTGATCTCTGTTTCCATCATAGAGGACAAATACAATATGACAATGACCAGATATTAGCACTATCATTAGATCGCTAGCATTAGCAATTAGCATTAGCATTCAAACATAACATTGCTGTATTTGCATATGTACAAGAAGGGGTTAATCTTTTAATGCCATCTAATCACATATTCCTATGAAGGGTTATGCTTTAATGCCATGTGATCAATTATTACCATCATAGAGACAATTTAACAGTATGAAAATGACCAGATATTAGCACTAGCATTAGATCGCTAGCATTAAACAAAGTTATCATTAGCATTCAAACTTTAACATTGCTGTATTTGCATATATACAAGAATGGTTAAGCTTAAATGCCATTTAATTTCATATTTCCATGAAGGGTTATGCTTTTAATGCCATCTGATCTCTTATTCCTGAATTACCATAGAGGACAAGTACAGTATGAAAATGACCAGATATTAGCACTAGCATTAGATCGCTAGCATTAGCATTCAAACTTTTAACATGACTGTATTTGCATATTTACAAGAAGGGTTAAGCTTTCATGGCATCTTATCTCATATTCCTATGAAGGGTTATGCTTTAATGCCATCTGATCTCTTATATCCATCATAGAGACACGTGCAGAATGAAAATGACCAGATATTAGCACTAGCATTAAATTCGCTATCATTAGCAAGTTAGCATTAGTATTCAAACTTTAACATTGCTGTATTTGTATATATACAAGGAGGGTTAAGCTTTAATGCCCTTTAATCTCATATTTCCATGAAGGGTTATGCTTTAATGCCATGTGATCTCTTATTTCCATCATAGAGGACACGTACAGTATGAAAATGACCAGATATTAGCACTAGCATTATATCGCATTAGCATTAGCATTAGCATTCAAACTTTAACATTGCTGTATTTGAATTTATACAAGAAGGTAAAACTTTAATGCCATTTAATCTCATATTGCCATGAAGGGTTATGCTTTAATGCCATCTGATCTCTTATTTCCACATAGAGGACACATACAGTATGACAATGACCAGATATTAGCACTAGCATTAGACCGCTAGCATTAGCAAGTTAGAATTAGCATTCAAACTTTAACATTGCTGTATTTGCATATATACAAGAAGGGTTGCTTTTAATGCCATTTAATCTCATATTCCCATGAAGTGTTATGCTTTAAAGGCATCTGACCTCTTATTTCCATCATAGAGGACACGAACAGTATGAAAATGACCCGATATTAGCACTAGCATTAGATCGCTTGCATTAGCAAGTTAGCATTAGCCTTCAAACTTTAACATTGCTGTATTAGCATATGTACAAGAAGGGTTAAGCTTTAATACCATTTAATCTCATATTCCAATGAAGGGTTATGCTTTAATGCCATCTGATCTATTATTTCCATCATAGAGGTCACAAACAGTATGAAAATGACAAGATATTAGCACTAGCAAAAGATCGCTAGCAATAGCAAGTTAGCATTAGCATTCAAACTTTAACATTGATGTATTTGCATATATACAAGGAGGGTAAAGCTTTAATGCCATTTAATCTCATATTTCCATGAAGGGTTATGCTTTAATGCCATGTGATCTCTTATTTCCATCATAGTGACACGAACAGTATGACAATGACCAGATATTAGCACTAGCATTATATCGCTAGCATTAGCACTCAAACTTTTAACATGACTGTATTTCCATATTTACAAGAAGAGTAAAGCTTTCATGCCATCTAATCTCATATTCCCATGAAGGGTTATGCTTTAATGAAATCTGATCTCTTATTTCCATCATAGAGGACGCCAGACAGTATGAAAATGACCAGATATTAGCACTAACATTAAATCGCTAGAAATTAGCAAGTTAGCATTAGCATTCAAACTTTAGCATTGCTGTATTTGTATATATAGTTTTAAGGCTTTAATGCCCTTAATCTCATATTTCCATGAAGGGTTATGCTTTTAATGCCATCTGATCTCTTATTTCCATCATAGAGGACACATAGAGGATAACAATGACCACATATTTCACTAGCATTAGACCGCAAATTAGGCATTAGTTAAATTGTATTCAAACTTTAAATTGCTTTAATGCCATTTAATCTCATATTGAAGGGTTAATCTGATCTTTTCCTAGATATTAGCACTAGCGAAGAGTGATGCTTTAAAAGGCATCTGATTCAAACTTTAATTTGCTGTATTTGCATATATACAAGAGGAAAGCTTTAACAGTAATCAAAATGACCAGATATTAGCATGCCATGTGATCTCTTAGCATTAGATGAAAATAGCATTAGCATTAGCACTTTTAGTTAGCATTAGCATTCAAACTTTAACATTGCTGTATTTGTATATATACAAGAAGAGGTTAAGCTTTAATGCCATTTAATCTCATATTCCCATGAAGGGTTATGCTTTAATGCCATCTGATCTCTTATTTCCATCATAGAGGACACATAAAATATGAAAATGACCAGATATTAGCACTAGCATTAGATCGCTAGCATTAGCAAGTTAGCATTAGCATTCAAACTTTAACATTGCTGTATTTGTATATTTACAAGGAGGGCAAGCTTTTAATGAATTAATCTCATATTCCCATGAAGGTTATGCTTTAATGCCATCTGATCTCTTATTTCCATCATTACATATATAACATGACAAGATATTAGCACTAGCATTAGATCGCTAGCATTTAGCATAGCATTCAAACTTTAACATTGCTGTATTTTTATATATACAAGAAGGGTTAAACTTTAATGCCATTTAATCTCATATTGCCATGCTTTAATGCCATCTGATCTCTTATTTCCATCATAGAGGACATATACAGTATGACAATGACCAGATATTAGCACTAGCATTAGATCGCTAGCATTAGCAAGTTAGCATTAGCATTCAAATTTTTAACATTGCTGTAATTGCATATGTACAAGAAGGGTTAATCTTTAATGGCATCTAATCACATATTCCCATGAAGGGATATGCATTAAATGCCATGATCAATTATTACCATCAGAGGACACTAACAGTATGACAATGACCAGATATTAGCACTAGCATTAGATCGCTAGCATTAGCAAGTTATCAAATTTAACAGCATTCAAACTTTAACATTGCTGTATTTGCATATATACAAGAATGGTTAAGCTTAAATGCCATTTAATTTCATATTTCCATGAAGGGTTATGCTTTAATGCCATCTGATCTCTTATTTCCATCATAGAGGACACATAGAGGATAACAATGACCACATATTAGCACTAGCATTAGACCGCTAGCATTAGCAAATTAGAATTAGCATTCAAACTTTAACATTGCTGTATTTGCATATATACAAGAATGGTTAAGCTTAAATGCCATTTAATCTCATATTGCCATGAAGGGTTATCCTTTAATGCCATCTGATCTCTTATTTCCATCATAGAGGACATATACAATATGACAATGACCAGATATTAGCACTATCATTAGATCGCTAGCATTAGATCGCTAGCATTAGCATTCAAACTTTAACATGACTGTATTTGCATATTTACAAGAAGGGTTAAGCTCTCATGGCATCTAATCTCATATTCCTATTAAGGGTTATGCTTTAATGACATCTGATCTCTTATTTCCATCATAGAGGACACGTACAGTATGAAAATGACCAGATATTAGCACTAGCATTAAATCGCTATCATTAGCAAGTTAGCATTAGTATTCAAACTTTAACATTGCTGTATTTGTATCTATACAAGGAGGGTTAGCTTTTTAATGCCCTTTAATCTCATATTTCCATGAAGGGTTATGCTTTAATGCCATGTGATCTCTTATTTCCATCATAGAGGACACGTACAGTATGAAAATGACCAGATATTAGCACTAGCATTAGATCGCTAGCATTAGCAAATTAGCATTAGCATTCAAACTTTAACATTGCTGTATTTGAATTTATACAAGAAGGGTTAAGCTTTAATGCCATTTAATCTCATATTGCCATGAAGGGTTATGCTTTAATGCCATCTGATCTCTTATTTCCATCATAGAGGACACATAAAACATGACAATGACCAGATATTAGCACTAGCATTAGACCGCTAGCATTAGCAAGTTTGAATTAGCAATCAAACTTTAACATTGCTGTATTTGCATATGTACAAGGAGGGTTAGGCTTTAATGCCATTTAATCTCATATTGCCATGAAGGGTTATGCTTTAATGCCATCTGATCTCTTATTTCCATCATAGAGGACACGAACAGTATGAAAAAGACCAGATATTAGCACTAGCATTAGATCACTAGCATTAGCAAGTTAGAATTAGCATTCAAACTTTAACATTGCTGTATTTGCATATATACAAGGAGGGTTAAGCTTTAATGCCATTTAGTCTCATATTCCCAAGAAGGGTTATGCTTTAAAGTCATCTGATCTCTTATTTCCATCATAGAGGACACGATCAGTTTGAAAATGACCAGATATTAGCAGTTGCATTAGATCGCTAGCATTAGCAAGTTAGCATTAGCATTCAAACTTTAGCATTGCTTTATTTGCATGTGTACAAGAAGGGTTAAGCTTTAATGCCATTTAATCTCATATTCCAATGAAGGGTTATGCTTTTATGCCATCTGATCTCTTATTTCCATCATAGAGGACACAAACAATATGACAATGACCAGATATTAGCAGTAGCATTAGTTCGCAAGCAACAGCAAGTTAGCATTAGCATTCAAACTTTAACATTGCTGTATTTGCATATATACTAGAAGGCTTAAGCTTTAATGCCATTTAATCTCATATTCCCATGAAGGGTTATGCTTTTATGCCATCTGATCTCTTATTTCCATCATAGAGGACACATACAATATGACAATGACCAGATATTAGCACTTGCATTAGTTCGCAAGCAATAGCAAGTTAGCATTAGCATTCAAACTTTAACATTGCTGTATTTGCATATGTACAAGAACGGTTAAGCTTTAATGCCATTTAATCTCATATTGCCATGAAGGGTTATGCTTTAATGCCATCTGATCTCTTATTTCCATCATAGAGGACATTTAACAGTATGAAAATGACCAGATATTAGCACTAGCATTAGATCGCTAGCATTAGCAAGTTAGCATTTGCATTCAAACTTTAACATTGCTGTATTTGCATATATACCAGAAGGGTTAACCTTTAATGCCATTTAATCTCCTATTCCCATGAAGGGTTATGCTTTAATGCCATCTGATCTCTTATTTCCATCATAGAGGACACATACAGTATGAAAATGACCAGATATTAGCACTAGCATTTGATCGCTAGCATTAGCATTCAAACTTAAACATGCCTGTATTTGCATATTTACAAGAAGGGTTATGCTTTAATGACATCTGATCTCTTATTTCCATCATAAAGGACACATACAATATGACAATGACCAGATATTAGCACTAGCATTAGATCGCTAGCATTAGCAAGTTAGCATTAGCATTCAAACTTTAACATTGCTGTATTTGCATATGTACAAGAAGGGTTAAGCTTTAATCCCATCTAATCACATATTCCCATGAAGGGATATGCTTAAATGCCATGTGATCAATTATTACCATCAGAGAGGACACGTACAGTATGACAATGTCCAGATATTAGCACTAGCATTATATCGCTAGCATTAGCAAGTTAGCATTAGCATTCAAACTTTAACATTGCTGTATGTGAATTTATACAAGAAGGGTTAAGCTTTAATGCCATTTAATCTCATATTCCCATGAAGGGTTATGCTTTAATGCCATCTGATCTCTTATTTCCATCATAGAGGATAAGTACAGTATGAACATGACAAGATATTAGCACTAGCATTAGTTCGCTAGCATTAGCAAGATAGCATTAGCCTTCAAACTTTAACATTGCTGTATTTTTTATATATACAAGATGGGTTAAGCTTTAATGCCATTTAATCTCATATTGCCATGAAGGGTTATGCTTTAATGCCATCTGATCTCTTATTTCCATCATAGAGGACACATAAAACATGACAATGACCAGATATTAGCACTAGCATTAGATCTCTAGCATTAGCAAGGTAGCATTAGCATTCAAACTTTAACATTGCTGTATTTGCATATGTACAAGAAGGGTTAAGCTTTAATGCCATCTAATCACATATTCCCATGAAGGGTTATGCTTTAATGCCATCTGATCTCTTATTTCCATCATAGAGGACACGAACAGTATGAAAATGACCAGATATGAGCACTAGCATTAGATCGCTAGAATGAGCAAGTTAGCATTAGCATTCAAACTTTAACATTGCTGTATTTGCATATATACCAGAAGGGTTAACCTTTAATGCCATTTACTCTCATATTCCCATGAAGTGTTATGCTTTAATTCCATCAGATCTCTTATTTCCATCATAAAGGACACGAAACAGTATGAAAAAATGACCAGATATTAGCACTAGCATTAGATCGCTAGCATTAGCATTCAAACTTTAACATGACTGTATTTGCATATGTACAAGAAGGGTTAAGCTTTAATGCCATTTAATCTCATATTCCCATGAAGGGTTATGCTTTAATGCCATCTGATCTATTATTTTCATCATAGAGGACACAAACAGTATGAAAAATGACAAGATATTAGCTCTAGCATTAGATCGCTAGCAATAGCAAGTTAGCATTAGCATTCAAACTTTACCATTGCTGTATTTGCATATATACTAGAAGGGTTAAGCTTTAATGCCATTTAATCTCATATTCCAGTGAAGGGTTATGCTTTAAAGTCATCTGATCTCTTATTTCCATCATAGAGGACACGAACAGTATGAAAATGACCAGATATTACCACTAGCATTAGATCGCTAGCATTAGCAAATTAGCATTAGCATTCTAACTGTAACATTGCTGTATTTATATATGTACAAGAATTTTTAAGCTTTAATGCCATTTAATCACATATTGCCATGAAGGGTTATGCTTTAATGCCATCTGATCTCTTATTTCCATCATAGAGGACACATACAATATGACAATGACCAGATATTAGCAGTAACATTAGACCGCTAGCATTAGCAAGTTAGAATTATTATTCAAACTTTAACATTGCTGTATTTGCATATATAAAAGAAGGGTTAAGCTTTTATTGCCATTTAATCTCAAATTCCATGAAGGGTTATGCTTTAATGCCATCTGATCTATTATTTCCATCATAGAGGACACAAACAGTATGACAATGACCAGATATTAGCACTAGCATTAGATCACTAGCAATTGCAAGTTAGCATTAGCATTCAAACTTTAACATTGCTGTATTTGCATATAGAGAGATGGGTTTATGCTTTAATGGCATTTAATCTCATATTCCCATGAAGGGTTATGCTTAAAAGTCATCTGATCTCTCATTTCCATCATAGAGGACACGAACAGTATGAAAATGACCATATATTAGCACTAGCATTAGATCGCTAGCATTAGCAAGTTAGCATTAGCATTCAAACTTAAACAATGCTGTATTTGCATTTGTAAAAGAAGGGTTAAGCTTTATTGACATTTAATCTCATATTCCCATGAAGTGTAATGCTTCAATGCCATCTGATCTCTTATTTCCATCATAGAGGACACGTACAGTATGAAAATGACCAGATATTAGCACTAGCATTAGATCGCTAGCATTAGCAAGTTAGCATTAGCATTCAAACTTAAACATTGCTGTATTTGCATATATATTCGAATGGTTAAGCTTTTTAATGCCATTTATGATATTTCCATGAAGGGTTAAGCTTTTAATGACATTTAATCTCATATTCCCATGAAGTGTTATGCTTCAATGCCATCTGATCTCTTATTTCAATCATAGAGGACAAGTACAGTATGAAAATGACCAGATATTAGCACTAGCATTAGATCGCTAGCATTAGCAAGTTAGCTTTAGCATTCAAACTTTAACATTGCTGTATTTCAATTTATACAAAAAGGGTTAAGCTTTAATGCCATTTAATCTCATATTGCCATGAAGGGTTATGCTTTAATGCCATCTGATCTCTTATTTCCATCATAGAGGACACATAAAACATGACAATGACCAGATATTAGCACTAGCATTAGACCGCTAGCATTAGCAAGTTTGATACCAATCAAACTTTAACATTGCTGTATTTGCATATGTACAAGGAGGGTTAGGCTTTAATGCCATTTAATCTCATATTGCCATGAAGGGTTATGCTTTAATGCCATCTGATCTCTTATTTCCATCATAGAGGACACGAACAGTATGAAAAAGACCAGATATTAGCACTAGCATTAGATCACTAGCATTAGCAAGTTAGATTTAGCATTCAAACTTTAACATGGCTGTATTTGCATATATACTAGAAGGGTTAAGCTTTAATGCCATTTAGTCTCATATTCCCATGAAGGGTTATGCTTTAAAGTCATCTGATCTCTTATTTCCATCATAGAGGACACGATCAGTTTGAAAATGACCAGATATTAGCAGTTGCATTAGATCGCTAGCATTAGCAAGTTAGCATTAGCATTCAAACTTTAGCATTGCTTTATTTGCATATGTACAAGAAGGGTTAAGCTTTAATGCCATTTAATCTCATATTCAATGAAGGGTTATGCTTTTATGCCATCTGATCTCTTATTTCCATCATAGGGGACATAAAACAATATGACAATGACCAGATATTAGCAGTAGCATTAGTTCGCAAGCAACAGCAAGTTAGCATTAGCATTCAAACTTTAACATTGCTGTATTTGCATATATACTAGAAGGCTTAAGCTTTAATGCCATTTAATGTCATATTCCCATGAAGGGTTATGCTTTAATGCCATCTGATCTCTTATTTCCATCATAGAGGACAAGAACAATATGAAAATGACCAGATATTAGCACTTGCATTAGTTCGCTAAGCAATTAGCAAGTTAGCATTAGCATTCAAACTTTAACATTGCTGTATTTGCATATGTACAAGGAGGTTAAGCTTTTAATGCCATTTAATCTCATATTGCCAGGAAGGGTTATGCTTTAATGCCATCTGATCTCTTATTTCCATCATAGAGGACACGAACAGTATGAAAATGACCAGATATTAGCACTAGCATTAGATCGCTAGCATTAGCAAGTTAGCATTTGCATTCAAACTTTAACATTGCTGTATTTGCATATATACCAGAAGGGTTAACCTTTAATGCCATTTAATCTCCTATTCCCATGAAGGGTTATGCTTTAATGCCATCTGATCTCTTATTTCCATCATAGAGGACACATACAGTATGAAAATGACCAGATATTAGCACTAGCATTTGATCGCTAGCATTAGCATTCAAACTTAAACATGCCTGTATTTGCATATTTACAAGAAGGGTTAAGCTTTCATGCCATCTAATCTCATATTCCCATGAAGGGTTATGCTTTAATGACATCTGATCTCTTATTTCCATCATAAAGGACACATACAATATGACAATGACCAGATATTAGCACTAGCATTAGATCGCTAGCATTAGCAAGTTAGCATTCGCATTCAAACTTTAACATTGCTGTATTTGCATATGTACAAGAAGGGTTAAGCTTTAATCCCATCTAATCACATATTCCCATGAAGGGATATGCTTAAATGCCATGTGATCAATTATTACCATCAGAGAGGACACGTACAGTATGACAATGTCCAGATATTAGCACTAGCATTAGATCGCTAGCATTAGCAAGTTAGCATTAGCATTCAAACTTTAACATTGCTGTATTTGAATTTATACAAGAAGGGTTAAGCTTTAATGCCATTTAATCTCATATTCCCATGAAGGGTTATGCTTTAATGCCATCTGATCTCTTATTTCCATCATAGAGGATAAGTACAGTATGAACATGACAAGATATTAGCATTAGCATTAGATCGCTAGCATTAGCAAGATAGCATTAGCCTTCAAACTTTAACATTGCTGTATTTTATATATATATATAAGATGGGTTAAGCTTTAATGCCATTTAATCTCATATTGCCATGAAGGGTTATGCTTTAATGCCATCTGATCTCTTATTTCCATCATAGAGGACACATAAAAACATGACAATGACCAGATATTAGCACTAGCATTAGATCTCTAGCATTAGCAATTCATTAGCATTCAAACTTTAGCATTGCTGTATTTGCATATGTACAAGAAGGGTTAAGCTTTAATGCCATCTAATCACATATTCCCATGAAGGGTTATGCTTTAATTCCATCTGATCTCTTATTTCCATCATAGAGGACACGAACAGTATGAAAATGACCAGATATGAGCACTAGCATTAGATCGCTAGAATGAGCAAGTTAGCATTAGCATTCAAACTTTAACATTGCTGTATTTGCATATATACCAGAAGGGTTAACCTTTAATGCCATTTACTCTCATATTCCCATGAAGTGTTATGCTTTAATTCCATCAGATCTCTTATTTCCATCATAAAGGACACGTACAGTATGAAAATGACCAGATATTAGCACTAGCATTAGATCGCTAGCATTAGCATTCAAACTTTAACATGACTGTATTTGCATATGTACAAGAAGGGTTAAGCTTTAATGCCATTTAATCTCATATTCCCATGAAGGGTTATGCTTTAATGCCATCTGATCTATTATTTTCATCATAGAGGACACAAACAGTATGAAAATGACAAGATATTAGCTCTAGCATTAGATCGCTAGCAATAGCAAGTTAGCATTAGCATTCAAACTTTACCATTGCTGTATTTGCATATATACTAGAAGGGTTAAGCTTTAATGCCATTTAATCTCATATTCCAGTGAAGGGTTATGCTTTAAAGTCATCTGATCTCTTATTTCCATCATAGAGGACACGAACAGTAAGAAAATGACCAGATATTACCACCAGCATTAGATCGCTAGCATTAGCAAATTAGCATTAGCATTCTAACTGTAACATTGCTGTATTTATATATGTACAAGAATTTTTAAGCTTTAATGCCATTTAATCACATATTGCCATGAAGGGTTATGCTTTAATGCCATCTGATCTCTTATTTCCATCATAGAGGACACATACAATATGACAATGACCAGATATTAGCAGTAACATTAGACCGCTAGCATTAGCAAGTTAGAATTATTATTCAAACTTTAACATTGCTGTATTTGCATATATACTCGAAGGGTTAAGCTTTATTGCCATTTAATCTCAAATTCCCATGAAGGGTTATGCTTTAATGCCATCTGATCTATTATTTCCATCATAGAGGACACAAACAGTATGACAATGACCAGATATTAGCACTAGCATTAGATCACTAGCAATTGCAAGTTAGCATTAGCATTCAAACTTTAACATTGCTGTATTTGCATATATACGAGATGGGTTATGCTTTAATGGCATTTAATCTCATATTCCCATGAAGGGTTATGCTTTAAAGTCATCTGATCTCTCATTTCCATCATAGAGGACACGAACAGTAAGAAAATGACCATATATTAGCACTAGCATTAGATCGCTAGCATTAGCAAGTTAGCATTAGCATTCAAACTTAAACAATGCTGTATTTGCATTTGTAAAAGAAGGGTTAAGCTTTATTGACATTTAATCTCATATTCCCATGAAGTGTAATGCTTCAATGCCATCTGATCTCTTATTTCCATCATAGAGGACACGTACAGTATGAAAATGACCAGATATTAGCACTAGCATTAGATCGCTAGCATTAGCAAGTTAGCATTAGCATTCAAACTTAAACATTGCTGTATTTGCATATATATTCGAATGGTTAAGCTTTAATGCCATTTAATCTGATATTTCCATGAAGGGTTAAGCTTTAATGACATTTAATCTCATATTCCCATGAAGTGTTATGCTTCAATGCCATCTGATCTCTTATTTCAATCATAGAGGACAAGTAGAGTATGAAAATGACCAGATATTAGCACTAGCATTAGATCGCTAGCATTAGCAAACTAGCTTTAGCATTCAAACTTTAACATTGCTGTATTTCAATTTATACAAAAAGGGTTAAGCTTTAATGCCATTTAATCTCATATTGCCATGAAGGGTTATGCTTTAATGCCATCTGATCTCTTATTTCCATCATAGAGGACACATAAAACATGACAATGACCAGATATTAGCACTAGCATTAGACCGCTAGCATTAGCAAGTTTGATACCAATCAAACTTTAACATTGCTGTATTTGCATATGTACAAGGAGGGTTAGGCTTTAATGCCATTTAATCTCATATTGCCATGAAGGGTTATGTTTTTAATGCCATCTGATCTATTATTTCCATCATAGAGGACACAAACAGTATGAAAAAGACCAGATATTAGCACTAGCATTAGATCACTAGCATTAGCAAGTTAGATTTAGCATTCAAACTTTAACATGGCTGTATTTGCATATATACTAGAAGGGTTAAGCTTTAATGCCATTTAGTCTCATATTCCCATGAAGGGTTATGCTTTAAAGTCATCTGATCTCTTATTTCCATCATAGAGGACACGATCAGTTTGAAAATGACCAGATATTAGCAGTTGCATTAGATCGCTAGCATTAGCAAGTTAGCATTAGCATTCAAACTTTAGCATTGCTTTATTTGCATATGTACAAGAAGGGTTAAGCTTTAATGCCATTTAATCTCATATTCCAATGAAGTGTTATGCTTTTATGCCATCTGATCTCTTATTTCCATCATAGAGGACACAAACAATATGACAATGACCAGATATTAGCAGTAGCATTAGTTCGCAAGCAACAGCAAGTTAGCATTAGCATTCAAACTTTAACATTGCTGTATTTGCATATATACTAGAAGGCTTAAGCTTTAATGCCATTTAATGTCATATTCCCATGAAGGGTTATGCTTTTATGCCATCTGATCTCTTATTTCCATCATAGAGGACACATACAATATGACAATGACCAGATATTAGCACTTGCATTAGTTCGCAAGCAATATCAAGTTAGCATTAGCATTCAAACTTTAACATTGCTGTATTTGCATATGTACAAGAACGGTTAAGCTTTAATGCCATTTAATCTCATATTGCCAGGAAGGGTTATGCTTTAATGCCATCTGATCTCTTATTTCCATCATAGAGGACACGAACAGTATGAAAATGACCAGATATTAGCACTAGCATTAGATCGCTAGCATTAGCAAGTTAGCATTAGCATTCAAACTTTAACATTGCTGTATTTGCATATATACCAGAAGGGTTAACCTTTAATGCCATTTAATCTCCTATTCCCATGAAGGGTTATGCTTTAATGCCATCTGATCTCTTATTTCCATCATAGAGGACACATACAGTATGAAAATGACCAGATATTAGCACTAGCATTTGATCGCCAGCATTAGCATTCAAACTTAAACATGCCTGTATTTGCATATTTACAAGAAGGGTTAAGCTTTAATGCCATCTAATCTCATATTCCCATGAAGGGTTATGCTTTAATGACATCTGATCTCTTATTTCCATCATAAAGGACACATACAATATGACAATGACCAGATATTAGCACTAGCATTAGATCGCTAGCATTAGCAAGTTAGCATTCGCATTCAAACTTTAACATTGCTGTATTTGCATATGTACAAGAAGGGTTAAGCTTTAATCCCATCTAATCACATATTCCCATGAAGGGATATGCTTAAATGCCATGTGATCAATTATTACCATCAGAGAGGACACGTACAGTATGACAATGTCCAGATATTAGCACTAGCATTAGATCGCTAGCATTAGCAAGTTAGCATTAGCATTCAAACTTTAACATTGCTGTATGTGAATTTATACAAGAAGGGTTAAGCTTTAATGCCATTTAATCTCATATTCCCATGAAGGGTTATGTTTTTAATGCCATCTGATCTCTTATTTCCATCATAGAGGATAAGTACAGTATGAACATGACAAGATATTAGCACTAGCATTAGTTCGCTAGCATTAGCAAGATAGCATTAGCCTTCAAACTTTAACATTGCTGTATTTTTTATATATACAAGATGGGTTAAGCTTTAATGCCATTTAATCTCATATTGCCATGAAGGGTTATGCTTTAATGCCATCTGATCTCTTATTTCCATCATAGAGGACACATAAAACATGACAATGACCAGATATTAGCACTAGCATTAGATCTCTAGCATTAGCAAGGTAGCATTAGCATTCAAACTTTAACATTGCTGTATTTGCATATGTACAAGAAGGGGTTTTTAATGCCATCTAATCACATATTCCCATGAAGGGTTATGCTTTAATTCCATCTGATCTCTTATTTCCATCATAGAGGACAATTTAAACAGTATGAAAATGACCAGATATGAGCACTAGCATTAGATCGCTAGAATGAGCAAGTTAGCATTAGCATTCAAACTTTAACATTGCTGTATTTGCATATATACCAGAAGGGTTAACCTTTAATGCCATTTACTCTCATATTCCCATGAAGTGTTATGCTTTAATTCCATCAGATCTCTTATTTCCATCATAGAGGACAATACA
>CM056199.1:105622395-105657927 GCA_029692085.1 Gymnothorax javanicus
ATGTTAAAGTTTAATGCTACCTCTTGCTATTGCTTTGGCGATCTAATGTAAGTGCTAATATCTGGTCATTATTATATTGTATGTGTCCTCTATGATGGAAATAAGAGATCAGATGGCATAAAGCATAACCCTTCTATGGGGAATAGTAGATTAACAGCATTAAAGCTTAACCCTTCTTGTACATATGCAAATAAAGCAATGCTGTTTTTAAATGTTAATGCTAACTTGCTAATGCTAGCGATCTAATGCTACTGCTATCTGTAATTTTTCAAACTGTTCTTGTCCTCTATGATTGAAATAAGAGATCAGATGATTTTTAAAGCATAACCCTTCATGGGAATATGAGACTAAATGGCATTAAAGCCTAACCCCGGTAGTATATATGAAAATACAGCAATGTTAAAGTTTGAATGCTAATGCTAACTTGTTTTTGCTAGCGATCTAATGTAGTGCTAAAATATTGTCATTTTTTATACTGTTTGTGTCCTCTATGATGGAAATAATAGATCAGATGGCATTAAAGCATAACCCCCTAATGGCAATATGAGATTAAATGGCATTAAAGCCTAATCCTCCTTGTACATATGAAAATACAGCAATGTTAAAGTTTGAATGCTAATTTAAACTTGCTAATGCTAGCGTTCTAATGCTAGTGCTAATATCTGGTCATTGTCATGTTTTATGTGTCCTCTATGATGGAAATAAGAGATCAGATGGCATTAAAGCATAACCCTTCATGGCAATATGAGATTAAATGGCATTAAAGCTTAACCCTTTTTGTATAAATTCAAATACAGCAATGTTAAAGTTTGAATGCTAAAGCTAGTTTGCTAATGCTAGCGATCTAATGCTAGTGCTAATATCTGGTCATTTTCATACTGTACTTGTCCTCTATGATGGAAATAAGAGATCAGATGGCATTGAAGCATAACGCTTCATGGGAATATGAGATTAAATGTCATTAAAGCTTAACCCTTCATGGAAATATAGATTAAATGGCATTAAAGCTTAACCATTCTAGTATATATGCAAATACAGCAATGTTAAAGTTTGAATGCTAATGCTAACTTGCTAATGCTAGCGATCTAATGCTAGTGCTAATATCTGGTCATTTTCATACTGTATGTGTCCTCTATGATGGAAATAAGAGATCAGATGGCATTGAAGCATTACACTTCATGGGAATATGAGATTAAATGTCAATAAAGATTAACCCTTCTTTTACAAATGCAAATACAGCATTGTTTAAGTTTGAATGCTAATGCTAACTTGCTAATGCTAGCGATCTAATGCTAGTGCTAATATATGGTCATTTTTTACTGTTATGTGTCCCTATCATGGAAATAAGAGATCAGATGACTTTAAAGCATAACCCTTCATGGGAATATGAGATTAAATGCCATTAAAGCATAACCCATCTAGTATATATGCAAATACAGCAATGTTAAAGTTTGAATGCTAATGCTAACTTGCAATTGCTAGTGATCTAATGCTAGTGCTAATATCTGGTCATTGTCATACTGTTTGTGTCCTCTATGAAGGAAATAATAGATCAGATGGCATTAAAGCATAACCCTTCATGGGAATATGAGATTAAATGGCATTAAAGGTTAACCCTTCTAGTATATATGCAAATACAGCAATGTTAAAGTTTGAATAATAATTCTAACTTGCTAATGCTAGCGGTCTAATGTAAGTGCTAATATCTGGTCATTGTCATATTGTATGTGTCCTCTATGATGGAAATAAGAGATCAGATGGCATTAAAGCATAACCTTTCATGGCAATATGAGATTAAATGGCATTAAAGCTTAAAAATTCTTGTACATATATGAATACAGCAATGTTACAGTTAGAATGCTAATGCTAATTTGCTAATGCTAGCGATCTAATGCTGGTGGTAATATCTGGTCATTTTCTTACTGTTCGTGTCCTCTATGATGGAAATAAGAGATCAGATGACTTTAAAGCATAACCCTTCACGGGAATATGAGATTAAATGGCATTAAAGCTTAACCCTTCTAGTATATATGCAAATACAGCAATGGTAAAGTTTGAATGCTAATGCTAACTTGCTATTGCTAGCGATCTAATGCTAGAGCTAATATCTTGTCATTTTCATACTGTTTGTGTCCTCTATGATGAAAATAATAGATCAGATGGCATTAAAGCATAACCCTTCATGGGAATATGAGATTAAATGGCATTAAAGCTGAACCCTTCTTGTAAATATGCAAATACAGTCATGTTAAAGTTTGAATGCTAATGCTAGCGATCTAATGCTAGTGCTAATATCTGGTCATTTTCATACTGTACGTGTCCTTTATGATGGAAATAAGAGATCTGATGGAATTAAAGCATAACACTTCATGGGAATATGAGAGTAAATGGCATTAAAGGTTAACCCTTCTGGTATATATGCAAATACAGCAATGTTAAAGTTTGAATCCTAATGCTAACTTGCTAATGCTAGCGATTTAATGCTAGTGCTAATATCTGGTCATTTTCATACGTTTGTTATGTGTCTTCTATGATGGAAATAAAAGATCAGATGCCTTGAAGCATAACCCTTCATGGAAATATGAGATTAAATGGCATTAAAGCTTAACCCTCCCTTGTATATATATATACAAATACAGCAATGTTAAAGTTTGAATGCTAATGCTAACTTGCTAATGCTAGCGATCTAATGCTAGTGCTAATATCTGGTCATTTTCATACTGTACGTGTCCTCTATGATGGAAATAAGAGATCAGATGGCATTAAAGCATAACCCTTCATGGGAATATGAGATTAGATGCATGAAAGCTGAACCCCTTCTTGTAAATATGCAAATACAGTCATGTTGTTTGAAATAGCGATCTAATGCTAGTGCTAATATCTGGTCATTTTCATACTGCACGGTCCTTTATGATGGAAATAAGAGATCAGATGGAATTAAAGCATAACCCTTCATGGGGAATATGAGAGTAAATGGCATTAAAGGTTAACCCTTCTGGTATATATGCAAATACAGCAATGTTAAAGTTTGAATGCTAATGCTAACTTGCTATTGCTAGCTTATCTAATGCTAGTGCTAATATCTGGTCATTTTCATACTGTTCGTGGTCTCTATGATGGAAATAAGAGATCAGATGACTTTAAAGCATAACCCTTCATGGGAATATGAGATTAAATGGCATTAAAGCATAACCCATCTAGTATAAATGCAAAATACAGCAATGTTTAAGTTTGAATGCTAATGCTAACTTGCAATTGCTAGTGATCTAATGCTAGTGCTAATATGGTCATTGTCATACTGTTTAGTTAACCTCTATGATGGAAATAATAGATCAGATGGCATTAAAGCATAACCCTTCATGGGAATATGAGATTAAATGGCATTAAAGCTAAAAAATTTTTGTACATATATAAATACAGCAATGTTACAGTTAGAATGCTAATGCTAATTTGCTAATGCTAGCGATCTAATGCTAGTGGTAATATCTGGTCATTTTCTTTACTGTTCGTGTCCTCTATGATGGAAATAAGTGATCAGATGACTTTAAAGCATAACCCCTTCACGGAATATGAGATTAAATCGCATTAAAGCTTAACCCTTCTAGTATATATGCAAATACAGCAATGGTAAAGTTTGAATGCTAATGATAACTTGCTATTGTTAGCTTATCTAATGCTAGAGCTAATATCTTATCATTTTCATACTGTTTGTGTCCTCTATGATGAAAAATAATAGATCAGATGGCATTAAAGCATAACCCTTCATGGGAATATGAGATTAAATGGCATTAAAGCTTAACCCTTCTTGTACATATGCAAATACAGCAATGTTAAAGTTTGAATGCTAATGCTAACTTGCTAATGCTAGCGATCTAATGCTAGTGCTAATATCGGTCATTTTCATACTGTTCGTGGTCCTCTATGATGGAAATAAGAGATCAGATGCCTTTAAAGCATAACACTTCATGGGAATATGAGATTAAATGGCATTAAAGCTTAACCCCTTCTAGTATATATGCAAATACAGCAATGTTAAAGTTTGAATTCTAATTTAACTGCAAATAAAGGCTAATGCTAAAGTAATATCTGGTCATTGTCATGTTTTATGTGTCCTCTATGATGGAAATAAGAGATCAGATGGCAATTAAAGCATTATCTTCGCGGTCAGGAGATTAAATGGCATGAAAGTTTAACCCTTCTTGTAAATATGCAAATACATCTATGTTAAAGTTTGAATGCTAATGCTAGCGTATATAATGCTAGTGCTAATATCTGGTCAATTGTACGTGTCCTCTATGATGGAAATAAGAGATCAGATGGAATTAAAGCATAACCCTTCATGGGAATATGAGAGTAAATGGCATTAAAGGTTAACCCTTCTGGTATATATGCAAATACAGCAATGTTAAAGTTTGAATCCTAATGCTAACTTGCTAATGCTAGCGATTTAATGCTAGTGCTAATATCTGGTCATTTTCATACTGTTCGTGTCCTCTATGATGGAAATAAAAGATCAGATGCCTTTGAAGCATAACCCTTCATTCATGGGAATATGAGATTACATGGCATTAAAGCTTAACCCTCCTTGTATATATACAAATACAGCAATGTTAAAGTTTGAATGCTAATGCTAACTTGTTAATGCTAGCGATCTAATGCTAGTGCTAATATCTGGTCATTTTCATGTTTTACGTGTCCTCTATGATGGAAATAAGAGATCAGATGGCATTAAAGCATTACCCCTTCATGGGAATGAGATTAGATGGCATGAAAGCTTAACCCTTCTTGTAAATATGCAAATACAGTCATGTTAAAGTTTCAATGCTAATGCTAGCGATCTAATGCTAGTGCTATTATCTGGTCATTTTCATACTGTACGTGTCCTTTATGATGGAAATAAGAGATCAGATGGAATTAAAGCATAACCCTTCATGGGGAATATGAGAGTAAATGGCATTAAAGGTTAACCATTCTGGTATATATGCAAATACAGCAATGTTAAAGGTGAATGCTAATGCTAACTTGCTAATGCTACGATTTAATGCTAGTGCTAATATCTGGTCATTTTCATACTGTTCGTGTCCTCTATGATGGAAATAAGAGATCAGATGACTTTAAAGCATAACCCTTCATGGGAATATGAGACTAAATGGCATTAAAGCCTAATCCTCCGTGTACATATGAAAATACAGCAATGTTAAAGTTTGAATGCTAATGCTAACTTGCTATTGCTAGCGATCTAATGCTAGTGCTAAAATATTGTCATTTTCATACTCTTTGTGTCCCTCTATGATGGAAATAATAGATCAGATGGCATTAAAGCATAACCCTTCATGGCAATATGAGATTAAATGGCATTAAAGCCTAATCCTACTTGTACATATGAAAATACAGCAATGTTAAAGTTTGAATGCTAATTTAAACTCATATAATGCTGCTCTAATGCTAGTGCTAATATCTGGTCATTGTCATGTTTTATGTGTCCTCTATGATGGAAATAAGAGATCAGATGGCATTGAAGCATAACGCTCATGGGGAATATGAGATTAAATGTCATTAAAGCTTAACCATTCTTGTATATATGCAAATACAGCAATGTTAAAGTTTGAATGCTAATGCTAACTTGCTAATGCTAGCGATCTAATGCTAGTGCTAATATCTGGTCATTTTCATACTGTACTTGTCCTCTATGATGGAAATAAGAGATCAGATGGCATTGAAGCATTACACTTCATGGGAATATGATTAAATGTCAATAAAGCTTAACCCTTCTTTTTTAAAAATGAAAATACAGCATTGTTTAAGTTTGAATGCTAATGCTAACTTGCTAATGCTAGCGATCTAATGCTAGTGCTAATATATGGTCATTTTCATACTGTTGTGTCCTCTATGATGGAAATAAGAGATCAGATGACTTAAAGCATAACCCTTCATGGGAATATGAGATTAAATGCCATTAAAGCATAACCCATCTAGTATATATGCAAATACAGCAATGTTAAAGTTTGAATGCTAATGCTAACCCTGTAATTGCTAGTGATCTAATGCTAGTGCTAATATCTGGTCATTGTCATACTGTTTGTGTCCTCTATGATGGAAATAATAGATCAGATGGCATTAAAGCATAACCCTTCATGGGAATATGAGATTAAATGGCAATAAAGCTTAACCCTTTTGTATATATGCAAATACAGCAATGTTAAAGTTTGAATAATAATTCTAACTTGCTAATGCTAGCGGTCTAATGTAAGTGCTAATATCTGGTCATTGTCATATTGTATGTGTCCTCTATGATGGAAATAAGAGATCAGATGGCATTAAAGCTAAAAAATTCTTGTACATATATGAATACAGCAATGTTACAGTTAGAATGCTAATGCTAATTTGCTAATGCTAGCGATCTAATGCTGGTGGTAATATCTGGTCATTTTCTTACTGTTCGTGTCCTCTATGATGGAAATAAGAGATCAGATGACTTTAAAGCATAACCCTTCACGGGAATATGAGATTAAATGGCATTAAAGCTTAACCCTTCTAGTATATATGCAAATACAGCAATGGTTAAGTTTGAATGCTAATGCTAACTTGCTATTGCTAGCGATCTAATGCTAGAGCTAATATCTTGTCATTTTCATACTGTTTGTGTCCTCTATGATGAAAAATAATAGATCAGATGGCATTAAAGCATAACCCTTCATGGGAATATGAGATTAAATGGCATTAAGTTTTGAACCCTTCTTGTAAATATGCAAATACAGTCATGTTAAAGTTTGAATGCTAATGCTAGCGATCTATTGCTAGTGCTAATATCTGGTCATTTTCATACTGTACGTGTCCTTTATGATGGAAATAAGAGATCTGATGGAATTAAAGCATAACTCCCTTCATGGGAATATGAGAGTAAATGGCATTAAAGGTTAACCCTTCTGGTATATATGCAAATACAGCAATGTTAAAGTTTTAATGCTAATGCTAACTTGCTCATTCTAGTGATCTAATGCTAGTGCTCATATCTGGTCATTTTCATACTGTTTGTGGTCCTCTTATGATGGAAATAAGAGATCAGATGGCATTAAAGCATAACCCTTCATGGGAATATGTGATTAGATGGCATTAAAGCTTAACCCCTCTTGTACATATGCAAATACAGCAATGTTAAAGTTTGAATGCTAATGCTACCTTGCTAATGCTAGAGATCTAATGCTAGTGCTAATATCTGGTCATTGTCATATTTTTGTGTCCTCTATGATGGAAATAAGAGATCAGATGGCATTAAAGCATAACCCTTCATGGCAATATGAGATTAAATGGCATTAAAGCTTAACCCATCTTATATATATATATAAAATACAGCAATGTTAAAGTTTGAAGGCTAATGCTATCTTGCTAATGCTAGCGATCTAATGCTAATGCTAATATCTTGTCATGTTCATACTGTACTTATCCTCTATGATGGAAATAAGAGATCAGATGGCATTAAAGCATAACCCTTCATGGGGAATATGAGATTAAATGGCATTAAAGCTTAACCCTTCTTGTATAAATATGCACATACAGCAATGTTAAAGTTTGAATGCTAATGCTAACTTGTTAATGCTAGCTTATCTAATGCTAGTGCTAATATCTGACATTGTCATACTGTACGTGTCCTCTGATGAAAATAATTGATCACATGGCATTTTAGCATATCCCTTCATGGGAATATGTGATTAGATTGGATTAAAGCTTAACCCATCTTGTACATATGCAAATACAGCAATGTTAAAGTTTGAATGCTAATGCTACCTTGCTAATGCTTGAGATCTAATGCTAGTGCTAATATCTGGTCATTGTCATATTGTATGTGTCCTTTATGATGGAAATAAGAGATCAGATGTCATTAAAGCATAACCCTTCATGGGAATATATGAGATTAGATGGCATGAAAGCTTAACCCTTCTTGTAAATATGCAAATACAGGCATGTTTAAGTTTGAATGCTAATGCTAGCGATCAAATGCTAGTGCTAATATCTGGTCATTTTCATACTGTATGTGTCCTCTATGATGGAAATAAGAGATCAGATGGCATTAAAGCATAACCCTTCATGGGAATATGAGAGTAAATGGCATTAAAGGTTAACCCTTCTGGTATATATGCAAATACAGCAATGTTAAAGTTTGAATGCTAATGCTAACTTGCTATTGCTAGCGATCTAATGCTAGTGCTAATATCTGGTCATTTTCATACTGTTCGTGTCCTCTATGATGGAAATAAGAGATCAGATGACTTTAAAGCATAACCCTTCATGGGAATATGAGATTAAATGGCATTAAAGCATAACCCATCTAGTATATATGCAAATACAGCAATGTTTAAGTTTGAATGCTAATGCTAACTTGCAATTGCTAGTGATCTAATGCTAGTGCTAATATGTGGTCATTGTCATACTGTTTGTGTCCTCTATGATGGAAATAATAGATCAGATGGCATTAAAGCATAACCCTTCATGGCAATATGAGATTAAATGGCATTAAAGCTTAAAAATTCTTGTACATATATAAATACAGCAATGTTAAAGTTAGAATGCTAATGCTAATTTGCTAATGCTAGCGATCTAATGCTAGTGGTAATATCTGGTCATTTTCTTACTGTAATTGTCCTCTATGATGGAAATAAGTGATCAGATGACTTTTAAAGCATAACCCTTCACGGGAATATGAGATTAAATCGCATTAAAGCTTAACCCTTCTAGTATAAATGCAAATACAGCAATGGTAAAGTTTGAATGTTAATGATAACTTGCTATTAAGAGGATCTAATGCTAGAGCTAATATCTTATCATTTTCATACTGTTTGTGTCCTCTATGATGAAAATAATAGATCAGATGGCATTAAAGCATAACCCTTCATGGGAAATATGAGATTAAATGGCATTAAAGCTTAACCCTTCTTGTACATATGCAAATACAGCAATGTTAAAGTTTGAATGCTAATGCTAACTTGCTAATGCTAGCGATCTAATGCTAGTGCTAATATCTGGTCATTTTCATACTGTTCGTGTCCTCTATGATGGAAATAAGAGATCAGATGCCTTTAAAGCATAACACTTCATGGGAATATGAGATTAAATGGCATTAAAGCTTAAACCTTCGAGTATATCTGCAAATACAGCAATGTTAAAGTTTGAATTCTAATTCTAACTTGCAAATGCTAGCGTTCTAATGCTAGTGCTAATATCTGGTCATTGTCATGTTTTATGTGTCCTCTATGATGGAAATAAGAGATCAGATGGCAATTAAAGCATAACCCTTCATGGCAATATGAGATTAAATGGCATGAAAGCTTAACCCTTCTTGTAAATATGCAAATACATTCATGTTAAAGTTTGAATGCTAATGCTAGCATAATGCTAGCGATATAATGCTAGTGCTAATATCTGGTCATTGTCTTACTGGGTAACGGTCCTCTATGATGGAAATAAGAGATCAGATGGAATTAAAGCATAACCCTTCATGGGAATATGAGATTAAATGGCATTAAAGGTTAACCCTTCTGGTATATATGCAAATACAGCAATGTTAAAGTTTGAATCCTAATGCTAACTTACATGTTAGCGATTTAATGCTAGTGCTAATATCTGGTCATTTTCATACTGTTCGTGTCCTCTATGATGGAAATAAAAGATCAGATGGAATTGAAGCATAACCCTTCATGGTAAATATGAGATTACATGGCATTAAAGCTTACCCTCCTTGTATATATACAAATACAGCAATGTTAAAGTTTGAATGCTAATGCTAACTTGCTATTGCTAGCGATCTAATGCTAGTGCTAATATCTGGTCATTTTCATATTGTACGTGTCCTCTATGATGGAAATAAGAGATCAGATGGCATTAAAGCATAACCCTTCATGGGAATATGAGATTAGATGGCATGAAAGCTTAACCCTTCTTGTAAATATGCAAATACAGTCATGTTAAAGTTTCAATGCTAATGCTAGCGATCTAATGCTAGTGCTAATATCTGGTCATTTTCATACTGTACGTGTCCTTTATGATGGAAATAAGAGATCAGATGGAATTCAAGCATAACCCTTCATGGGAATATGAGAGTAAATGGCATTAAAGGTTAACCATTCTGGTATATATGCAAATACAGCAATGTTAAAGTGTGAATGCTAATGCTAACTTGCTAATGCTAGCGATCTAATGCTAGTGCTAATATCTGGTCATTTTCATACTGTTCGTGTCCTCTATGATGGAAATAAGAGATCAGATGACTTTAAAGCATAACCCTTCATGGGAATATGAGACTAAATGGCATTAAAGCCTAATCCTCCGTGTACATATGAAAATACAGCAATGTTAAAGTTTGAATGCTAATGCTAACTTGCTATTGCTAGCGATCTAATGCTAGTGCTAAAATATTGTCATTTTCATACTGTTTGTGTCCTCTATGATGGAAATAATAGATCAGATGGCATTAAAGCATAACCCTTCATGGCAATATGAGATTAAATGGCATTAAAGCCTAATCCTCCTTGTACATATGAAAATACAGCAATGTTAAAGTTTGAATGCTAATTTAAACTTGCTAATGCTAGCGTTCTAATGCTAGTGCTAATATCTGGTCATTGTCATGTTTTATGTGTCCTCTATGATGGAAATAAGAGATCAGATGGCATTGAAGCATAACGCTTCATGGGAATATGAGATTAAATGTCATTAAAGCTTAACCATTCGAGTATATATGCAAATACAGCAATGTTAAAGTTTGAATGCTAATGCTAACTTGCTAATGCTAGCGATCTAATGCTAGTGCTAATATCTGGTCATTTTCATACTGTACGTGTCCTCTATGATGGAAATAAGAGATCAGATGGCATTGAAGCATTACACTTCATGGGAATATGAGATTAAATGTCAATAAAGCTTAACCCTTCTTTTACAAATGCAAATACAGCATTGTTTAAGTTTGAATGCTAATGCTAACTTGCTAATGCTAGCGATCTAATGCTAGTGCTAATATATGGTCATTTTCTTACTGTTCGTGTCCTCTATGATGGAAATAAGAGATCAGATGACTTTAAAGCATAACCCTTCATGGGAATATGAGATTAAATGCCATTAAAGCATAACCCATCTAGTATATATGCAAATACAGCAATGTTAAAGTTTGAATGCTAATGCTAACTTGCAATTGCTAGTGATCTAATGCTAGTGCTAATATCTGGTCATTGTCATACTGTTTGTGTCCTCTATGATGGAAATAATAGATCAGATGGCATTAAAGCATAACCCTTCATGGGAATATGAGATTAAATGGCAATAAAGCTTAACCCTTCGAGTATATATGCAAATACAGCAATGTTAAAGTTTGAATAATAATTCTAACTTGCTAATGCTAGCGGTCTAATGTAAGTGCTAATATCTGGTCATTGTCATATTGTATGTGTCCTCTATGATGGAAATAAGAGATCAGATGGCATTAAAGCATAACCTTTCATGGCAATATGAGATTAAATGGCATTAAAGCTTAAAAATTCTTGTACATATATGAATACAGCAATGTTACAGTTAGAATGCTAATGCTAATTTGCTAATGCTAGCGATCTAATGCTGGTGGTAATATCTGGTCATTTTCTTACTGTTCGTGGTCCTCTATGATGGAAATAAGAGATCAGATGACTTTAAAGCATAACCCTTCATGGAATATGAGATTTAAATGGCATTAAAGCTTAACCATTCTAGTATATATGCAAATACAGCAATGGTTAAGTTTGAATGCTAATGCTAACTTGCTATTGCTAGCGATCTAATGCTAGAGCTAATATCTTGTCATTTTTTATACTGTTTGTGTCCTCTATGATGAAAAATAATAGATCAGATGGCATTAAAGCATAACCCTTCATGGGAATATGAGATTAAATGGCATTAAAGCTGAACCCCTTCTTGTAAATATGCAAATACAGTCCTGTTAAAGTTTGAATGCTAATGCTAGTTTATCTATTGCTAGGCTAATATCTGGTCATTTTCATACTGTAACGTGTCCTTTATGATGGAAATAAGAGATCTGATGGAATTAAAGCATAACACTTCATGGGAATAGGAGAGTAAATGGCATTAAAGGTTAACCCTTTGTATATATGCAAATACAGCAATGTTAAAGTTTTAATGCTAATGCTAACTTGCTCATTCTAGCCATCTAATGCTAGTGCTCATATCTGGTCATTTTCATACTGTTCGTGTCCTCTATGATGGAAATAAGAGATCAGATGGCATTAAAGCATAACCCTTCATGGAATATGTGATTAGATGGCATTAAAGCTTAACCCTTCTTGTACATATGCAAATACAGCAATGTTAAAGTTTGAATGCTAATGCTACCTTGCTAATGCTATAGATCTAATGCTTAGTGCTAATATCTGGTCATTGTCATGTTTTATGTGTCCTTCTATGATGGAAATAAGAGATCAGATGGCATTAAAGCATAACCCTTCATGGCAATATGAGATTAAATGGCATTAAAGCTTAACCCATCTTGTATATATAAAAAAAAATACAGCAATGTTAAAGTTTTGAAGGCTAATGCTATCTTGCTAATGCTAGCGAACTAATGCTAGTGCTAATATCTTGTCATGTTCATACTGTACTTATCCTCTATGATGGAAATAAGAGATCAGATGGCATTAAAGCATAACCCTTCATGGGGAATATGAGATTAAATGGCATTAAAGCTTTTAACCCTTCTTGTATAAATTCACATACAGCAATGTTAAAGTTTGAATGCTAATGTTAATTTGCTAATGCTAGATGATCTAATGCTAGTGCTAATATCTGGGACATTGTCATACTGTACGTGGTCCTCTCTGATGGTAATAATTGATCACATGGCATTTTAGCATATCCCTTCATGGGAATATGTGATTAGATTGGATTAAAGCTTAACCCTTCTTGTACATATGCAAATACAGCAATGTTAAAGTTTGAATGCTAATGCTACCTTGCTAATGCTTGAGATCTAATGCTAGTGCTAATATCTGGTCATTGTCATATTGTATGTGTCCTTTATGATGGAAATAAGAGATCAGATGTCATTAAAGCATAACCCTTCATGGGAATATGAGATTAGATGGCATGAAAGCTTAACCCTTCTTGTAAATATGCAAATACAGGCATGTTTAAGTTTGAATGCTAATGCTAGCGATCAAATGCTAGTGCTAATATCTGGTCATTTTCATACTGTATGTGTCCTCTATGATGGAAATAAGAGATCAGATGGCATTAAAGCATAACCCTTCATGGGAATAGGAGATTAAATGGCATTAAAGGTTAACCCTTCTGGTATATATGCAAATACAGCAATGTTAAAGTTTGAATGCTAATGCTAACTTGCTAATGCTAGATATCTAATGCTAGTGCTAATATCTGGTCATTTTCATACTGTACGTGTCCTCTATGATGGAAATAAGAGATCAGATGGCATTGAAGCATAACACTTCATGGGAATATGAGATTAAATGGCATTAAAGCCTAACCCTTCTAGTACATATGCAAATAAAGCATTGTTAAAGTTTGAATGCTAATGCTAACTTGCTATTGCTAGTGATCTAATGCTATTGCTAATATCTGGTCATTGTCAGACTGTTTGTGTCCTCTATGATGGAAATAATAGATCAGATGGCATTAAAGCATAACCCTTCATGGGAATATGAGATTAAATGGCATTAAAGCTAAACCCTTCTTGAACATAAGCAAATACAGCAATGTTAAAGTTCAATGCAATGCTAACTTGCTAATGCTAGCGATCTAATGCTAGTGCTAATATCTGGTCATTTTCATACTGTTCGTGTCCTCTATGATGGAAATAAGAGATCAGATGGCATTAAAGCATAACCCTTCATGGCAATATGAGATTAAATGTCATTAAAGCTTAACCGTTCTTGTACATATGCAAATACAGCAATGTTAAAGTTTGAATGCTAATGCTAACTTGCAATTGCTAACGATCTAATGGTAGTGCTAATATCTGGTCATTTCTTTATACTGTACTGTCCTCTATGATGGAAATAAGAGATCAGATGGCATTAAAGCATAACCCTTCATAGGAATATGAGATTAGATGGCATGAAAGCTTAACCCTTCTTTTAAATATGCAAATACATTCATGTTAAAGTTTGAATGCTAATGCTAGCGATATAATGCTAGTGCTAATATCTGGTCATTGTCATACTGTACGTGTCCTCTATGATGGAAATAAGAGATCACATGGCATAAAAGCATAACCCTTCATGGAAATATGAGATTAAATGACATTAAAGCTTAACCCTCCTTGTATATATACAAATACAGCAATGTTAAAGTTTGAATGCTAATGCTAACTTGCTAATGCTAGCGATCTAATGTTAGTGCTAATATCTGGTAATTTTCATACTGTACGTGTCCTTTATGATGGAAATAAGAGATCTGATGGAATTAAAGCATAACCCTTCATGGCAATATGAGATTAAATGGCATGAAAGCTTAACCCATCTTGTAAATATAAAAAATACAGCAATGTTAAAGTTTGAAGGCTAATGCTATCTTGCTAATGCTAGCGATCTAATGCTAGTGCTAATATCTTGTCATGTTCATACTGTACTTATCCTCTATGATGGAAAAAAGAGATCAGATGGCATTAAAGCATAACCCTTCATGGGAATATGAGATTAAATGGCATTAAAGCTTAACCATTCTTGTATAAATTCAAATACAGCAATGTTAAAGTATGAATGCTAATGCTAACTTGCTAATGCTAGCGATCTAATGTGAGTGCTAATATCTGGTAATTTTCATACTGTACGTGTCCTTTATGATGGAAATAAGAGATCTGATGGAATTAAAACATAACCCTTCATGGCAATATGAGATTAAATGGCATTAAAGCTTAACCATTCTTTATATATGCAAATACAGCAATGTTAAAGTTTGAATGCTAATGCTAATTTGCTATGCTAGCGATCTAATGCTAGTGCTAATATCTGGACATTGTCATACTGTAAATGGTCTCTCTGATGGAAATAATTGATCACATGGCATTTAAGCATATCCCTTCATGGGGAATATGTGATTAGATGGGATTAAAGCTTAACCCTTCTTGTACATATGCAAATACAGCAATGTTAAAGTTTGAATGCGAATGCTAACTTGCTAATGCTAGCGATCTAATGCTAGTGCTAATATCTGGTCATTGTCATATTGCATGTGTCCTTTATGATGGAAATAAGAGATCAGATGTCATTAAAGCATAACCCGTCATGGCAATATGAGATTAAATGGCATTAAAGCTTAACCCTTCTTCTATATTTTAAAAATACAGCAATGTTAAAGTTTGAAGGCTAATGCTATCTTGCTAATGCTAGCGATCTAATGCTAGTGCTAATATCTTGTCATGTTCATACTGTACTTATCCACTATGATGGAAATAAGAGATCAGATCGCATTAAAGCATAACCCTTCATGAGAATATGAGATTAAATGGCATTAAAGCTTAACCCTTCTTGTATAAATTCAAATACAGCAATGTTAAAGTTTGAATGCTAATGCTAACTTGCTAATGATAGCGATTTAATGCTTGTGCCAATATCTGGTCATTTTCATACTGTTCTTGTCCTCAATGATAGAAATAAGGGATCAGATGGCTTTTTAAAGCATAACCCTTCATGGGAATATGAGATTAGATGGCATTAAAGCTTTTAACCCTTCTTGTAAATATGCAAATACAGGCATGTTTAAGTTTGAATGCTAATGCTAGCGATCAAATGCTAGTGCTAATATCTGGCTAATATTTTCATACTGTATGTGTCCTCTATGATGGAAATAAGAGATCAGATGGCATTAAAGCATAACTCTTCATGGGAATATGAGATTAAATGGCATTAAAGTTTAACCCTTCTGGTATATATGCAAATACAGCAATGTTAAAGTTTGAATGCTAATGCTAACTTGCTAATGCTAGATATCTAATGCTAGTGCTAATATCTTGTCATTTTCATACTGTTTTGTCCTCTATGATGGAAATAAGAGATCAGATGCATTAAAGCATAACCCTTCATGGGAATATGAGATTAAATGGCATTAAAGCTTAACCCTTCTTGTATATATGCAAATACAGCAATGTTAAAGTTTGAATGCTAATGCTAACTTGTTAATGCTAGTGATCTAATGCTAGTGCTAATATCTGGTCATTTTCATACTGTATGTGTCCTCTATGATGGAAATAAGAGATCAGATGACTTTTAAAGCATAACCCTTCATGGGAATATGAGATTAAATGGCATTAAAGCTAAAAACCCTAGTATATATGCAAATACAGCAATTGTTAAAGTTTGAATGCTAATGCTAACTTGCTAATGCTAGTGATCTAATGCTATTGCTAATATCTGGTCATTGTCAGACTGTTTGTGTCTCTATGATGGAAATAATAGATCAGATGGCATTAAAATAACCCTTCATGGGAATATCAGATTAAATGGCATTAAAGCATAAACCCTTCTTGTATATATGCAAATACAGCAATTGTTAAAGTTTGAATGCTAATGCTAACTTGCTATTGCTAGCATTAAATTGCTAAATCTGGTCATTGTCAGACTGTTGTGTCCTCTATGATGGAGATCAGATGGCATTAAAGCATAACCCTTCATGGGAATATGAGATTAAATGGCATTAAAGTTTGAATACAGCAATGTTAAAGTTTGAATGCTAATGCTAAAATGCTAGCGATCTAATGCTAGTGCTAATATCTGGTCATTTTCATACTGTTCGTGTCCTCTATGATGGAAATAAGAGATCAGATGGCATTAAAAGCATATCCCTTCATGGCAATATGAGATTAAATGGCATTAAAGCTTTAACCTTCTTGTACATATGCAAATACAGCAATGTTAAAGTTTGAATGCTAATGCTAACTTGCTAATGCTAGCGATCTAATGCTAGTGCTAATATCTGGTCATTTTCATACTGTTCGTGTCCTCTATGATGGGAATAAGAGATCAGATGACTTTAAAGCATAACCCTTTATGGGAATATGAGATTAAATGGCATTAAAGCATAACCCATCTAGTATATATGCAAATACGGCAATGTTAAAGTTTGAATGCAAATGCTAACTTGCTAATGCTAGCGATCTAATGCTAGTGCTAATATCTGGTCATTTTCATACTGTACTTGTCCTCTATGATGGAAATAAGAGATCAGATGGCATTGAAGCATAACAATGTTAAAGTTTTCATGGAAATATGAGATTAAATGTCATAAAAAGCTTAACCCTTCATGGAAATATCAGATTAAATAGCATTGTGCTTAACCCCTTCTCGTATATATGCAAATACAGCAATGTTAAAAGTTTGAATGCTAATGCTAACTTGCTAATGCTAGCGATCTAATGCTAGTGCTAATATCTGGTCATTTTCATACTGTTATGTGTCCTCTATGATGGAATAAGAGATCAGATGGCTTTAAAGCATAACCCTTCATGGGAATATGAGATTAAATGGCATTAAAGCTTAACCCATCTTATATATGCAAATACAGCAATGTTAAAGTTTGAATGCTAATGCTAACTTGCTAATGCTAGTGATCTAATGCTAGTGCTAATATCTGGTCATTTTCATACTGTATGTGTCCTCTATGATGGAAATAAGAGATCAGATGGCTTTAAAGCATAACCCTTCATGGGAATATGAGATTAAATGGCATTAAAATTAAACCCATCTAGTATATATGCAAATACAGCAATGTTAAAGTTTGAATGCTAATGCTAACTTGCTATTTCTAGCGATCTAATGCTAGTGCTAATATCTGGTCATTGTCATACTGTTTGTGTCCTCTATGATGGAAATAATAGATCAGATGGCATTAAAGCATAACCCCTCCATGGCAATATGAGATAAAATGGCATTAAAGCTTAACCCTTCTTGTACATATGTAAATACAGCAATGTTACAGTTAGAATGCTAATGCTAACTTGCTATTGCTAGCGATCTAATGCTAGTGCTAATATCTGGTCATTGTCATATTGTATGTGTCCTTTATGATGGAAATAAGTGATCAGATGGCATAAAAACATAACCCTTCATGGGAATATGAGATTAAATGGCATTAAAGCTTAACCCTTCGAGTATATATGCAAATACAGCAATGTTAAAGTTTGAATGCTAATTCTAACTTGATAATGCTAGCGGTCTAATGCTAGTGCTAATATTTGGTCATTGTCATGTTTTATGTGTCCTTTATGATGGAAATAAGTGATCAGATGACTTTAAAGCATAACCCTTCATGGGAATATGAGATTTAATGTCATTAAAGCTTAACCCTTCTAGTATATATGCAAATACAGCAATGTTAAAGTTTGAATGCTAATGCTAACTGGCTATTGCTTGCGAACTAATGCTAGTGCTAATATCTGGTCATTGTCATATTGTATGTGTCCTTTATGATGGAAATAAGAGATCAGATTGCATAAAAGCATAACCCTTCATGCGAATATGAGATTAAATGGCATTAAAGCTTAACCCTTCTTGTACATATGCAAATAAAGCAATGCTAAAGTTTGAATGCTAATGCTAACTTGCTAATGCTAGCGATCTAATGCTACTGCTAATATCTGGTCATTTTCAAACTGTTCGTGTCCTCTATGATGGAAATAAGAGATCAGATGACTTTAAAGCATAACCCTTCATGGGAATATGAGACTAAATGTCATTAAAGCTTAACCCTTCTAGTATATATGCAAATACAGCAATGTTAAAGTTTGAATGCTAATGCTAACTTGCGATTGCTAGCGATCTAATGCTAGTGCTAATATCTTGTCATTTTCATACTGTTTGTGTCCTCTTTGATGGAAATAATAGATCAGATGACAAAAAAGCATAACCCTTCATGGCAATATGAGATTAAATGGCATTAAAGCCTAACCCACCTTGTACATATGCAAATACAGCAATGTTAAAGTTAGAATGCTAATTCAAACTTGCTAGTGCTAATATCTGGTCATTGTCATATTTTATGTGTCCTCTATGATGGAATTAAGAGATCAGATGGCATTAAAGCATAACGCTTCATGGCAATATGAGATTAAATGGCATTAAAGCTTAACCCTTCTTGTATTAATTCGTATACAGCAATGTTAAAGTTTGAATGCTAATGCTAATTTGCTAATGCTAGCGATCTAATGCTAGTGCTAATATCGGGTCATTTTCATACTGTACTTGTCCTCTATGATGGAAATAAGAGATCAGATGGCATTGAAGCATAACACTTCATGGGAATATGAGATTAAATATCATTAAAGCTTAACCCTTCATTGAAATATCAGATTAAATGGCATTAAAGCTTAACCCTTCGAGTATATATGCAAATACAGCAATGGTAAAGTTTGAATGCTAATGCTAACATGCTAATGCTAGCGATCTAATGCTAGTGCTAATATCTGTTCATTTTCATACTGTTCGAGTCCGCTATGATGGAAATAAGAGTTCAGATGACTTTTAAGCATAACCCTTCATGTAAATATGAGATTAAATGGCATTAAAGCTTAACCCTTCGAGTATATATGCAAATACAGCAATGTTAAAGTTTGAATGCTAATTCTAACTTGCTAATGCTAGCGGTCTAATGCTAGTGCTAATATCTGGTCATTTTCATACTGTACGAGTCCTCTATGATGGAAATAAGAGATCACATGGCATTATAGCATAACCCTTCATGGAAATATGAGATTAAGTGGCATTAAAGCTTAACCCTCCTTGTATATATACAAATACATCAATGTGAAAGTTTGAATACTAATGCTAACTTGCTAATTATAGCGATTTAATGCTAGTGCTAATATCTGGTCATTTTCACACTGTACGTGTCCTCTATGATTGAAATAAGAGATCAGATGGCATTGAAGCATAACCCTTCTTGTAAATATGCAAATACAGTCATGTTAAAGATTGAATGCTAATGCTAGCGATATAATGCTAGTGCTAATATCTGGTCATTGTCATACTGTACGTGTCCTCCATGATGGAAATAAGAGATCAAATGGCATTAAAGCATAACCCTTCATGGAAATATGAGATTAAATGGCATTAAAGCTTAACCCTCCTTGTATATATACAAATACAGCAATGTTAAAGTTTGACTGCTAATGCTAACTTGCTAATGCTAGCGATCTAATGCTAGTGCTAATATCTGGTCATTTTGATACTGTTCGTGTCCTCTATGATTGAAATAAGAGATCAGATGCCTTTAAAGCATCACCCTTCATGGTTATATTAGATTAAATGGCATTAAAGCTTAAACCTTCAGTATATATGCAAATACAGCAATGTTAAAGTTTGAATGCTAATTCTAACTTGCTAATGCTAACGGTCTAATGCTAGTGCTAATATTTGGTCATTGTCATCCTCTATGTGTCCTCTATGATGCAAATTAGAGATCAGATGACATTAAAAGCATAACCCTTCATGGAAATATGAGATTAAATGGCATTAAAGCTTAACCCTCCTTGTATATATACAAATACAGCAATGCTAAAGTTTGAATGCTAATGCTAACTTGCTAATGATAGCGATTTAATGTTAGTGCTAATATCTGGTCATTTTTTTTCATACTGCACGCGGTGTCCTCTATGATGGAAATTAGAGATCACATGGCATTAAAGCATAACCCTTCATGGAAATATGAGATTAAATGGCATTAAAGCTTAACCCTCCTTGTATATATACAAATACAGCAATGCTAAAGTTTGAATGCTAATGCTAACTTGCTAATGATAGCGATTTAATGTTAGTGCTAATATCTGGACATTTTCATACTGTACGCGTCCTCTATGATGGAAATAAGAGATCAGATGGCATTAAAGCATAACCCTTCATTGGAATATGAGATTAAATGGTATTAAAGCTTAACCCTTCTTGTACATATGCAAATACAGCAATGTTAAAGTTTGAATGCTAATGCTAACTTGCTAATGCAAGCGATCTAATGCTAGTGCTAATATCGGGTCATTTTCATACTGTTTGTGTCCTCTATGATGGAAATAAGAGATCACATGGCATTAAAGCATAACCCTTCATGGAAAATATGAGATTAAATGGCATTAAAGTTTAACCTTCTTGGTATATATGCAAATACAGCAATGTTAAAGTTTGAATGCTAATTCTAACTTGCTAATGCTAGCGATCTAATGCTAGTGCTAATATCTGGTCATTTTCATACTTTTATGTGTCCTCTATGATGGAAATAAGAGATCAGATGGCATTAAAGCATAACCCTTCATGGAAATATGAGATTAAATGGCATTAAAGCTTAACCCTTCTTGTATAAATTCAAATACAGCAATGTTAAAGTTTGAATGCTAATGCTAATTTGCTAATGATAGCGATCTAATGCTAGTGCTAATATCTGGTCATTTTCATACTGTACGTGTCCTCTATGATGGAAATAAGAGATCACATGGCATTAAAGCATAACCCTTCATGGAAATATGAGATTAAATGGCATTAAAGCTTACCCTTCTTGTATACATATGCAAATACAGCAATGTTAAAGTTTGAATGCTAATGCTAACTTGCTAATGCAAGCGATCTAATGCTAGTGCTAATATCTGGTCATTTTCATACTGTACGTGTCTCTATGATGGAAATAAGAGATCACATGGCATTAAAGCATAACCCTTCATGGAAATATGAGATTAGATGGCATGAAAGCTTTACTCTTCTTGTAAATATGGAAATACAGTCATGTAAAAGTTTGAGTGCTAATGCTAGCGATATAATGCTAGTGCTAATATCTGGTCATTGTCATACTGTACGTGTCCACTATGATGGAAATAAGAGATCACATGGCATTAAAGCATAACCCTTCATGGAAATATGAGATTAAATGGCATTAAAGCTTTACCCTCCTTGTATATATGCAAATACAGCAATGTTAAAGTTTGAATGCTAATGCTAACTTGCTATTGCTAGCGATCTTTTGCTAGTGCTAATATCTTGTCATTTTCATACTGTTTGTGACCTCTATGATGGAAATAATAGATCAGATGGCATTAAAGCATAACCCTTCATTGGAATATGAGATTAAATGGTATTAAAGCTTAACCCTTCTTGTACATATGCAAATACAGCAATGTTAAAGTTTGAAGGCTAATGCTAACTTGCTAATGCAAGCGATCTAATGCTAGTGCTAATATCGGGTCATTTTCATACTGTTCGTGTCCTCTATGATGGAAATAAGAGATCACATGGCATTAAAGCATAACCCTTCATGGAAATATGAGATTAAAGGGCATTAAAGCTTAACCCTTCGAGTATATATGCAAATACATTAATGTTAAAGTTTGAATGCTAATTCTAACTTGCTAATGCTAGCGGTCTAATGCTAGTGCTAATATCTGGTCATTGTCATGTTTTATGTGTCCTCTATGATGGAAATAAGAGATCAGATGGCATTAAAGCATAACCCTTCATGGCAATATGAGATTAAATGGCATTAAAGCTTAACCCTTCTTGTATAAATTCAAATACAGCAATGTTAAAGTTTGAATGCTAATGCTAATTTGCTAATGCTAGCGATCTAATGCTAGTGCTAATATCTGGTCATTTTCATACTGTACGTGTCCTCTATGATGGAAATAAGAGATCACATGGCATTAAAGCATAACCCTTCATGGAAATATGAGATTAAAGGGCATTAAAGCTTAACCCTCCTTGTATATATACAAATACAGCAATGTTAAAGTTTGAATACTAATGCTAACTTGCTAATGATAGCGATTTAATGCTAGTGCTAATATCTGGTCATTTTCATACTGTACGTGTCCTCTATGATGGAAATAAGAGATCAGATGTCATTAAAGCATAACCCTTAATAGGAATATGAGATTAGATGCCATGAGAGCTTAACCCTTCTTGTAAATATGCAAATACAGTCATGTTAAAGTTTGAATGCTAATGCTAGCGATCTAATGCTAGTGCTAATATCTGGTCATTTTCATACTGTACTTGTCCTCTATGATGGGAATAAGAGATCAGATGGCATTAAAGCATAACCCTTCATGGAAATATGAAATTAAATGGCATTTAAGCTTAACCATTCTTGTATATATGCAAATACAGCAATGTTAAAGTTTGAATGCTAATGATAACTTTTCTAATACTAGCGATCTAATGCTAGTGCTAATATCTGGTCATTGTCATACTGTACGTGTCCTCTCTGATGGTAATAATTGATCACATGGCATTTATGCATATCCCTTCATGGGAATATGTGATTAGATGGCATTAAAGATTAACCCTTCTTGTACATATGCAATTACAGCAATGTTAAAGTTTGAATGCTAATGCTAACTTGCTAATGCTAGCGATCTAATGATAGTGCTAATATCTGGTCATTGTCATATTGTATATGTCCTCTATGATGGAAATAAGAGATCAGATGGCATTAAAGCATAACCCTTCATGGCAATATGAGATTAAATGGCATTAAAGTTTAACCCTTCTGGTATATATAAAAAATACAGCAATGTTCAAGTTTGAAGGCTAATGCTATCTTGCTAATGCTAGCGATCTAATGCTAGTGCTAATATCTTGTCATGTTCATACTGTACTTATCCTCTATGATGGAAATAAGAGATCAGATGGCATTAAAGCATAACCCTTCATGGGAATATGTGATTAGATGGCATTAAAGCTTAACCCTTCTTGTAAATATGCAAATACAGTCATGTTAAAGTTTGAATGCTAATGCTAGCGATCTAATGCTAGTGCTAATATCTGGTCATTGTCATATTTTATGTGTCCACTATGATTGAAATAAGAGATCAGATGGCATTAAAGCATAACACTTCATGGGAATATGAGATTAAATGGCATTAAAGCTTAACCCTCCTTGTATATATACCAATACAGCAATGTTAAAGTTTGACTGCTAATGCTAACTTGCTAATGCTAGCGATCTAATGCTAGTGCTAATATCTGGTCATTTTGATACTGTTCGTGTCCTCTATGATTGAAATAAGAGATCAGATGCCTTTAAAGCATCACCCTTCATGGGAATATTAGATTAAATGGCATTAAAGCTTAACCCTTCGAGTATATATGCAAATACAGCAATGTTAAAGTTTGAATGCTAATTCTAACTTGCTAATGCTAGCGGTCTAATGCTAGTGCTAATATGTGGTCATTGTTATCCTCTATGTGTCCTCTATGATGGAAATAAGAGATCAGATGGCATTAAAGCATAACCCTTCATGGAAATATGAGATTAAATGGCATTAAAGCTTACCCCTCCTTGTATATATACAAATACAGCAATGCTAAAGTTTGAATGCTAATGCTAACTTGCTAATGATAGCGATTTAATGTTAGTGCTAATATCTGGTCATTTTCATACTGTACGTGTCCTCTATGATGGAAATTAGAGATCACATGGCATTAAAGCATAACCCTTCATGGAAATATGAGATTAAATGGCATTAAAGCTTAACCCTCCTTGTATTTATACAAATACAGCAATGCTCAAGTTTGAATGCTAATGCTAACTTGCTAATGATAGCGATTTAATGTTAGTGCTAATATCTGGTCATTTTCATACTGTACGCGTCCTCTATGATGGAAATAAGAGATCAGATTTCATTAAAGCATAACCCTTCATGGGAATATGAGATTAGATGGCATTAAAGCTTTACCTTCTTGTAAATATGGAAATACAGTCATGTTAAAGTTTGAGTGCTAATGCTAAGCGATATAATGCTAGTGCTAATATCTGGTCATTGTCATACTGTACGTGTCCACTATGATGGAAATAAGAGATCACATGGCATTAAAGCATAACCCTTCATGGAAATATGAGATTAAATGGCATTAAAGCTTTACCCTCCTTGTATATATGCAAATACATCAATGTTAAAGTTTGAATGCTAATGCTAACTTGCTATTGCTAGCGATCTTTTGCTAGTGCTAATATCTTGTCATTTTCATACTGTTTGTGACCTCTATGATGGAAATAATAGATCAGATGGCATTAAAGCATAACCCTTCATTGGAATATGAGATTAAATGGTATTAAAGCTTAACCCTTCTTGTACATATGCAAATACAGCAATGTTAAAGTTTGAAGGCTAATGCTAACTTGCTAATGCAAGCGATCTAATGCTAGTGCTAATATCGGGTCATTTTCATACTGTTCGTGTCCTCTATGATGGAAATAAGAGGTCAGATGCCTTTAAAGCATAACACTTCATGGGAATATGAGATTAAATGGCATTAAAGCTTTAAAGTATATATGCAAATACAGCAATGTTAAAGTTTGAATGCTAATTCTAACTTGCTAATGCTAGCGGTCTAATGCTAGTGCTAATATCTGGTCATTGTCATGTTTTATGTGTCCTCTATGATGGAAATAAGAGATCAGATGGCATTAAAGCATAACCCTTCATGGCAATATGAGATTAAATGGCATTAAAGCTTAACCCTTCTTTGTATAAATTCAAATACAGCAATGTTAAAGTTTGAATGCTAATGCTAATTTGCTAATGCTAGCGATCTAATGCTAGTGCTAATATCTGGTCATTTTCATACTGTACATGTCCTCTATGATGGAAATAAGAGATCACATGGCATTAAAGCATAACCCTTCATGGAAATATGAGATTAAAGGGCATTAAAGCTTAACCCTCCTTGTATATATACAAATACAGCAATGTTAAAGTTTGAATACTAATGCTAACTTGCTAATGATAGCGATTTAATGCTAGTGCTAATATCTGGTCATTTTCATTCTGTACGTGTCCTCTATGATGGAAATAAGAGATCAGATGTCATTAAAGCATAACCCTTAATAGGAATATGAGATTAGATGCCATGAAAGCTTAACCCTTCTTGTAAATATGCAAATACAGTCATGTTAAAGTTTGAATGCTAATGCTAGCGATCTAATGCTAGTGCTAATATCTGGTCATTTTCATACTGTACTTGTCCTCTATGGTGGGAATAAGAGATCAGATGGCATTAAAGCATAACCCTTCATTGAAATATGAAATTAAATGGCATTTAAGCTTAACCATTCTTGTATATATGCAAATACAGCAATGTTAAAGTTTGAATGCTAATGATAACTTTGCTAATGCTAGCGATCTAATGCTAGTGCTAATATCTGGTCATTGTCATACTGTACGTGTCCTCTCTGATGGTAATAATTGATCACATGGCATTTATGCATATCCCTTCATCGGAATATGTGATTAGATGGCATTAAATATTAACCCTTCTTGTACATATGCAATTACAGCAATGTTAAAGTTTGAATGCTAATGCTAACTTGCTAATGCTAGCGATCTAATGATAGTGCTAATATCTGGTCATTGTCATATTGTATATGTCCTCTATGATGGAAATAAGAGATCAGATGGCATTAAAGCATAACCCTTCATGGCAATATGAGATTAAATGGCATTAAAGTTTAACCCTTCTGGTATATATAAAAAATACAGCAATGTTCAAGTTTGAAGGCTAATGCTATCTTGCTAATGCTAGCGATCTAATGCTAGTGCTAATATCTTGTCATTTTCATACTGTACTTATCCTCTATGATGGAAATAAGAGATCAGATGGCATTAAAGCATAACCCTTCATGGGAATATGTGATTAGATGGCATTAAAGCTTAACCCTTCTTGTAAATATGCAAATACAGTCATGTTAAAGTTTGAATGCTAATGCTAGCGATCTAATGCTAGTGCTAATATCTGGTCATTGTCATATTTTATGTGTCCACTATGATTGAAATAAGAGATCAGATGGCATTAAAGCATAACACTTCATGGGAATATGAGATTAAATGGCATTAAAGCTTAACCCTCCTTGTATATATACTAATACAGCAATGTTAAAGTTTGACTGCTAATGCTCACTTGCTAATGCTAGCGATCTAATGCTAGTGCTAATATCTGGTCATTTTGATACTGTTCGTGTCCTCTATGATTGAAATAAGAGATCAGATGCCTTTAAAGCATCACCCTTCATGGGAATATTAGATTAAATGGCATTAAAGCTTAACCCTTCTTGTATATATGCAAATACAGCAATGTTAAAGTTTGAATGCTAATTCTAACTTGCTAATGCTAGCGGTCTAATGCTAGTGCTAATATGTGGTCATTGTTATCCTCTATGTGTCCTCTATGATGGAAATAAGAGATCAGATGGCATTAAAGCATAACCCTTCATGGAAATATGAGATTAAATGGCATTAAAGCTTACCCCCTTGTATATATACAAATACAGCAATGCTCAAGTTTGAATGCTAATGCTAACTTGCTAATGATAGCGATTTAATGTTAGTGCTAATATCTGGTCATTTTCATACTGTACGTGTCCTCTATGATGGAAATTAGAGATCACATGGCATTAAAGCATAACCCTTCATGGAAATATGAGATTAAATGGCATTAAAGCTTAACCCTCCTTGTATATATACAAATACAGCAATGCTCAAGTTTGAATGCTAATGCTAACTTGCTAATGATAGCGATTTAATGTTAGTGCTAATATCTGGTCATTTTCATACTGTACGCGTCCTCTATGATGGAAATAAGAGATCAGATTTCATTAAAGCATAACCCTTCATGGGAATATGAGATTAGATGGCATGAAAGCTTTACTCTTCTTGTAAATATGGAAATACAGTCATGTTAAAGTTTGAGTGCTAATGCTAGCGATATAATGCTAGTGCTAATATCTGGTCATTGTCATACTGTACGTGTCCACTATGATGGAAATAAGAGATCACATGGCATTAAAGCATAACCCTTCATGGAAATATGAGATTAAATGGCATTAAAGCTTTACCCTCCTTGTATATATGCAAATACATCAATGTTAAAGTTTGAATGCTAATGCTAACTTGCTATTGCTAGCGATCTTTTGCTAGTGCTAATATCTTGTCATTTTCATACTGTTTGTGACCTCTATGATGGAAATAATAGATCAGATGGCATTAAAGCATAACCCTTCATTGGAATATGAGATTAAATGGTATTAAAGCTTAACCCTTCTTGTACATATGCAAATACAGCAATGTTAAAGTTTGAAGGCTAATGCTAACTTGCTAATGCAAGGGATCTAATGCTAGTGCTAATATCGGGTCATTTTCATACTGTTCGTGTCCTCTATGATGGAAATTAGAGGTCAGATGCCTTTAAAGCATAACACTTCATGGGAATATGAGATTAAATGGCATTAAAGCTTAACCCTTCGAGTATATATGCAAATACAGCAATGTTAAAGTTTGAATGCTAATTCTAACTTGCTAATGCTAGCGGTCTAATGCTAGTGCTAATATCTGATCATTGTCATGTTTTATGTGTCCTCTATGATGGAAATAAGAGATCAGATGGCATTCAAGCATAACCCTTCATGGCAATATGAGATTAAATGGCATTAAAGCTTAACCCTTCTTGTATAAATTCAAATACAGCAATGTTAAAGTTTGAATGCTAATGCTAATTTGCTAATGCTAGTGCTAATATCTGGTCATTTTCTTACTGTACGTGTCCTCTATGATGGAAATAAGAGATCACATGGCATTGAAGCATAACCCTTCATGGAAATATGAGATTAAAGGGCATTAAAGCTTTACCCTCCTTGTATATATACAAATACAGCAATGTTAAAGTTTGAATACTAATGCTAACTTGCTAATGATAGCGATTTAATGCTAGTGCTAATATCTGGTCATTTTCATACTGTACGTGTCCTCTATGATGGAAATAAGAGATCAGATGGCATTAAAGCATAACCCTTAATAGGAATATGAGATTAGATGCCATGAAAGCTTAACCCTTCTTGTAAATATGCAAATACAGTCATGTTAAAGTTTGTATGCTAATGCTAGCGATCTAATGCTAGTGCTAATATCTGGTCATTTTCATACTGTACTTGTCCTCTATGGTGGGAATAAGAGATCAGATGGCATTAAAGCATAACCCTTCATGGAAATATGAAATTAAATGGCATTTAAGCTTAACCATTCTTGTATATATGCAAATACAGCAATGTTAAAGTTTGAATGCTAATGATAACTTTGCTAATGCTAGCGATCTAATGCTAGTGCTAATATCTGGTCATTGTCATACTGTACTTGTCCTCTTTGATGGTAATAATTGATCACATGGCATTTATGCATATCCCTTCATGGGAATATGTGATTAGATGGCATTAAAGCTTAACCCTTCTTGTACATATGCAATTACAGCAATGTTAAAGTTTGAATGCTAATGCTAACTTGCTAATGCTAGCGCTCTAATGATAGTGCTTATATCTGGTCATTGTCATATTGTATGTGTCCTCTATGATGGAAATAAGAGATCAGATGGCATTAAAGCATAACCCTTCATGGCAATATGAGATTAAATGGCATTAAAGCTTAACCCTTCTGGTTTATATAAAAAATACAGCAATGTTAAAGTTTGAATGCTAATGATAACTTTGCTAATGCTAGCGATCTAATGCTAGTGCTAATATCTGGTCATTGTCATACTGTACGTGTCCTCTTTGATGGTAATAATTGATCACATGGCATTTATGCATATCCCTTCATGGGAATATGTGATTAGATGGCATTAAAGCTTAACCCTTCTTGTACATATGCAATTACAGCAATGTTAAAGTTTGAAGGCTAATGCTAACTTGCTAATGATAGCGATTTAATGCTAGTGCTAATATCTGGTCATTTTCATACTGTACGTGTCCTCTATGATGGAAGTAAGAGATCAGATGGCATTAAAGCATAACCCTTCATGGGAATATGTGATTAGATGGCATTAAAGCATAAACCTTCTTGTAAATATGCAAATACAGTCATGTTAAAGTTTGAATGCTAATGCTAGCGATCTAATCCTAGTGCTAATATCTGGTCATTGTCATATTTTATGTGTCCACTATGATTGAAATAAGAGATCAGATGGCATTAAAGCATAACACTTCATGGGAATATGAGATTAAATGGCATTAAAGCTTAACCCTTCTGGTATATATGCAAATACAGCAATGTTAAAGTTTGAATGCTAATGCTATCTTGCTAATGCTAGCAAACAAAATGCTAGTGCTAATGTCTGGTAATTGTCATACTGTACTTGTCCTCTATGATGGAAATAAGAGATCAGATGGCAATTAAGCATAACACTTCATGGGAATATGAGATTAAATGGCATTAAAGCTTAACCTTCTTTTACATATGCAAATACAGCAATGTTAAAGTTTGAATGCTAATGCTAACTTGATAATGCTAGCGATCTAATGCTAATGCTAATATCTGGTCATTTTCATACTGTTCGTGTCCTCTATGATGGAAATAAGAGATCAGATGACTTTAAACATAACTCTTCATGGGAATATGAGATTAAATGGCATTAAAGCTTTACCCTTCGAGTATATATGCAAATACAGCAATGTTAAAGTTTGAATGCTAATTCTAATTTGCTAATGCTAGCGGTCTAATGCTAGTGCTAATATCTGGTCATTGTCATATTGTATGTGTCCTCTCTGATGGAAATAAGAGATCAGATGGCATTAAAGCATAACGCTTCATGGCAATATGAGATTAAATGGCATTAAAGCTTAACCCTTCTTGTACATATGCAAATACAGCAATGTTAAAGTTTCAATGCTAATGCTAACTTGCTAATGAAAGCGATTTAATGTTAGTGCTAATATCTGGTCATTTTCATACTGTACGCGTCCTCTATGATGGGAATAAGAGATCAGATGGCATTAAAGCATAACCCTTCATGGGAATATGAGATTAGATGGCATGAAAGCTTTACTCTTCTTGTAAATATACAAATACAGCAATGTTAAAGTTTGAGTGCTAATGCTAGCGATATAATGCTAGTGCTAATATCTGGTCATTGTCATACTGGACGTGTCCTCTATGATGGAAATAAGAGATCACATGGCATTAAAGCATAACCCTTCATGGAAATAAGAGATTAAATGGCATTAAAGCTTTACACTCCTTTTATATATGCAAATACAGCAATGTTAAAGTTTGAATGCTAATGCTAACTTGCTATTGCTAGCGATCTAATGCTAGTGCTAATATCTTGTCATTTTCATACAGTTTGTGTCCTCTATGATGGAAATAATAGATCAGATGGCATTAAAGCATAACCCTTCATGGGAATATGAGATTAAATGGCATTAAAGCTTAACCCTTCTTCTACATATGCAAATACAACAATGTTAAATTTTGAATGCTAATGCTAACTTGCTAATGCAAGCGATCTAATGCTAGTGCTAATATCGGGTCATTTACATGCTGTTCGTGTCCTCTATGATGGAAATAAGAGATCAGATGCCTTTAAAGCATAACACTTCACGGGAATATGAGATTAAATGGCATTAAAGCTTAACCCTTCGAGTATTTATGCAAATACAGCAATGTTAAAGTTTTAATGCTAATTCTAACTTGCTAATGCTAGCGGTCTAATGCTAGTGCTAATATCTGGTCATTGTCATGTTTTATGTGTCCTCTATGATGGAAATAAGAGATCAGATGGCATTAAAGCATAACCCTTCATGGCAATTTGAGATTAAATGGCATTAAAGCATAACCCTTCTTGTAAATATGCGAATACAGTCTTGTTAAAGTTTGAATGCTAATGCTAGCGATATAATGCTTGTGCTAATATCTGGTCATTGTCATACTGTACGTGTCCTCAATGATGGAAATAAGAGATCACATGGCATTAAAGCATAACCCTTCATGGAAATATGAGATTAAATTGCATTAAAGCTTAACCCTCCTTGTATATATACAAATACAGCAATGTTAAAATTTGAATGCTAATGCTAACTTGCTAATGCTAGCGATCTAATGTTAGTGCTAATATCTGGTCATTTTCATACTGTACGTGTCCTTTATGATGGAAATAAGAGATCAGATGGCATTGAAGCATAACACTTCATGGGAATATGAGATTAAATGTCATTAAAGCTTAACCCTTCTTTTACATATGCAAATTCAGCATTGTTAAAGTTTTAATGCTAATGCTAACTTGCTAATGCTAGCGATCTAATGCTAGTGCTAATATCTGGTCATTTTCATACTGTTCGTGTCCTCTATGATGGAAATAAGAGATCAGATGACTTTAAAGCATAACCCTTCATGGGAATATGAGATTAAATGGCATTAAAGCATAACCCATCTAGTATATATGCAAATACGGCAATGTTAAAGTTTGAATGCTAATGGTAACTTGCTATTTCTAGCGATCTAATGCTAGTGCTAATATCTGGTCATTTTCATACTGTACGTGTCCTCTATGATGGAAATAAGAGATCACATGGCATTAAAGCATAACCCTTCATGGAAATATGAGATTAAATGGCATTCAAGCTTAACCCTCCTTGTATATATACAAATACAGCAATGTTAAAGTTTGAATACTAATGCTAACTTGCTAATGATAGCGATTTAATGCTAGTGCTAATATCTGGTCATTTTCATACTGTACGTGTCCTCTATGATGGAAATAAGAGATCAGATGGCATTAAAGCATAACCCTTCATAGGAATATGAGATTAGATGGCATGAAAGCTTAACCCTTCTTGTGAATATGCAAATGCAGTCATGTTAAAGTTTGAATGCTAATGCTAGCGATATAATGCTAGTGCTAATATCTGGTCATTGTCATACTGTACGTGTCCTCTCTGATGGTAATAATTGATCACATGGCATTTAAGCATTTCCCTTCATGGGAATATGTGAATAGATGGCATTAATGCTTAACCCTTCTTGTACATATGCAAATACAGCAATGTTAAAGTTTGAATGCTAATGCTAACTTGCTAATGCTAGCGATCTAATGCTAGTGCTAATATCTTGTCCTGTTCATACTGTACTTATCCTCTATGATGGAAATAAGAGATCAGATGGCATTAAAGCATAACCCTTCATGGGAATATGTGATTAGATAGCATTAAAGCTTAACCCTTCTTGTAAATATGCAAATACAGTCGTGTTAAAGTTTGAATGCTAATGCTAGCGATCTAATGCTAGTGCTAATATCTGGTCATTGTCATATTGTATGTGTCCACTATGATTGAAATAAGAGATCAGATGGCATTGAAGCATAACACTTCACGGGAATATGAGATTAAATGGCATTAAAGTTTAACCTTCATTTACATATGCAAATACAGCAATGTTAAAGTTTGAATGCTAATGCTAACTTGACAATGCTAGCGGTCTAATGCTAGTGCTAATATCTGGTCATTGTCATATTGTATGTGTCCTCTCTGATGGAAATAAGAGATCAGATGGCATAAAAGCATAACCCTTCATGGGAATATGAGATTAAATGGCATTAAAGCTTAACCCTTCTTGTACATATGCAAATACAGCAATGCTAGAGTTTGAATGCTAATGCTAACTTGCTAATGCTAGCGATCTAATGCTACTGCTAATATCTGGTCATTTTCATACTGTTCCTGTCCTCTATGATGGAAATAAGAGATCAGATGACTTTAAAGCATAACCCTTCATGGGAATATGAGATTAAATGGCATTAAAGCTTAACCCTTCTAGTATATATGCAAATACAGCAATGTTAACGTTTGAATGCTAATGCTAACTTGCTATTGCTTGCGAACTAATGCTAGTGCTAATATCTGGTCATTGTCATATTGAATGTGTCCTTTATGATGGAAATAAGAGATCAGATTGCATAAAAGCATAACCCTTCATTGGAATATGAGATTAAATGGCATTAAAGCTTAACCCTTCTTGTACATATGCAAATAAAGCAATGGTAAAGTTTGAATGCTAATGCTAACTTGCTAATGCTAGCGATCTAATGCTACTGCTAATATCTGGTCATTTTCAAACTGTTTGTGTCCTCTATGATGGAAATAAGAGATCAGATGACTTTAAAGCATAACCCTTCATGGGAATATGAGACTAAATGTCATTAAAGCTTAACGCTTCTAGTATATATGCAAATACAGCAATGTTAAAGTTTGAATGCTAATGCTAACTTGCGATTGCTAGCGATCTAATGCTAGTGCTAATATCTTGTCATTTTCATACTGTTTGTGTCCTCTTTGATGGAAATAATAGATCAGATGACATTAAAGCATAACCCTTCATGGCAATATGAGATTAAATGGCATAAAAGCCTAACCCTCCTTGTACATATGCAAATACAGCAATGTTAAAGTTAGAATGCTAATTCAAACTTGCTAATGCTAGCGGTCTAATGCTAGTGCTAATATCTGGTCATTGTCATATTTTATGTGTCCTCTATGATGGAAATAAGAGATCAGATGGCATTAAAGCATAACCCTTCATGGCAATATGAGATTAAATGGCATTAAAGCTTAACCCTTCTTGTATTAATTCAAATACAGCAATGTTAAAGTTTGAATGCTAATGCTAATTTGCTAATGCTAGCGATCTAATGCTAGTGCTAATATCTGGTCATTTTCATGCTGTACTTGTCCTCTATGATGGAAATTGAAATGGCATTGAAGAGAACAATTCATGGGAATATGAGATTAAATGTCATTCTTAACCCTTCATGGAAATATCAGATTAAATGGCATTAAAGCTTAACCCTTCGAGTATATATGCAAATACAGCAATGTTAAAGTTTGAATGCTAATGCTAACTTGCTAATGCTAGCGATCTAATGCTAGTGCTAATATCTGGTCATTTTCATCCTTTATGTGTCCTCTATGATGGAAATAAGAGATCAGATGGCATTAAAGCATAACCCTTCATGGAAATATGAGATTAAATGGCATTAAAGCTTACCCCTCCTTTTATATATGCAAATACAGCATTGTTAAAGTTTGAATGCTAATGCTATCTTGCTAATGCTAGCGATTTAATGCTAGTGCTAATATCTGGTCATTTTCATACTGTACGTGTCCTCTATGATGGAAATAAGAGATCAGATGGCATTAAAGCATAACCCTTCATGGAAATATGAGATTAAATGGCATTAAAGCATAACCCATCTAGTATATATGCAAATACAGCAATGTTAAAGTTTGAATGCTAATGCTAACTTGCTAATGATAGCGATTTAATGTTAGTGCTAATATCTGGTCATTTTCATACTGTCGCGTCCTCTATGATGGAAATAAGAGATCAGATTTCATTAAAGCATAACCCTTCATGGGAATATGAGATTAGATGGCATGAAAGCTTTACTCTTCTTGTAAATATGGAAATACAGTCATGTTAAAGTTTGAGTGCTAATGCTAGCGATATAATGCTAGTGCTAATATCTGGTCATTGTCATACTGTACGTGTCACTATGATGGAAATAAGAGATCACATGGCATTAAAGCATAACCCTTCATGGAAATATGAGATTAAATGGCATTAAAAGCTTTGCCCTCCTTGTATATATGCAAATACATCAATGTTAAAGTTTGAATGCTAATGCTAACTTGCTATTTGCTAGCGATCTTTTGCTAGTGCTAATATCTTGTCATTTTCATACTGTTTGTGACCTC
>CM056199.1:105658027-105709973 GCA_029692085.1 Gymnothorax javanicus
AAAATCAGATGGAAAAGCAAACCCTTCTAATTGAGATTAAATCCTTAAAAAAGCAACCCTTCTTATAATCAAATACACATTAAATTTGAATGCTAATCTAACTTGCAAATGCGGGTTTTAAATGTAGTGCTAATATCTGGTCTTTTCAGCTTCGTGTCTTTTAAAAATAAAATAAGTCAATGGCATTAAAGCAAAACCCTTCATGGGAATATGAAATAATGCCATTAAAGCAACCCTTTTTGAAAATATCAAATACATATTTAAAAAGTTGAATGCTAATGCTTGTCAATCTAGTCTAATATCTGGTCATTTCATACTGTATGTTCCTCTATGAAATTTAAGAGATCAATGGCATTAAAGCATAACCCTTCATGGAATTTAAATTAAATGGCTTTAAAAGCTTAACCCTTCTTGTAAATATACAAAATCAGTAATGTTAAAGTTTGAATGCAAATTAAACTCTAAGGCTGAATTTTAACACAATATCTGGTCATTTTCAAAATATGCTGTTTCATGAGGGAAAATTTAGAATCAGGGAATTAAAGCATAACCTTCATGGGAATATGAGTAAATGGCATTAAAGCAACCCTTTTTTAAATTCAAATACACATGTTAAGTTTGAATGCTAATGCTAGCGAAAAAATTAGTGCAATATCTGGTCTTTTCTACTTTTGTGCCCTTATGATGGAAATAAGAAAAGATCATTAAACATTAACCCTTCATGGCATATGAGATTAATGGCATTAAAGCAACCCTTTTATATATATCAAATACAGCAATGTTAAAGTTTGAATGCTAATGCTAACTTGCTAATGCTAACGATCTAATGCTAGTACTAATATCTTGTTATTTTCATACTGTGCGTGTCTCTATGATGGAAATAAGAGATCACATGGCATCAAAGCATAACCTTCAGGGAATATTAGATTAGTTGCATTAAAGTTAACCTTCTTGTAAATATGCAAATACTGTCATGTTAAAAGTTTGAATGTAATGCTTAGCGATCTAATGCTAGTGCTAATATCTGGTCATTTTCATACTTTATGTTTCCTTTATGATGGAATTAAGAGATCAGATGGCAATAAAAGCATAACCCTTCTGGCAATATGAGATTAAATGGCATTAAAGCTTAACCCTTCTGTATATATCAAATACAGCAATGTTAAAGTTTGAATCTAATACTAATTTGCTAATGCTAGCATTTCATGTTAGTGCTAATATCTGGTCATTTTCAACTGTACGTGTCCTCTTGATGGAAATAAGAATCAATGCATAAAGCATAACCCTGCATGGCAATATGAATTTAATGGCATTAAAGCAACGTTCTTATATATATGCAAATACAGCATGTTAAAGTTTTAATGCTAATGCTACGAATGCAACATTGCACTAGAGTGCTAATATCTGGTCATTGTCATACTGTATGTGTCTCTATGATGGAAATAAGAGATCAGATGGCATTAAAGTATACCCTTCATGGCAATATGAGATTCAATGGCATTCAAGCTACACTTTTTATATGTAAAAATACCAATGTTAAAGTTTAATCTTGCTTTCTAATGCTAACGATCTAATGCTATGCTAATATTTGGTCATTTTCACTGATGTGCGTTCTCAATGATGGAAATAAGAGATAGATGGCATTAAAGCATAACCCTTCATGGAATTTGAGATTAAATGGCATTAAAGCTTAACCTTCTTGTATATATACAAATACATGTATGTTAAAGTTTGAATCTGTATATTTATGCAAAGCGATCTAATGCTAGTGCTAATATCTGGTCATTTTCATACTGTATGTGTCCTCTATGGTGAAATATGAGATCAGTTGGCATTAAAGCATTACCCTTCATGGCAATATTGAGATTAAATGGCATTAAAGCTTAACTTGTCGTATATATGCAAATACAGCAATGTTAAAGGTTTGAATCCTAATGCTAACTAGCTAATTCTAGCGATCTAATGCTATGCTAATATTTGGTCATTTTATATGTACATTGTCCTCAATGATGCGAAATAAGAATCAGATGGCATTAAAAGCAAACCCTTCATGGCAATTTGAGATTAAATGGCATTAAGCTTAACCCTTCTTGATATATAAAACAGCTATGTTAAAGTTTGAATGCTAATGCTAGCTTGCTTATGCTAGCGATCTAATGCTAGTGCTAATATCTGGTCATTTCATCTTATGTGTCCTCTATGATGAAATAGAGATCAGATGCATTAAAGCATAACCCTTCATGGCAATATGAATTAATGGCATTCAAGCAACCTTCTTGTATATGTAAAATACAGCAATGTTAAAGTTTGAATGCTATGCTAACTGCTAATGCTAACGTTTCTAATGCTAGTGCTAAATCTTGTCATTTTCATACTGTAGTGTCCTCTATGATGGAAATAAGAGATCACATGTCATGAAAGCATAACCCTTCATGGATTATGAGATTAGATGGGATTAAATCTTAACCTTTTAAATATGCAAATACAGTAATGTTAAGTTTGGCAATGCTAATGCTAGCGATCTAATGCTAGTGCTAATATCTGGTCATTGTCATACTGTATGTGTCCTCTATTATGGAAATAAGATCAGATGGCATTAAGCATAACCCTTCAGCAATATGAGATTAATGCCATTCAAACTTAACCCTTCTTGTATCTGTAAAAAAGCAATGTTAAAGTTTGAATGCTAATGCTAACTTGCTAATGCTAGCGATCTAATACTGGTGCTAATATCTTGTCATTTCATACTGATACGTGTCCTCTATGATGGAAATAAGAGATCACATGGCATCAAAGCAAACCTTCATGGGAATATGAGATTAGATGGCATTAAAGCTAAACCCTTCTTGTAAATATGCAAATACAGTCATGTTAAAGTTTGAATGGTAATGCTGAGCGATCTAATGCTAGTGCTAATATCTGGTCATTTTCATATTTATACGTGTCCTCTTGATGGAAAAAAGATCACATGCCATGAAAAGCATAACCCTGCATGGCAATATAGAGATTTAATGGCATTAAAGCTTAACCGCTTCTTGTATATATGCAAATAAGCAATGTTAAAGTTTTAATGCTAATGCTAACTTGCTAATGCTAACGATCTAATGCGAAGTGCTAATATCTGGTCATTGTCATACGTATGTGTCTCTATGATGGAAATAAGAGATCAGATGGCATCAAAGATTACCCTTCATGGAATATGAGATTCAATGGCATTAAGCTAAACCTTCTTGTATATGTGCAAAATACAGCAATGTTAAAGTTTGAATGCTAATGCTAACTGCTAATTCAGCAATCTAATGCTAATGCTAATATTTGGTCATTTTCATATATATTGACTCCTCAATGATCGAAATAAGAGATCAGATGGCATTAAAGCATAACCTCATGGCAATTTGAGATTAAATGGCATTAAAGCTTAACCCTTCTTATATATGCAAATACAGCAATGTTAAAAGTTTGAATGCAAATGCTAACTTTAATTTTAGCGATCTAATGCTAATGCTACTATCTGGTCATTTTCATTTATGCGTGTCCTCTATGATGAAAATAAGAGATCAGATGCCATTAAAGCATAACCCTTCTGGCAATTTGAGATTAAATGCATTATAGCTTAACCCTTCTTGATATTTACAAATACAGCTATGTTAAAGTTTGAATGCTAAAGCTAACTTTGCTAATGCTAGTGATCTTATGCTAGTGCTAATATCTGGTCATTTTAACTGTCAGTGTCCTCTCTAATGGAAATAAAAGATCAGATGCCTTTAAGCATTACCCTTCATGGGAATATGAGATTAAATGGCATTAAAGCTAACCTTTCTTTTATATGCAAATACACAATGTAAAAGTTTGAATGCTAATGCTAACTTCTAATGCTAGCGATCTAATGCTAGTGCTAATATCTGGTTATTTCATTCTTACGTGTCCTCTATGATGGAATAAGAGATCAGATGCATTAAAGCTAACCCTTCATGGAATATGAGATTAAATGGCATTAAAGCTTAACCCTTCTTGTATCTATGCAAATAGAGCAATGTAAAGTTTAATGCTAATGCTAACTTGCTAATGCTAGCGATCTAATGCTAGTGCAATATCTGGTTATTTTCATACTGTATGTCCTCTATGATGGACATTAGAGATCAGATGGCATTAAAGCATAAACCTTCATGGCTATATGAGATTCAATGGCATTAAAGCTTAACCTTCTGTATTTATATACAAATACAGCAATGTTAAAGTTTGAATGCTAATGCTAACTTGCTAATGCTAACGATCTAATGCTAGTGCTAATATCTTGTTATTTTCTTACTGTGCGTGTCCTCTATGATGGAAATAATAGATCACATGCATCAAAGCATAACCCTTCATGGAAATATGAGATTAGTTGCATTAAAGCTAACCTTCTTGTAAATATGCAAATACTGTCATGTTAAAGTTTGAATGATAATGCTAGCGATCTAATGCTAGTGCTAATATCTGGCCATTGTCATATCTTTATGTGTCCTCTATGATGGCATAAAGAGATCTGATGGCAATAAAGCATAACCCTTCATGGAATATCAGATTAAATGGCATTAAAGCTTAACCCTTCTTGTATATATGCAAATACAGCAATGTAAAGTTTGAATGCTAATGCAACATGCTAATGCTAGCGATCTAATGCTAGTGCTAATACTGGTCATTTTCATACTGTAGGTCCTCATGATGGACATAAGAGATCAGATGGTATTGAAGCTTAACCTTCATGGGAATATGGATTACATGGCATTAAGCTCAACCATTCTTGTACATATGCAAATACAGCAATGTTAAAGTTTGAATGCTGATGCTAACTTGCTAATGCTAGCGATCTAATGCTGAGTGCTCAATATCTGGTCGTTTTCATACTCTTCAGTGTCCTCTATGATGGAAATAAGGATCAGATGCCTTAAAAGCATAACCCTTCATGGGAATTTGAGATTAAATGGCATTTAAGCTTAACCCTTCTAGTATACATGCAAATACAGCAATGTTAAAGTTTGAATGCTAATGCTAACTTGCAATGCTAGCGATCTAATGCTAGTGCTAATATCTGGTCATTGTCATACTGTAGTGTCCTCTATGATGGAAATAAGATCAGATGGCATTAAAGCATAACCCTTCATGGGATTATGAGATTAAATGGCATTAAAGCTTAACCCTTCTTGTACATATGCAAATACTGCAATGTTAAAGTTTGAATTCTAATGCTAACTTGCTAATGCTAGCATCTAATCGCAGTGCTTATATCTGGTCATTGTCATACTGTATGTGTCCTCTATGATGGAAATAAGAGATCAGATGGCATTAAAGCATAACCCTTCATGGGAAAATGAGATTTAATGTCATTAAAGCTTAACCCTTCTTGTACATATGCAAATACAGCAATGTTAAAGTTTTAATGCTAATGCTAGCGATCTAATGCTACTGCTAATATCTGATCATTGTCATACTGTGTGTGTCCTCGATGATGGAAATGAGAGATCAGATAGCATTAAAGCATAACCCTTCTTCGGAATATGAGATTAAATGGCATTAAAGTTTACCTCTTCTTGTATTTATGCAAATACAGCAATGTTAAAGTTTGAATGCTTATGCTAACTTGCTAATGCTAGCGATCTAATACTAGTGCTAATATCTGGTCATTGTCATTCTGTACATGTCCTCTTTGATGGTAATAATTGATCACATGGCATTTAAGCATATCCCTGGATGGGAATATGTGATTAGATGGCATTAAAGCTTCACCTTCTTGTATATATGCAAATACAGCAATGTTAATGTTTGAATGCTAATGCTAACTTGCTAATGCTAGCGATTCAATGTTAGTGCTAATATCTGGTCATTTTCATGCTGTATGTGTCCTTTATGATGGAAATAAGAGATCACATGTCATTGAAGCATAACCCTTCATGGGAATATGAGATTAGATGGCATTAAAGCTTAACCCTTTTTGTAAATATGCAAATACAGTAATGTTAAAGTTTGAATGCTAATGCTAGCTATCTAATGCTAGTGCTAATATCTGGTCATTGTCATACTGTATGTGTCCTCTATGATGGAAATAAGAGATCAGATGGCATTAAAGCATAACCCTTCATGGCTATATGAGATTCAATGGCATAAAGCTTAACCCTTCTTGAATATATACAAATACAGCAATGTTAAAGTTTGAATGCTAATGCTAACTTGCTAATGCTAACGATCTAATGCTAGTGCTAATATCTTGTTATTTTCATACTATAAGTGTCCTCTATGATGGAAATAAGAGATCACATGGCATCAAAGCATAACCCTTCATGGGAATATGAGATTAGTTGGCATTAAAGCTTAAACCTTCTTGTAAATATGCAAATACTGTCATGTGAAAGTTTGAATGATAATTCTAGCGATCTAATGCTAGTGCTAATATCTGGTCATTGTCATATTTATGTGTCCTTTATGATGGACATAAGAGATCAGATGGCATTAAAGCATAACCCTTCATGGAATATCGAGATTAAATGGCATTAAAGCTTAACCCTTCTTGTATATATGCAAATACAGCAATGTTAAAGTTTGAATGCTAATGCTAGCGATCTAAGGCTAGTGCTAATATCTGGTCATTTTCATACTGTACGTGTCCTCGATGATGGAAATAAGAATCAGATGCATTGAAGCATAACCCTTCATGGGAATATGAGATTAAATGGCTTTAAAGCTTAACCCTTCTAGTATATATGCCATTACAGCAATGTTAAAGTTTGAATGCTAATGCTAACTTGCTAATGCTAGCGATCTAATGCAGTGCTAATATCTGGTCATTGTCATACTGTATGTTTCCTCTATGATGGAAATAAGAGATCAGATGGCATTAAAGCATAACCCTTCATGGGAAAATGAGGTTTAATGTCATTAAAGCTAAACCCTTCTTGTACATATGCAAATACAGCAATGTTAAAGTTTGAATGCTAATGCTAGCGATCTAATGCTTGTGCTAATATATGATCATTGTCATACTGTAGTGTCCTCTATGATGGAAATAAGAGATCAGTGGCATTAAAGCATAACCCTTCATGGGAATATGAGATTAGATGGCATTAAGCTTAACCCTTCTTGTATACATGCCAATTCAGCAATGTTAAAGTTTGAATGCTAATGCTAGCGATCTAATGCTAGTGCTAATATCTGATCATTGTCATTCTGTATGTGTCCTCTATGATGGAAATAAGAGATCAGATTGCATTAAAGCATAACCTTCATGGCAATATGAGATTAAATGGCATGAAAGCTTTAACCCTTCTTGTATAATGCAAATACATCAATGTTAAAGTTTGAATGCTAATGCTAACTTGCTAATTCTAGCGATCTAATGCTAATGCTAATATCTGGTCATTTTCATATTTGTGTCCTCTATGATGGAAATAAGAGATCAGATGGCATTAAAGCATAACCCTTCATGGGAATATGAGATTAAATGCATTAAAGCTTAAGCCTTTTGTATAAGCAAATTCAGCAATGTTAAAGTTTGAATGCTAATGCTAACTTGCTAATGCTAGCGATCTAATGCTAGTGCTAATATCTGTTCATTTTCATACTGTTCTTGTCCTCTTTAATGGAAATAAAAGATCAGATGCCTTTAAAGCATAACCCTTCATGGGAATATGAGATTAAATGGCATTAGAGCTGAACCTTTCTTGTATATATGCAAATACAGCAATGTTACAGTTTGAATGCTAATGCTAATTGCTAATTCTAGCGATCTAATGCTAATGCTAATATCTGGTCATTTTCATATTGTAGGTGTCCTCTATGATGGAAATAAGAGATCAGATGGCATTAAAGCATAACCCTTCTTCAGAATATGAGATTAAATGGCATTAAAGCTTAACCCTTCTTGTATATATGCAAATACAGCAATGTAAAGTTTGAATGCTTATGCTAACTTGCTAATGCTAGCGATCTAATATAGTGCTAATATCTGGTCATTGTCATTCTGTACGTTCTCTTTGATGGTAATAATTGATCACATGGCATTTAAGCATATCCTTCATGAGAATTGTGATTAGATGGCATTAAGCTAAACCTTGTAAATTGAAATACAGAAATGTTAATGTTTGAATGTATGCTAACTTCTAATGAAGCATTTAATGTTAGTGCTAATATCGGTCATTTCATCTGTAGTGTCCTCTATGATGGAAATAGAGATCAATGCATTAAGCATAACCCTTCATGGGAATATGAGATTAGATGGCATTAAAGCAACCCTTTTGTAAATATGCAAATACAGTAATGTTAAAGTTTGAATGCTAATGCTAGCGATCTAATGCTATGCTAATATCTGGTCATTGTATACTGTATGTGTCCTCTATGATGGAAATAAGAGATCAGATGGCATTAAAGCATAACCCTCATGACTTTATGAGATTCAATGGCATTAAGCTTAACCTTCTTGTATATACAAATACAGAATGTTAAAGTTTGAATGCTAATGCTAAATTGCTAATGCTAGATCTAATGCTAGTGCTAATATCTTGTTATTTTCATACTGTAGTGTCCTCTATGATGGAAATAAGAGATCACATGGCATCAAAGCATAACCCTTCATGGGAATATGAGATTAGTTGGCATTAAAGCTTAACCCTTCTTGTAAATATGCAAATACTGTCATGTTAAAGTTTGAATGATAATTCTAGCGATCTAATGCTAGTGCTAATATCTGGTCATTGTCATACTTATGTGTCCTTATGATGGACAAAAGGATCAGATGGCAATAAAGCATAACCCTTCATGGCAATATAGATTAAATGGCATTAAAGCTTAACCTTCTTGTATATATGCAAATACAGCAATGTTAAAGTTTGAATGCTAATGCTAGCGATCTAATGCTAGTGCTAATATCTGGTCATTTTCATACTGTACGTGTCCTCATGATGGAAATAAGAGATCAGATGGCATTGAAGCATAACCCTTCATGGGAATATGAGATTAAATGGCATTAAAGCTAAACCCTCTTGTACATATGCAAAACACAATGTTAAAGTTTGAATGCTAATGCTCTTGCTAATGCTACATCAATGTTAAATTGATGTCTATGTATTGCCATGTAGAATTAAGCAATCAAATCTAGCATCCTTCATGGGAAAATAGTTAAATGATTAAAGAATCTGTACATTAAAGCATAACCATGAATGTTAAAGTTAAGCTAATGCTTCTATGCTATAGCAAATACGCATATGTTTAATGCTTAATGCTAACTTGCTAATGACATAAATCAGTGCTAATATCTGTCACTTTGATATGTTAGATGGCCTTTAAATAAACCAGATTGTTAAGCATATACACTATGGAGTTATGAATTAAATGCATTAAAGCTAACCTTCTTGTATATGTCAATACTGAAGTCTAAGTTTAAATAGTAGATGGCTAACTGAACTCATCAATGCTAGATGCTAATATGCTTATTATACTTTGTGTCTCTATGATGAAATAAAGTAGATGATGGCATTAACAACTGCAATTTAATTCATCTAATCTTCTGGATATTTAGATTAAATGTCATTAAGTAAATAAGTCAGTATGATGCAAAGCTACACATGTATAATGATATCTAATGTAACTTCTAATGCTAGCTGATTAATGTAGTTGCTATAATGATCACATTGTTAAGTTTGTCTAATGCTACTTGTAATGAATAAGTAGTGCATTACTGGTCATTTCAATTGCCCTTAATGGAAATAAGATAAATGCATTAAAGCTAACCCTTCTGTGAATATGAATCAAATGATAGTGTTAACCTTTGAATGTATGCTAAATGCTAATGTTAGATCTAATGCTAATGCTAAATTGCTAATCTTGTCATATTGTATGGTCTCTAATGATGGAAATTAATTTCAGATGCATTAAGCATACCCTTCTGAGGAATATAGATAATGGCATTAAAGCTTAACCCTTCTGGATATATGATAAATGCATAATGCTAAACGTTTGATAAAGCTACTTGCTAATTTAAAGTTTGATTAATCTATGCTAATTCTGTCATTTTCATTTAATGTTGTGCTTATAGGAAATAGAGATCATATGCATTAAGCATAACCTTCATGGGAATAGAGATTAATGGCATTAAGCTTAACCCTTCTGAATATGCAAATAAGAATGTTAAAGTTTGAATGCTAATGCAATACAATCTATGTATGCTAATAATTGGTCATTGTCATATTATGGTCCTTATGATGAAATAGAGTCAGATGATTAAAGCATAACCTTCATGGCATATGAGATTCAATGGCATAAGATTAACCTTCTGTATTACAAATACAGCAATGTTAAAGTTGAATGCTAAGCTAATGCAATGTTAAAGTTTGAATGCTATGCTAATATCTTGTATTTTCTACTCTAAGTGTCTTATGTGGAATTAGCAATCAATGCTAAGCATAACCTTCAGGAATATGAGATAATGGCATAAAACTAACCCTTCAGGGAATATGGATTAGTGGCATTAAAGCTTAACCTTGGTATGCAAATACAGCAATGTTAAAGTTTGAATGCTAATGCTAACTTGCCAATGCTAGCGACCTAATGCTAGTGCTAATATCTGGTCATTGTCATACTGTATGTGTCCTCTATGATGGAAATAAGAGATCAGATGGCATTAAAGCATAACCCTTCATGGAAATATGAGATTAAATGGCATTAAGCAACCCTTCTTGTACATATGCAAATACAGCAATGTTAAAGTTTGAATTCTAATGCTAACTTGCTAATGCTAGCCATCTAATGCTAATGCTAATATCTGTTCATTTCATACTGTTGTGTCCTTATTATGGAATAAGATCAGATGCCTTAAAGCATAACCCTTCATGAATATGAGATTAAATGGCTTTAAGCTTAACCCTTCTATATATATGCCATTACAGCAATGTTAAAGTTTGAATTAATGCTAACTTGCTAATGCTAGCGATCTAATGCTAGTGCTAATATCTGGTCATTTATACTGTATGTGTCTCTATGATGGAAATAAGAATCAGATGGCATTAAGCATAACCCTTCATGGGAAATGAGATTAGATGCCATTAAAGCTTAACCCTCTTGTACATATGCAAAACAGCAATGTTAAAGTTTGAATGCTAATGCTAGCGATCTAATGCTAGAGCTATATCTGGTCATTTCATATGTTTGTGTCCTCTATGATGAAAATAATAGATCAGATGGCATTAAAGCATAACCCTTCATGGGGAATATGAGATTAAATGGCATTAAAGCTAACCCTTCTTGTACATATGCAAATACAGTCATGTTAAAGTTTGAATGCTAATGCTACGCATCTAATGCTAATGCTAATATCTGGTCATTTTCATATTATCGTGTCCTTTATGATGGAAATAAGAGATCAGATGGAATTAAAGCATAACCCTTCATAGAATATGAGATTAAATGGCATTAAAGGTTAACCCTTCTTGTATAAAAAGCAAATACAGCAATGTTAAAGGTTGAATGCTAATGCTAACTTGCTCATTCTAGCGATCTAATGCTAGTGCTCATATCTGGTCATTTTCATACTGTTCTTGTCCTCTATGATGAAATAAAAGGTCAGATGGCTTTAAAAGCATAACCCTCATTTTCATATGAATTAAATGGCATTAAGCTGAACCTTTCTTGTACATATGCAAATACAGCAATGTTAAAGTTTGAATGCTGATGCTACCTTGCTAATGCTAGAGATTTATTGCTAGTGCTAATATCTGTTATGTGTTCAAACTGTTATGTTTCCCCTATGATGGAAATTAGAGATCAGATGGCATTAAGCATAACCCTTCATCGAATATGGAGATTAAATGGCATTAAAGCTTAACCCATTCTTGTATATATAAAAATACAGCAATGTTAAAGTTTGAATGTATGCTATCTTGCTAATACTAAGCGAACTAATACTAGTGCTAATATCTTGTCATGTCTATACTGTCCTCTTATCCCTAATTAAGTGACATGGCATTTAACATATCCCTTCATGAATATGATTAGATGGCATTAAAGCTAACCTTCTTGTATATATAATATGAGATTGAATGCTAATGCTATTAATGCTGGCAAGATTTAACCTGGTCATTTTCTTGTCCTATAATTCAAATAAGTCACATGTTAAAGCATAGCCCTTCATGAATGCTAATGGCATTAAAGCTTAACCCTTTTGTAAATATGCAAATACGAATATTAAAGTTTGAATGCTAGTGCTAGCATTATGCTAGTGCTACATCTGGTCAGGGTCATACTGTATGTGTCCTCTGATGGTAATAAGATCAGATGGCATTAAAAGCATAACCCTTCATGGGAATATGTGATTCAATGGGATTAAAGCTTAACCCTTCTTGTATATATACAAATACAGCAATGTTAAAGTTTGAATGCTAATGCTAACTTGCTAATGCTAGCGATCTAATGCAAGTGCTAATATCTTGTTATTTTTCATATTGTATGTGTCCTTTATGATGGAAATAAGAGATCACATGTCATTGAAGCATAGCCCTTCATGGGAATATGAGATTAGATGGCATTAAAGCTTAACCCTTTTGTAAATATGCAAATACAGTAATGTTAAAGTTTGAATGCTAATGCTAGCGATCTAATGCTAGTGCTAATATCTGGTCATTTTCATACTGTATGTGTCCTCTATGATGGAAATAAGAGATCAGATGGCATTAAAGCATAACCCTTCATGGCTATATGAGATTCAATGGCATAAAAGCTTAACCCTTCTTGTATATATACAAATACAGCAATGTTAAAAGTTTGAATGCTAATGCTAACTTGATAATGGTAACGATCTAATGCAAGTGCTAATATCTTGTTATTTTCATACTGTACGTGTCCTCTATGATGGAAATAAGAGATCAGATGGCATCAAAGCATAACCCTTCATGGGAATATGAGATTAAATGGCATTAAAGCTTAACCCTTCTTGTAAATATGCAAATACTGTCATGTTAAAGTTTGAATGATAATTCTAGCGATCTAATGCTAGTGCTAACATCTGGTTATTGTCATACTTTATGTGTCCTTTATGATGGAAATAAGAGATCAGATGGAAATAAAAGCATAACCCTTCATGGCAATATGAGATTTAATGGCATTAAAAGCTTAACCCTTCTTGTATATATGCAAATACAGCAATGTTAAAGTTTGAATGCTAATGCTAGCTTTCTAGATCTAATGCTATTGCTAATATCTGCTCATTTTCATATTGTTTGTGTCCTCTATGATGGAAATAAGAGATCAGATGGCATTGAAAGCATAACCCTTCATGGGAATATGAGATTAAATGGCATTAAAGCTTAACCCTTCTTGTACATATGCAAATAAAGCAATGTTAAAGTTTGAATCCTGAATGCTAACTTGCTAATGCTAGCGATCTAATGCTAGTGCTAATATCTGGTCGTTTTCATACTCTTCGTGTCCTCTATGATGGAAATAGGAGATCAGATGCCTTTAAAGCATAACCCTTCATGGGAATATGAGATTAAATGGCATTTAAGCTTAACCCTTCTTGTATATATGCAAATACAGCAATGTTAAAGTTTGAATGCTAATGCTAACTTGCTAATTCTAGCGATCTAATGCTAATGTTAATATCTAGTCATTTTTCATATTATTCGTTTCCTCTATGATGGAAATAAGAGATCAGATGGCATTAAAGCATAACCCTTCATGGCAATATGAGATTAAATGGCATTAAAGCCTAACCCTCCTTCTCGTATAAAAGCAAATACAGCAATGTTAAAGTTTAAATGCTAATGCTAGTGCTAAACTTGTCATAATGCTAGCGATCTAATGCTAGTGCTAATATCTGGTCATTTTCATACTTTCTTGTCCTCTATGATGGAAATAAAAGATCAGATGGCATTGAAAGCATAACCCTTCATGGGGAATATGAGATTAAATGGCATTAAAGCTTAACCTTTCTTGTATAAATTCAAATACAGCAATGTTAAAGTTTGAATGCTAATGCTAACTTGCTAATGCTAGCGATCTAATGCTAGTGCTAATATCTGGTCATTGTCATACTGTACGTGTCCTCTATGATGGAAATAAGAGATCACATGGCATTAAAGCATAACCCTTCATGGAAATATGAGATTAAAAGGCATTAAAGCTAACCCTTCTTGTATATATGCAAATACAGCAATGTTAAAGTTTGAATGCTAATGCTAACTTGCTAATGATAGCGATTTAATGCTAATGCTAATATCTGGTCATTTTCATACTGTATGTGTCCTCTATGATGGAAATAAGAGATCAGATGGCATTAAAAGCATTACCCTTCATGGGAATATGAGATTAAATGGCATTAAAGCTTAACCCTTCTTGTAAATATGCAAATACAGCAATGTTAAAGTTTGAATGCTAATGCTAATTTGCTAATGCTAGCGGTCTAATGCTAGTGCTAATATCTGGTCATTTTCATACTGTTCTTGTCCTCTTTGATGGAAATAAGAGATCAGATGGCATTAAAGCATAACCCTTCATGGGAATATGAAATTAAATGGCATTAAAGCTTAACCTTCTTGTATATATGCAAATACAGCAATGTTAAAGTTTGAATGCTAATGCTAAATTTGCTAATGCTAGCGATCTAATGCTAGTGCTAATATCTGGTCATTTTCATACTGTACGTGTCCTCTATGATGGAAATAAGAAGATCAGATGGCATTTAAAAGCATATCCCTTCATGGGAATATGAGATTAAATGCCATTAAAGCTTAACCCTTCTTGTATATATGCAAATACAGCAATGTTAAAGTTTGAATGCTAATGCTAACTTGCTAATGCTAGCGATCTAATGATAGTGCTAATATCTGGTCATTGTCATTCTGTATATGTCCTCTTTGATGGAAATAAAAAGATCAGATGGCATTAAAAAGCATAACCCTTCATGGAATATGAGATTAAATGGCATTAAAGTTTGAACCTTTCTTCTATATAAATAAAATACAAATACAGTCGTCCTCAAGTTTGAAAGCAATGCTAAATGCTAGCGATCTAATGCTAGTGCTAATATCTGGTCATTGTTCATATTTTATGTGTCCACTATGATTGAAATAAGAGATCAGATGGCATTAAAGCATAACCCTTCATGGAATATGAGATTAAATGGCATTAAAGCTTAACCCTCCTTGTATATATACCAATACAGCAATGTTAAAGTTTGAATGCTAATGCTAACTTGCTAATGCTAGCGATCTAATGCTAGTGCTAATATCTGCTCATTTTATACTGTTACTTGTCCTCTATGATGGAAATAAGAGATCAGATGGCATTAAAGCATCACCCTTCATGGGAATATTAGATTAAATGGCATTAAAAGCTTAACCCTTCTTGTATATATGCAAATACAGCAATGTTAAAGTTTGAATGCTAATGCTAATGCTAATGCTAAGATCTAATGCTAGTGCTAATATCTGGTCATTGTTATCCTCTATGTGTCCTCTATGATGGAAATAAGAGATCAGATGGCATTAAAGCATAACCCTTCATGGAAATATGAGATTAAATGGCATTAAAGCTTACCCCTCCTTGTATATATACAAATACAGCAATGCTAAAGTTTGAATGCTAATGCTAACTTGCTAATGATAGCGATTTAATGTTAGTGCTAATATCTGGTCATTTTCATACTGTACGCGTCCTCTATGATGGAAATAAGAGATCAGATTTCATTAAAGCATAACCCTTCATGGGAATATGAGATTAGATGGCATGAAAGCTTTACTCTTCTTGTAAATATGGAAATACAGTCATGTTAAAGTTTGAGTGCTAATGCTAGCGATATAATGCTAGTGCTAATATCTGGTCATTGTCATACTGTTTGCGTGTCCACTATGATGGAAATAAGAGATCACATGGCATTAAAGCATAACCCTTCATGGAAATATGAGATTAAATGGCATTAAAGCTTTACCCTCCTTGTATATATGCAAATACATCAATGTTAAAGTTTGAATGCTAATGCTAACTTGCTATTGCTAGCGATCTTTTGCTAGTGCTAATATCTTGTCATTTTCATACTGTTTGTGACCTCTATGATGGAAATAATAGATCAGATGGCATTAAAGCATAACCCTTCATTGGAATATGAGATTAAATGGTATTAAAGCTTAACCCTTCTTGTACATATGCAAATACAGCAATGTTAAAGTTTGAAGGCTAATGCTAACTTGCTAATGCAAGCGATCTAATGCTAGTGCTAATATCGGGTCATTTTCATACTGTTCGTGTCCTCTATGATGGAAATAAGAGGTCAGATGCCTTTAAAGCATAACACTTCATGGGAATATGAGATTAAATGGCATTAAAGCTTAACCCTTCGAGTATATATGCAAATACAGCAATGTTAAAGTTTGAATGCTAATTCTAACTTGCTAATGCTAGCGGTCTAATGCTAGTGCTAATATCTGGTCATTGTCATGTTTTATGTGTCCTCTATGATGGAAATAAGAGATCAGATGGCATTAAAGCATAACCCTTCATGGCAATATGAGATTAAATGGCATTAAAGCTTAACCCTTCTTGTATAAATTCAAATACAGCAATGTTAAAGTTTGAATGCTAATGCTAATTTGCTAATGCTAGCGATCTAATGCTAGTGCTAATATCTGGTCATTTTCATACTGTACGTGTCCTCTATGATGGAAATAAGAGATCACATGGCATTAAAGCATAACCCTTCATGGAAATATGAGATTAAAGGGCATTAAAGCTTAACCCTCCTTGTATATATACAAATACAGCAATGTTAAAGTTTGAATACTAATGCTAACTTGCTAATGATAGCGATTTAATGCTAGTGCTAATATCTGGTCATTTTCATTCTGTACGTGTCCTCTATGATGGAAATAAGAGATCAGATGTCATTAAAGCATAACCCTTTATAGGAATATGAGATTAGATGCCATGAGAGCTTAACCCTTCTTGTAAATATGCAAATACAGTCATGTTAAAGTTTGAATGCTAATGCTAGCGATCTAATGCTAGTGCTAATATCTGGTCATTTTCATACTGTACTTGTCCTCTATGGTGGGAATAAGAGATCAGATGGCATTAAAGCATAACCCTTCATGGAAATATGAAATTAAATGGCATTTAAGCTTAACCATTCTTGTATATATGCAAATACAGCAATGTTAAAGTTTGAATGCTAATGATAACTTTGCTAATGCTAGCGATCTAATGCTAGTGCTAATATCTGGTCATTGTCATACTGTACGTGTCCTCTCTGATGGTAATAATTGATCACATGGCATTCATGCATATCCCTTCATGGGAATATGTGATTAGATGGCATTAAAGATTAACCCTTCTTGTACATATGCAATTACAGCAATGTTAAAGTTTGAATGCTAATGCTAACTTGCTAATGCTAGCGATCTAATGATAGTGCTAATATCTGGTCATTGTCATATTGTATATGTCCTCTATGATGGAAATAAGAGATCAGATGGCATTAAAGCATAACCCTTCATTGCAATATGCGATTAAATGGGATTAAAGTTTAACCCTTCTGGTATATATAAAAAATACAGCAATGTTCAAGTTTGAAGGCTAATGCTATCTTGCTAATGCTAGCGATCTAATGCTAGTGCTAATATCTTGTCATGTTCATACTGTACTTATCCTCTATGATGGAAATAAGAGATCAGATGGCATTAAAGCATAACCCTTCATGGGAATATGTGATTAGATGGCATTAAAGCTTAACCCTTCTTGTAAATATGCGAATACAGTCATGTTAAAGTTTGAATGCTAATGCTAGCGATCTAATGCTAGTGCTAATATCTTGTCATTGTCATATTTTATGTGTCCACTATGATTGAAATAAGAGATTAGATGGCATTAAAGCATAACACTTCATGGGAATATGAGATTAAATGGCATTAAAGCTTAACCCTCCTTGTATATATACCAATACAGCAATGTTAAAGTTTGACTGCTAATGCTAACTTGCTAATGCTAGCGATCTAATGCTAGTGCTAATATCTGGTCATTTTGATACTGTTCGTGTCCTCTATGATTGATATAAGAGATCAGATGCCTTTAAAGCATCACCCTTCATGAGAATATTAGATTAAATGGCATTAAAGCTTAACCCTTCGAGTATATATGCAAATACAGCAATGTTAAAGTTTGAATGCTAATTCTAACTTGCTAATGCTAGCGGTCTAATGCTAGTGCTAATATGTGGTCATTGTTGTCCTCTATGTGTCCTCTATGATGGAAATAAGAGATCAGATGGCATTAAAGCATAACCCTTCATGGAAATATGAGATTAAATGGCATTAAAGCTTACCCCTCCTTGTATATATACAAATACAGCAATGCTAAAGTTTGAATGCTAATGCTAACTTGCTAATGATAGCGATTTAATGTTAGTGCTAATATCTGGTCATTTTCTTACTGTACGTGTCCTCTATGATGGAAATTAGAGATCACATGGCATTAAAGCATAACCCTTCATGGAAATATGAGATTAAATGGCATTAAAGCTTAACCCTCATTGTATATATACAAATACAGCAATGCTCAAGTTTGAATGCTAATGCTAACTTGCTAATGATAGCGATTTAATGTTAATGCTAATATCTGGTCATTTTCATACTGTACGCGTCCTCTATGATGGAAATAAGAGATCAGATTTCATTAAAGCATAACCCTTCATGGAAATATGAGATTAAATGGCATTAAAGCTTTACTCTTCTTGTAAATATGGAAATACAGTCATGTTAAAGTTTGAATGCTAATGCTAACGATATAATGCTAGTGCTAATATCTGGTCATTTTCATACTGTTTGTGTCCACTATGATGGAAATAAGAGATCACATGGCATTAAAGCATAACCCTTCATGGAAATATGAGATTAAATGGCATTAAAGCTTTACCCTCCTTGTATATATGCAAATACATCAATGTTAAAGTTTGAATGCTAATGCTAACTTGCTATTGCTAGCGATCTAATGCTAGTGCTAATATCTTGTCATTTTCATACAGTTTGTGTCCTCTATGATGGAAATAATAGATCAGATGGCATTAAAGCATAACCCTTCATGGGAATATGAGATTAAATGGCATTAAAGCTTAACCCTTCTTCTACATATGCAAATACAGCAATGTTAAATTTTGAATGCTAATGCTAACTTGCTAATGCAAGCGGTCTAATGCTAGTGCTAATATCTGGTCATTCTCATGTTTTATGTGTCCTCTATGATGGAAATAAGAGATCAGATGGCATTAAAGCATAACCCTTCATGGCAATATGAGATTAAATGGCATTAAAGCATAACCCTTCTTGTAAATATGCAAATACAGTCTTGTTAAAGTTTGAATGCTAATGCTAACTTGCTAATGCTAGCGTAATGCTAGTGCTAATATCTGGTCATTTTCATACTGTGTGTCCTCTATGATGGAAATAAGAGATCAGATGGCATTAAAGCATAACACTTCATGGGAATATGAGATTAAATGGCATTAAAGCTTAACCCTTCTTTTATATATGCAAATACAGCAATGTTAAAGTTTTGAATGCTAATGCTAACTTGCTAATGCTAGCGATCTAATGCTAGTGCTAATATCTGGTCATTTTCATACTTTTAATGTCCTCTATGATGGAAATAAGAGATCAGATGGCATTAAAGCATAACCCTTCATGGGAATATGAGATTAAATGGCATTAAAGCATAACCCATCTAGTATATATGCAAATACAGCAATGTTAAAGTTTGAATGCTAATGGTAACTTGCTATTTCTAATGATCTAATGCTAGTGCTAATATCTGGTCATTTTCATACTGTACGTGTCCTCTATGATGGAAATAAGAGATCACATGGCATTAAAGCATAACCCTTCATGGAAATATGAGATTAAATGGCATTCAAGCTTAACCCTCCTTGTATATATACAAATACAGCAATGTTAATGTTTGAATACTAATGCTAACTTGCTAATGATAGCGATTTAATGCTAGTGCTAATATCTGGTCATTTTCATACTGTACGTGTCCTCTATGATGGAAATAAGAGATCAGATGGCATTAAAGCATAACCCTTCATAGGAATATGAGATTAGATGGCATGAAAGCTTAACCCTTCTTGTGAATATGCAAATGCAGTCATGTTAAAGTTTGAATGTTAATGCTAGCGATATAATGCTAGTGCTAATATCTGGTCATTGTCATACTGTACGTGTCCTCGATGATGGAAATAAGAGATCACATGGCATTAAAGCATAACCCTTCATGGAAATATGAGATTAAATGGCATGAAAGCTTAACCCTCCTTGTCTATATACAAATACAGCAATGTTAAAGTTTGAATGCTAATGCTAACTTGCTAATAATAGCGATCTAATGCTTGTGCTAATATATGGTCATTTGCATACGGTGCGTGTCCTCTATGATTGAAATAAGAGATCAGATGCCTTTAAAGCATCACCCTTCATGGGAATATTAGATTAAATGGCATTAAAGCTAAACCCTTCGAGTATATATGCAAATACAGCAATGTTAAAGTTTCAATGCTAATTCTAACTTACTAATGCTAGTGATCTAATGCTAGTGCTAATATCTGGTCATTGTCATATTGAATGTGTCCTCTATGATTGAAATAAGAGATCAGATGGCATTAAAGCACAACCCTTCATGGCAATATGAGATTAAATGGAATTAAAGCTTAACCCTTCTTGTATAAATTCAAATACAGGAATGTTAAAGTTTGGATGCTAATACTAACTTGCTAATGCTAGCGATCTAATGCTAGTGCTAATATCTGGTCATTTTCATACTGTACATGTCCTCTATGGTGGAAATAAGAGATCAGATGGCATTAAAGCATAACCCTTCATGGAAATATGAAATTAAATGGCATTTAAGCTTAACCATTCTTGTATATATGCAAATACAGCAATGTTAAAGTTTGAATGCTAATGATAACTTTGCTAATGCTAGCGATCTAATGCTAGTGCTAATATCTGATCATTGTCATACTGTTTGTGTCCTCTATGATGGTAATAATTGATCACATGGCATTTAAGCATTTCCCTTCATGGGAATATGTGAATAGATGGCATTAATGCTTAACCCTTCTTGTACATATGCAAATACAGCAATGTTAAAGTTTGAATGCTAATGCTAACTTGCTAATGCTAGCGATCTAATGCTAGTGCTAATATCTTGTCATTTTCATACTGTTTGTGTCCTCTTTGATGGAAATAATAGATCAGATGGCATTAAAGCATAACCCTTCATGGCAATATGAGATTAAATGGCATTAAAGCCTAACCCTTCTTGTACATATGCAAATACAGCAATGTTAAAGTTTGAATGCTAATGCTAACTTGCTAATGCTAGCGATCTAATGCTAGTGCTAATATCTGGTCATTGTCATACTTTATGTGTCCTCTATGATGGAAATAAGAGATCAGATGGCATTAAAGCATAACCCTTCATGGGAATATGAGATTAAATGGCATTAAAGCTTAACCCTTCTTGTACATATGCAAATACAGCAATGTTAAAGTTTGAATGCTAATGCTAACTTGCTAATGCTAGCGATCTAATGCTAGTGCTAATATCTGGTCATTTTCATACTGTTCAGTGTCCTCTATGATGGAAATAAGAGATCAGATGGCATTAAAGCATAACCCTTCATGGGAATATGAGATTAAATGGCATTAAAGCTTAACCCTTCGAGTATATATGCAAATACAGCAATGTTAAAGTTTGAATGCTAATGCTAACTTGCTAATGCTAGCGATCTAATGCTAGTGCTAATATCTGGTCATTTTCATACTGTTATGTGTCCTCTATGATGGAAATAAGAGATCAGATGGCATTGAAGCATAACCCTTCATGGGAATATGAGATTAAATGGCATTAAAGCTTAACCCTTCTTGTATATATGCAAATACAGCAATGTTAAAGTTTGAATGCTAATGCTAACTTGCTAATGCTAGCGATCTAATGCTAGTGCTAATATCTGGTCATTGTCATACTGTACATGTCCTCTATGATGGAAATAAGAGATCAGATGGCATTAAAGCATAACCCTTCATGGAAATATGAGATTAAATGGCATTAAAGCTTACCCCTTCTTGTATATATGCAAATACAGCAATGTTAAAGTTTGAATGCTAATGCTAACTTGCTAATGCTAGCGATCTAATGCTAGTGCTAATATCTGGTCATTGTCATATTGTATGTGTCCTCTATGATGGAAATAAGAGATCAGATGGCATTAAAAGCATAACCCTTCATGGGAATATGAGATTAAATGGCATTAAAAGCTTAACCCTTCTTGTACATATGCAAATACAGCAATGTTAAAGTTTGAATGCTAATGCTAACTTGCTAATGCTAGCGATCTAATGCTAGTGCTAATATCTGGTCATTTTCATACTGTTTGTGTCCTCTATGATGGAAATAAGAGATCAGATGACATTAAAAGCATAACCCTTCATGGGAATATGAGATTAAATGGCATTAAAGCTTAACCCTTCTAGTATATATGCAAATACAGCAATGTTAAAGTTTGAATGCTAATGCTAACTTGCTATTGCTAGCGATCTAATGCTAGTGCTAATATCTGGTCATTTTCATACTGTTTGTGTCCTCTATGATGGAAATAATAGATCAGATGGCATTAAAGCATAACCCTTCATGTGAATATGAGATTAAATGGCATTAAAGCTTAACCCTTCTTGTACATATGCAAAAACAGCAATGTTAAAGTTTGAATGCTAATGCTAACTTGCTAATGCTAGCGATCTAATGCTAGTGCTAATATCTGGTCATTTTCATACTGTTGTGTCCTCTATGATGGAAATAAGAGATCAGATGGCATTAAAGCATAACCCTTCATGGGAATATGAGATTAAATGGCATTAAAGCTTAACCCTTCTTCTATATATGCAAATACAGCAATGTTAAAGTTTGAATGCTAATTGCTAACTTGCTAATGCTAGCGGTCTAATGCTAGTGCTAATATCTGGTCATTTTCATACTGTTATGTCCTCTATGATGGAAATAAGAGATCAGATGGCATTAAAGCATAACCCTTCATGGGAATATGAGATTAAATGGCATTAAAGCTTAACCCTTCTTGTATATATGCAAATACAGCAATGTTAAAGTTTGAATGCTAATGCTAATTTGCTAATGCTAGCGATCTAATGCTAGTGCTAATATCTGGTCATTTTCATACTGTTATGTGTCCTCTATGATGGAAATAAGAGATCACATGGCATTAAAGCATAACCCTTCATGGGAATATGAGATTAAATGGCATTAAAGCATAACCCTTCTTTATATATGCAAATACAGCAATGTTAAAGTTTGAATGCAAATGCTAACTTGCTAGCTAGCGATCTAATGCTAGTGAATAATATCTGGTCATTTGCTAATGATAAAGCGTTTAATCTATGATGGAAATAAAGGTCATTTGGCATTAAAGCATAACCTTCATGGAAATATGAGATTAAATGGCATTAAAGCATAACCCTTCTTGTATATATGCAAATACAGCAATGTTAAAGTTTGAATGCTAATGCTAACTTGCTAATGCTAGCGATCTAATGCTAGTGCTAATATCTGGTCATTTTCATACTGTTTTGTCCTCTATGATGGAAATAAGAGATCAGATGGCATTAAAGCATAACCCTTCATGGCAATATGAGATTAAATGGCATTAAAGCTTAACCCTTCTTGTATATATGCAAATACAGCAATGTTAAAGTTTGAATGCTAATGCTAACTTGCTAATGCTAGCGATCTAATGCTAGTGCTAATATCTGGTCATTTTCATACTTTTCGTGTCCTCTATGATGGAAATAAGAGATCAGATGGCATTAAAGCATAACCCTTCATGGGAATATGAGATTAAATGGCATTAAAGCTTAACCCTTCTTGTATATATGCAAATACAGCAATGTTAAAGTTTGAATGCTAATGCTAACTTGCTAATGCTAGCGATCTAATGCTAGTGCTAATATCTGGTCATTTTCATACTGTATGTGTCCTCTATGATGGAAATAAGAGATCAGATGGCATTAAAGCATAACCCTTCATGGGAATATGAGATTAAATGGCATTAAAGCTTAACCCTTCTTGTATATATATGCAAATACAGCAATGTTAAAAGTTTGAATGCTAATGCTAATAGCGATAAATGCTAGTGCTAATATCTGGTCATTTTCATACTGTAGTGTCCTCTATGATGGAAATAAGAGATCACATGGCATTAAAGCATAACCCTATGATGGAAATATGAGATTAAATGGCATTAAAGCTTAACCCTTCTTGTATATATGCAAATACAGCAATGTTAAAGTTTGAATGCTAATGCTAATTGATATAATCATGCTAGTGCTAATATCTGGTCATTGTCATACTGTACGTGTCCTTTATGATGGAAATAAGAGATCAGATGGCATTAAAAGCATAACCCTTCATGGAAATATGAGATTAAATGGCATTAAAGCTTAACCCTTCTTGTATATATACAAATACAGCAATGTTAAAGTTTGAATGCTAATGCTAACTTTCTAATGCTAGCGATCTAATGCTAGTGCTAATATCTGGTCATTTTCATACTGTTCGTGTCCTCTATGATGGAAATAAGAGATCAGATGCCTTTAAAGCATAACCCTTCATGGGAATATGAGATTAAATGGCATTAAAGCTTAACCCTTCTAGTATATATGCAAATACAGCAATGTTAAAGTTTGAATGCTAATGCTAACTTGCTAATGCTAGCGATCTAATGCTAGTGCTAATATCTGGTCATTTTCATACTGTTTGTGTCCTCTATGATGGAAATAAGAGATCAGATGGCATTAAAGCATAACCCTTCATGGCAATATGAGATTAAATGGCATTAAAGCTTAACCCTTCTTGTACATATGCAAATACAGCAATGTTAAAAGTTTGAATGCTAATTCTAACTTGCTAATGCTAGCGATCTAATGCTAGTGCTAATATCTGGTCATTTTCATACTGTTTATGTGTCCTCTATGATGGAAATAAGAGATCAGATGGCATTAAAAGCATAACCCTTCATGGGAATATGAGATTAAATGGCATTAAAGCTTAACCCTTCTTGTATATATGCAAATACAGCAATGTTAAAGTTTGAATGCTAATGCTAACTTGCTAATGCTAGCGATCTAATGCTAGTGCTAATATCTGGTCATTGTCATATTGTATGTGTCCTCTATGATGGAAATAAGAGATCAGATGGCATTTGAATGCATAACCCTTCATGGAAATATGAGATTAAATGGCATTAAAAAGCTTAACCCTTCTTGTACATATGCAAATACAGCAATGTTAAAGTTTGAATGCTAAGGCTAACTTGCTAATGCTAGCGATCTAATGCTAGTGCTAATATCTGGTCATTTTTATACTGTTCGTGTCCTCTATGATGGAAATAAGAGATCAGATGGCATTAAAGCATAACCCTTCATGGGAATATGAGATTAAATGTCATTAAAGCTTAACCCTTCTAGTATATATGCAAATACAGCAATGTTAAAGTTTGAATGCTAATGCTAACTTGCTAATGCTAGCGATCTAATGCTAGTGCTAATATCTGGTCATTTTCATACTGTTTGTGTCCTCTATGATGGAAATAATAGATCAGATGGCATTAAAGCATAACCCTTCATGGAAATATGAGATTAAATGGCATTAAAAGCTTAACCCTTCTTGTATATATGCAAATACAGCAATGTTAAAGTTTGAATGCTAATTCTAACTTGCTAATGCTAGCGGTCTAATGCTAGTGCTAATATCTGGTCATTGTCATATTTTATGTGTCCTCTATGATGGAAATAAGAGATCAGATGGCATTAAAAGCATAACCCTTCATGGGAATATGAGATTAAATGGCATTAAAAGCTTAACCCTTCTTGTATTAATGCAAATACAGCAATGTTAAAGTTTGAATGCTAATGCTAACTTGCTAATGCTAGCGATCTAATGCTAGTGCTAATATCTGGTCATTTTCATACTGTACTTGTCCTCTATGATGGAAATAAGAGATCAGATGGTATTAAAGCATAACCCTTCATGGGAATATGAGATTGAATGAGATTAAAGCAACCCTTCATGGAAATATCAGATTAAATGGCATTAAATCTTAACCCTTAACCTTCTAGTATATATGCAAATACAGCATTGTTAAAGTTTGAATGCTAATGCTAACTTGCTAATGCTAGCGATCTAATGCTAGTGCTAATATCTGGTCATTTTCATACTGTACGTGTCCTCTATGATGGAAATAATAGATCAGATGGCATTAAAGCATAACCCTTCATGGGAATATGAGATCAGATGAGAACCCTTAAATGGCATTAATTAAATGGCATTAAAGCTTCCCATCTAGTATATATGCAAATACAGCAATGTTAAAGTTTGAATGCTAATGCTAACTTGCTAATGCTAGCGATCTAATGCTAGTGCTAATATCTGGTCATTTTCATACTGTTTGTGTCCTCTATGATGGAAATAAGAGATCAGATGGCATTAAAGCATAACCCTTCATGGGAATATGAGATTAAATGGCATTAAAGCTTAACCCTTCTTGTATATATGCAAATACAGCAATGTTAAAGTTTGAATGCTAATTCTAACTTGCTAATGCTAGCGGTCTAATGCTAGTGCTAATATCTGGTCATTTTCATACTGTACGTGTCCTCTATGATGGAAATAAGAGATCAGATGGCATTAAAGCATAACCCTTCATGGGAATATGAGATTAAATGGCATTAAAGCTTAACCCTTCTTGTATATATATGCAAATACAGCAATGTTAAAGTTTGAATGCTAATGCTAACTTGCTAATGCTAGGCTAGTGCTAATATCTGGTCATTTTCATACTGTTTCCTCTATGATGGAAATAAGAGATCAGATGGCATTAAAGCATAACCCTTCATGGCATGAGATTAAATGGCATTAAAGCTTCCTCTAGTATATATGCAAATACAGCAATGTTAAAGTTTGAATGCTAATGCTAACTTGCTAATGCTAGCGATCTAATGCTAGTGCTAATATCTGGTCATTTTCATACTGTTTGTGTCCTCTATGATGGAAATAAGAGATCAGATGGCATTAAAGCATAACCCTTCATGGGAATATGAGATTAAATGGCATTAAAGCTTAACCCTTCTTGTATATATGCAAATACAGCAATGTTAAAGTTTGAATGCTAATGCTAACTTGCTAATGCTAGCGATCTAATGCTAGTGCTATTATCTGGTCATTGTCATACTGTATGTGTCCTCTATGATGGAAATAAGAGATCAGATGGCATTAAAGCATAACCCTTCATGGAAATATGAGATTAAATGGCATTAAAGCTTAACCCTTCTTGTATATATATGCAAATACAGCAATGTTAAAGTTTGAATGCTAATGCTAACTTGCTAATGCTAGCGATCTAATGCTAGTGCTAATATCTGGTCATTTTCATACTGTTCGTGTCCTCTATGATGGAAATAAGAGATCAGATGGCATTAAAAGCATAACCCTTCATGGGAATATGAGATTAAATGGCATTAAAGCTTAACCCTTCTTGTATATATGCAAATACAGCAATGTTAAAGTTTGAATGCTAATGCTAACTTGCTAATGCTAGCGGTCTAATGCTAGTGCTAATATCTGGTCATTTTCATACTGTTTGTGTCCTCTATGATGGAAATAAGAGATCAGATGGCATTAAAGCATAACCCTTCATGGGAATATGAGATTAAATGGCATTAAAGCTTAACCCTCTTGTACTTATGGTATATGCAAATACAGCAATGTTAAAGTTTGAATGCTAATGCTTGCTAATGCTAGCGATCTAATGCTAGTGCTAATATCTGGTCATTTTCATACTAATTCTGCGTGTCCTCTATGATGGAAATAAGAGATCACATGGCATTAAAGCATAACCCTTCATGGAAATATGAGATTAAATGGCATTAAAGCTTAACCCTTCTTGTATATATACAAATACAGCAATGTTAAAGTTTGAATGCTAATGCTAACTTTCTAATGCTAGCGATCTAATGCTAGTGCTAATATCTGGTCATTTTCATACTGTATGTGTCCTCTATGATGGAAATAAGAGATCAGATGGCATTAAAGCATAACCCTTCATGGGAATATGAGATTAAATGGCATTAAAGCTTAACCCTTCTTGTATATATGCAAATACAGCAATGTTAAAGTTTGAATGCTAATGCTAACTTGCTAATGCTAGCGATCTAATGCTAGTGCTAATATCTGGTCATTTTTCATACTGTTGTGTCCTCTATGATGGAAATAAGAGATCAGATGGCATTAAAGCATAACCCTTCATGGGAATATGAGATTAAATGGCATTAAAGCTTAACCCTTCTTTATATATGCAAATACAGCAATGTTAAAGTTTGAATGCTAATGCTAACTTGCTAAATGCTAGCGATCTAATGCTAGTGCTAATATCTGGTCATTTTCATACTGTTTGTGTCCTCTATGATGGAAATAAGAGATCAGATGGCATTAAAGCATAACCCTTCATGGGAATATGAGATTAAATGGCATTAAAGCTTAACCCTTCTTGTATATATGCAAATACAGCAATGTTAAAGTTTGAATGCTAATGCTAACTTGCTAATGCTAGCGATCTAATGCTAGTGCTAATATCTGGTCATTTTCATACTGTTTGTGTCCTCTATGATGGAAATAAGAGATCAGATGGCATTAAAGCATAACCCTTCATGGGAATATGAGATTAAATGGCATTAAAGCTTAACCCTTCTTTTATATATGCAAATACAGCAATGTTAAAGTTTGAATGCTAATGCTAACTTGCTAATGATAGCGATCTAATGCTAGTGCTAATATCTGGTCATTTCATACTGTACGTGTCCTCTATGATGGAAATAAGAGATCAGATGGCATTAAAGCATAACCCTTCATGGGAATATGAGATTAAATGGCATTAAAGCTTAACCCTTCTTGTATATATGCAAATACAGCAATGTTAAAGTTTGAATGCTAATGCTAACTTGCTAATGCTAGCGATCTAATGCTAGTGCTAATATCTGGTCATTTTCATACTGTTCGTGTCCTCTATGATGGAAATAAGAGATCAGATGGCATTAAAGCATAACCCTTCATGGGAATATGAGATTAAATGGCATTAAAGCTTAACCCTTCTTGTATATATACAAATACAGCAATGTTAAAGTTTGAATGCTAATGCTAACTTGCTAATGCTAGCGATCTAATGCTAGTGCTAATATCTGGTCATTGTCATACTGTTTGTGTCCTCTATGATGGAAATAAGAGATCAGATGGCATTAAAGCATAACCCTTCATGGGAATATATGAGATTAAATGGCATTAAAGCTTAACCCTTCTTGTATATATGCAAATACAGCAATGTTAAAGTTTGAATGCTTAATTCTAACTTGCTAATGCTAGCGATCTAATGCTAGTGCTAATATCTGGTCATTGTCATACTGTACGTGTCCTCTATGATGGAAATAAGAGATCAGATGGCATTAAAAGCATAACCCTTCATGGAAATATGAGATTAAATGGCATTAAAGCTTAACCCTTCTTGTATATAATGCAAATACAGCAATGTTAAAGTTTGAATGCTAATGCTAACTTGCTAATGCTAGCGATCTAATGCTAGTGCTAATATCTGGTCATTTTCATACTGTACTTGTCCTCTATGATGGAAATAAGAGATCAGATGGCATTAAAGCATAACCCTTCATGGAAATATGAGATTAAATGGCATTAAAGCTTAACCCTTCTTGTATATATGCAAATACAGCAATGTTAAAGTTTGAATGCTAATGCTAACTTTGCTAATGCTAGCGATCTAATGCTAGTGCTAATATCTGGTCATTTTCATACTGTACGTGTCCTCTATGATGGAAATAAAAGATCAGATGGCATTAAAGCATAACCCTTCATGGGAATATGAGATTAAATGGCATTAAAAGCAAACCCTTCTTGTATATATGCAAATACAGCAATGTTAAAGTTTGAATGCTAATGCTAACTTGCTAATGCTAGCGATCTAATGCTAGTGCTAATATCTGGTCATTTCATACTGTTTGTGTCCTCTATGATGGAAATAATAGATCAGATGGCATTAAAGCATAACCCTTCATAGAAATATGAGATTAAATGTTATTAAAGCTTAACCCTTCTAGAATATATATGCAAATACAGCAATGTTAAAGTTTGAATGCTAATGCTAACTTGCTAATGCTAGTGATCTAATGCTAGTGCTAATATCTGGTCATTGTCATACTGTATGTGTCCTCTATGATGGAAATAAGAGATCAGATGGCATTAAAGCATAACCCTTCATGGGAATATGAGATTAAATGGCATTAAAGCTTAACCCTTCTGGTATATATGCAAATACAGCAATGTTAAAGTTTGAATGCTAATGCTAACTTGCTAATGCTAGCGATCTAATGCTAGTGCTAATATCTGGTCATTGTCATATTGTATGTGTCCTCTATGATGGAAATAAGAGATCAGATGGCATTAAAGCATAACACTTCATGGGAATATGAGATTAAATGGCATTAAAGCTTAACCTTCTTTTATATATGCAAATACAGCAATGTTAAAGTTTGAATGCTAATGCTAACTTGCTAATGTTAGCAAACTAATGCTAGTGCTAATATCTGGTCATTTTCATACTGTATGTGTCCTCTATGATGGAAATAAGAGATCAGATGGCATTGAAAGCATAACCCTTCATGGGAATATGAGATTAAATGGCATTAAAGCTTAACCTTCTTTTACATATGCAAATACAGCAATGTTAAAGTTTGAATGCTAATGCTAACTTGATAGTGCTAGCGGTCTAATGCTAGTGCTAATATCTGGTCATTTCATACTGTATCCTGTCCTCTATGATGGAAATAAGAGATCAGATGGCATTAAAAGCATAACCCTTCATGGGAATATGAGATTAAATGGCATTAAAGCTTAACCCTTCTTGTACATATGCAAATACAGCAATGCTAGAGTTTGAATGCTAATGCTAACTTGCTAATGCTTGCGATCTAATGCTAGTGCTAATATCTGGTCATTTTCATACTGTTCCTGTCCTCTATGATGGAAATAAGAGATCAGATGACATTAAAGCATAACCCTTCATGGGAATATGAGATTAAATGGCATTAAAGCTTAACCCTTCTTGTATATATGCAAATAAAGCAATGTTAAAGTTTGAATGCTAATGCTAACTTGCTAATTCTAGCGAACTAATGCTAGTGCTAATATCTGGTCATTTTCATATTGTATGTGTCCTCTATGATGGAAATAAGAGATCAGATGACATAAAAGCATAACCCTTCATGGGAATATGAGATTAAATGGCATTAAAGCTTAACCCTTCTTGTACTTATGCAAATACAGCAATGCTAAAGTTTGAATGCTAATGCTAACTTGCTAATTCTAGCGATCTAATGCTAGTGCTAATATCTGGTCATTTTCATACTGTTATGTGTCCTCTATGATGGAAATAAGAGATCAGATGACTTTAAAGCATAACCCTTCATGGGAATATGAGATTAAATGGCATTAAAAGTTTAACCCTTCTTGTATTAATGCAAATCTGGTCAGCAATGTTAAAGTTTGAATGCTAATGCTAACCCTTCATGCAATTGCTAGCGATCTAATGCTAGTGCTAATATCTGGTCATTTTCATACTGTAATGCTAGTGCTAATATCTGGTCATTTTTCATACTATGATGGAAATAAGAGATCAGATGGCATTGAAGCATAACACTTCATGGGAATATGAGATTAAATGGCATTAAGGCATAACCCATCTAGTATATATGCAAATACACCAATGTTAAAGTTTGAATGCTAATGCTAACTTGCTAATGCTAGCGATCTAACGCTAGTGCTAATATCTGGTCATTTTCATACTGTACGTGTCCTCTATGATGGATATAAGAGATCAGATGGCATTGAAGCATAACACTTCATGGGAATATGAGATTAAATGTCATTAAAGCTTAACCCTTCTTTTACATATGCAAATACAGCATTGTTAAAGTTTGAATGCTAAAGCTAACTTGCTAATGCTAGCGATCTAATGCTAGTGCTAATATCTGGTCATTTTCATACTGTTCGTGTCCTCTATGATGGAAATAAGAGATCAGATGACTTTAAAGCATAACCCTTCATGGGAATATGAGATTAAATGGCATTAAAGTATAACCCATCTAGTATATATGCAAATACAGCAATGTTAAAGTTTGAATGCTAATGCTAACTTGCTATTGCTAGTGATCTAATGCTAGTGCTAATATCTGGTCATTGTCATACTGTTTGTGTCCTCTATGATGGAAATAATAAATCAGATGGCATTAAAGCATAACCCTTCATGGGAATATGAGATTAAATGGCAATAAAGCTTAACCCTTCGAGTATATATGCAAATACAGCAATGTTAAAGTTTGAATGCTAATTCTAACTTGCTAATGCTAGCGGTCTAATGCTAGTGCTAATATCTGGTCATTGTCATATTGTATGTGTCCTCTCTGATGGAAATAAGAGATCAGATGGCATTGAAGCATAAACCTTCATGGCAATATGAGATTAAATGGCATTAAAGCTTAACCCTTCTTGTACATATGTAAATACAGCAATGTTACAGTTAGAATGCTAATGCTAACTTGCTAATTCTAGCGATCTAATGCTAGTGCTAATATCTGGTCATTGTCATATTGTATGTGTCCTCTATGATGGAAATAAGAGATCAGATGGCATAAAAACATAACCCTTCATGGGAATATGAGATTAAATGGCATTAAAGCTTAACCCTTCTTGTACATAAGCAAATACAGCAATGCTAAAGTTTGAATGCTAATGCTAACTTGCTAATGCTAGCGATCTAATGCTACTGCTAATATCTGGTCATTTTCCTACTGTTCGTGTCCTCTATGATGGAAATAAGAGATCAGATGGCATTAAAGCATAACCCTTGATAGGAATATGAGATTAGATGGCATGAAAGCTTAACCCTTCTTGTATATATGCAAATACAGTCATGTTAAAGTTTGAATGCTAATGGTAGCGATATAATGCTAGTGCTAATATCTGGTCATTGTCATACTCTACGTGTCTTCTATGATGGAAATAAGAGATCACATGGCATTAAAGCATAACCCTTCATGGAAATATGAGATTAAATGGCATTAAAGCTTAACCCTTGTTGTATAAATTCAAATACAGCAATGTTAAAGTTTGAATGCTAATGATAATTTGCTAAGGATAGCGATCTAATGCTAGTGCTAATATCTGGTCATTTTCATACTGTACTTGTCCTCTATGATGGAAATAAGAGATCAGATGGCATTGAAGCATAACACTTCAGCGGAATATGAGATTAAATGTCATTAAAGCTTAACCCTTCTTTTACATATGCAAATACAGCATTGTTAAAGTTTGAATGCTAATGCTAACTTGCTAATGCTAGCGATCTAATGCTAGTGCTAATATCTGGTCATTTTCATACTGTTCGTGTCCTCTATGATGGAAATAAAAGATCAGATGACTTTAAAGCATAACCCTTTATGGGAATATGAGATTAAATGGCATTGAAGCATAACCCATCTAGAATATATGCAAAAACAGCAATGTTAAAGTTTGAATGCTAATGCTAACTTGCTATTGCTAGTGATCTAATGCTAGTGCTAATATCTGGTCATTGTCATACTGTTTGCGTCCTCTATGATGGAAATAATAGATCAGATGGCATTAAAAGCATAACCCTTCATGGGAATATGAGATTAAATGGCATTAAAGCTTAACCCTTCGAGTATATATGCAAATACAGCAATGTTAAAGTTTGAATGCTAATTCTAACTTGCTAATGATAGCGATTTAATGCTAGTGCTAATATCTGGTCATTGTCATGTTTTATGTGTCCTCTATGATGGAAGTAAGAGATCAGATGGCATAAAAGCATAACCCTTCATGGAAATATGAGATTTAATGGCATTAAAGCTTAACCCTTCTTGTATAAATTAAAATACAGCAATGTTTAAGTTTGGATACTAATGCTAACTTGCTAATGCTAGCGATCTAATGCTAGTGCTAATATCTGATCATTTTCATACTGTACGTGTCCTCTATGGTGGAAATAAGAGATCAGATGGCATTAAAGCATAACCCTTCATGGAAATATGAAATTAAATGGCATTTAAGCTTAATCATTCTTGTATATATGCAAACACAGCAATGTTAAAGTTTGAATGCTAATGATAACTTTGCTAATGCTAGCGATCTAATGCTAGTGCTAATATCTGGTCATTGTCATACTGTACGTGTCCTCTCTGATGGTAATAATTGATCACATGGCATTTAAGCATTTCCCTTCATGTGAATATGTGATTAGATGGCATTAAAGCTTAACCCTTCTAGTACATATGCAAATACAGCAATGTTAAAGTTTGAATGCTAATGCTAACTTGCTAATGCTAGCGATCTAATGCTAGTTCTAATATCTTGTCATTTTCATACTGTACTTATCCTCTCTGATGGAAATAAGAGATCAGATGGCATTAAAGCATAACCCTTCATGGGAATATGTGATTAGATGGCATTAAAGCTTAACCCTTCTTGTAAATATGCAAATACAGTCATGTTAAAGTTTGAATGCTAATGCTAGCGATCTAATGCTAGTGCTAATATCTGGTCATTTTCATATTGTATGTGTCCACTATGATTGAAATAAGAGATCAGATGGCATTGAAGCATAACACTTCATGGGAATATGAGATTAAATGGCATTAAAGCTTAACCCTTCTGGTATATATGCAAATACAGCAATGTTAAAGTTTGAATGCTACTGCTAACTTGCTAATGTTAGCAAACAAAATGCTAGTGCTAATATCTGGTCATTTTCATACTGTACGTGTCCTCTATGGTGGAAATAAGAGATCAGATGGCATTGAAGCATAACACTTCATGGGAATATGAGATTAAATGGCATTAAAGCTGAACCTTCTTTTACATATGCAAATACAGCAATGTTAAAGTTTGAATGCTAATGCTAACTTGATAATGCTAGCGGTCCAATGCTAGTGCTAATATCTGGTCATTGTCATATTGTATGTGTCCTCTATGATGGAAATAAGAGATCAGATGACTTTAAAGCATAACCCTTCATTGGAATATGAGACTAAATGTCATTAAAGCTTAACCCTTCTAGTATATATGCAAATAGAGCAATGTTAAAGTTTGAATGCTAATGCTAACTTGCGATAGCTAGCGATCTAATGCTAGTGCTAATATCTTGTCATTTTCATCCTGTTTGTGTCCACTTTGATAGAAATAATAGATCAGATGACATAAAAGCATAACCCTTCATGGCAATATGAGAATAAATGGCATTAAAGCCTAACCCTCCTTGTACATATGCAAATACAGCAATGTTAAAGTTAGAATGCTAATTCAAACTTGCTAATGCTAGCGGTCTAATGCTAGTGCTAATATCTGGTCATTGTCATATTTTATGTGTCCTCTATGATGGAAATAAGAGATCAGATGGAACTAAAGCATAACCCTTCATGGCAATATGAGATTAAATGGCATTAAAGCTTAACCCTTCATGGAAATATCAGATTAAATGGAATTAAATCTTAACCCTTCGAGTATATATGCAAATACAGCAATGTTAAAGTTTGAATGCTAATGCTAACTTGCTAATGCTAGCGATCTAATGCTAGTGCTAATATCTGGTCATTTTCATACTGTACGTGTCCTCTATGATGGATATAAGAGATCAGATGGCATTGAAGCATAACACTTCATGGGAATATGAGATTAAATGTCATTATAGCTAAACCCTTCTTTTACATATGCAAATACAGCATTGTGAAAGTTTGAATGCTAATGCTAACTTGCTAATGCTAGCGATCTAATGCTAGTGCTAATATCTGGTCATTGTCATATTTTATGTGTCCTCTATGATGGAAATAAGAGATCAGATGGAACTAAAGCATTTCAAATATGAGATTAAATGGCATTAAAGCCCCTTCATGGAAATATCAGATTAAATGGCATTAAATCTTAACCCTAACCCTTGTTAAAGTTTGAATGCTATGCAAATACAGTGCTAATATTAAAGTTTGTGTCCTCTCTGAATGCTAATGGCTAAAGCATAAACCTTCATGGCAATATGAGATTAAATGGCATTAAAAGCTAACCCTGCTATGTAAATATCTGGTCATTGTCATTCTGTCTAATGCTAATGTCCATTGTCTATTGATGTGTCCTATGATGGAAATAAGAGATCAGATGACTTTATAGCATAAACCTTCATGGGAATATGAGATTAAATGGCATTAAAGCTTAACCCTTCTAGTATATATGCAAATACAGCATTGTTAAAGATTGAATGCTAATGCTAACTTGCTAATGCTAGCGATCTAATGCTAGTGCTAATATCTGGTCATTTTCATACTGTTCGTGTCCTCTATGATGGAAATAAAAGATCAGATGACTTTAAAGCATAACCCTTTATGGGAATATGAGATTAAATGGCATTAAAGCATAACCCATCTAGAATATATGCAAAAACAGCAATGTTAAAGTTTGAATGCTAATGCTAACTTGCTATTGCTAGTGATCTAATGCTAGTGCTAATATCTGGTCATTGTCATACTGTTTGCGTCCTCTATGATGGAAATAATAGATCAGATGGCATTAAAGCATAACCCTTCATGGGAATATGAGATTAAATGGCATTAAAGCTTAACCCTTCGAGTATATATGCAAATACAGCAATGTTAAAGTTTGAATCCTAATTCTAACTTGCTAATGATAGCGATTTAATGCTAGTGCTAATATCTGGTCATTGTCATGTTTTATGTGTCCTCTATGATGGAAGTAAGAGATCAGATGGCATTAAAGCATAACCCTTCATGGCAATATGAGATTTAATGGCATTAAAGCTTAACCCTTCTTGTATAAATTAAAATACAGCAATGTTAAAGTTTGGATGCTAATGCTAACTTGCTAATGCTAGCGATCTAATGCTAGTGCTAATATCTGATCATTTTCATACTGTACGTGTCCTCTATGGTGGAAATAAGAGATCAGATGGCATTAAAGCATAACCCTTCATGGAAATATGAAATTAAATGGCATTTAAGCTTAATCATTCTTGTATATATGCAAATACAGCAATGTTAAAGTTTGAATGCTAATGATAACGATCTAATGCTAGTGCTAATATCTGGTCATTGTCATACTGTACGTGTCCTCTCTGATGGTAATAATTGATCACATGGCATTTAAGCATTTCCTTCATGTGAATATGTGATTAGATGTCATTAAAAGCTTAACCCTTCTAGTACATATGCAAATACAGCAATGTTAAAGTTTGAATGCTAATGCTAACTTGCTAATGCTAGCGATCTAATGCTAGTGCTAATATCTTGTCATGTTCATACTGTACTTATCCTCTATGATGGAAATAAGAGATCAGATGGCATTAAAGCATAACCCTTCAAGGGAATATGTGATTAGATGGCATTAAAGCTTAACCCTTCTTGTAAATATGCAAATACATTCATGTTAAAGTTTGAATGCTAATGCTAGCGATCTAATGCTAGTGCTAATATCTGGTCATTGTCATATTGTATGTGTCCACTATGATTGAAATAAGAGATCAGATGGCATTAAAGCATAACCCTTCATGGGAATATGAGATTAAATGGCATTAAAGCTTAACCCTTCTGGTATATATGCAAATACAGCAATGTTAAAGTTTGAATGCTACTGCTAACTTGCTAATGTTAGCAAACAAAAAATGCTAGTGCTAATATCTGGTCATTTTCATACTGTACGTGTCCTCTATGATGGAAATAAGAGATCAGATGGCATTGAAGCATAACACTTCATGGGAATATGAGATTAAATGGCATTAAAAGCTTAACCCTTCTTTTACATATGTAAATACAGCAATGTTAAAGTTTGAATGCTAATGCTAACTTGATAATGCTAGCGGTCTAATGCTAGTGCTAATATCTGGTCATTGTCATATTATATGTGTCCTCTATGATGGAAATAAGAGATCAGATTGCATAAAAGCATAACCCTTCATGGGAATATGAGATTAAATGGCATTAGAGCTTAACCCTTCTTGTACATATGCAAATAAAGCAATGCTAAAGTTTGAATGCTAATGCTAACTTGCTAATGCTAGCGATCTAATGCTACTGCTAATATGTGGTCATTTTCAAACTGTTCGTGTCCTCTATGATGGAAGTAAGAAATCAGATGACTTTAAAGCATAACCCTTCATTGCAATATGAGACTAAATGTCATTAAAGCTTAACCCTTCTAGTATATATGCAAATACAGCAATGTTAAAGTTTGAATGCTAATGCTAACTTGCGATAGCTAGCGATCTAATGCTAGTGCTAATATCTTGTCATTTTCATACTGTTTGTGTCCTCTATGATGAAATAATAGATCAGATGACATAAAAAGCATAACCCTTCATGGCAATATGAGATTAAATGGCATTAAAGCCTAACCCTCCTTGTACATATGCAAATACAGCAATGTTAAAGTTAGAATGCTAATTCAAACTTGCTAATGCTAGCGGTCTAATGCTAGTGCTAATATCTGGTCATTGCCATATTTTATGTGTCCTCTATGATGGAAATAAGAGATCAGATGGAACTAAAGCATAACCCTTCATGGCAATATGAGATTAAATGGCATTAAAGCTTAACCCTTCTTGTATTAATTCAAAAACAGCAATGTTAAAGTTTGAATGCTAATGCTAATTAGCTAATGCTAGCGATCTAATGCTAGTGCGAATATCTGGTCATTTTCATACTGTACTTGTCCTCTATGATGGAAATAAGAGATCAGATGGCATTGAAGCATAACACTTCATGGGAATATGAGATTAAATGTCATTAAAAACCCCTTCATGGAAATATCAGATTAAATGGAATTAAAGCTTAACCCTTCGAGTATATATGCAAATACAGCAATGTTAAAGTTTGAATGCTAATGCTAACTTGCTAATGCTAGCGATCTAATGCTAGTGCTAATATCTGGTCATTTTCATACTGTACGTGTCCTCTATGATGGATATAAGAGATCAGATGGCATTGAAGCATAACACTTCATGGGAATATGAGATTAAATGTCATTATAGCTTAACCCTTCTTTTACATATGCAAATACAGCATTGTTAAAGTTTGAATGCTAATGCTAACTTGCTAATGCTAGCGATCTAATGCTAGTGCTAATATCTGGTCATTTTCATACTGTTTGTATCCTCTATGATGGAAATAATAAATCAGATGGCATTAAAGCATAACCCTTCATGGGAATATGAGATTAAATGGCAATAAAGCTTAACCCTTCGAGTATATATGCAAATAAAGCAATGTTAAAGTTTGAATCCTAATTCTAACTTGATAATGCTAGCGGTCTAATGCTAGTGCTAATATCTGGTCATTGTCATATTGTATGTGTCCTCTCTGATGGAAATAAGAGATCAGATGGCATTAAAGCATAAACCTTCATGGCAATATGAGATTAAATGGCATTAAAGCTTAACCCTTCTTGTACATATGTAAATACAGCAATGTTACAGTTAGAATGCTAATGCTAACTTGCTTATTCTAGCGATCTAATGCTAGTGCTAATATCTGGTCATTGTCATATTGTATGTGTCCTCTATGATGGAAATAAGAGATCAGATGACTTTATAGCATAACCCTTCATGGGAATATGAGATTAAATGGCATTAAAAACAACCCTTTTGTATATATGCAAAATACAGCAATGTTAAAGTTTGAATGCTAATGCTAACTTGCTAATGATAGCGATTTAATGCTAGTGCTAATATCTGGTCATTTTCATACTGTATGTGTCTCTATGATGGAAATAAGAGATCAGATGGCATTAAAGCATAACCCTTCATGTGAATGATATGAGATTAAATGGCATTAAAAGCTTAACCCTTCTAATTAGCGATATATGCAAAATACAGCAATGTTAAAGTTTGAATGCTAATGCTAACTTGCTAATGATAGCGATCTAATGCTAGTGCTAATATCTGGTCATTTTCATACTGTACTATGTCCTCTATGATGGAAATAAGATCATATGATCAGATGGCATTGAAAGCATAACCCTTCATGGGAATATGAATGCTAGATTAAATGGAAATAAGAGATCACATGGCATTAAAGGATTAAATGGCATTAAAGCTTCTGTTGTATAAATTCAAATACATGTTAAAGTTTGAATGCTAATGATAATTTGCTATAACGATCTAATGCAATGTATCTGGTCATTTGAATGTACTAATCTATAATGGAAATAATAGATCAGATTTAATGCTAACCCTTCATATCTGGTCATTAAATGGCATTAAAAGCAACCTCTTGTCTCTAAATGATGCAATGTTAAAAGTTTGAATCAATGGCATTAAAGCTAGTGCTAATATCTTCATTGTCATATTATATGTAAATGATGGAAATAAAGATTGCATAAAAGCCTAACCCTTCATGGGAATATGAGAAAATGGCATTAGAGCAACCGCTTCTTGTACATAAGTTTAAAGAATGCTAAATTTGAATGCTAATGCTGTAATGCTAACGATCTAATGCTAGTGCTAATATCTGGTCATTTTCAAACTGTTCGTGTCTATGATGGAAATAAGAGATCAGATGGCATTAAAAGCATAACCCTTCATTGCAATATGAGATTAAATGGCATTAAAGCAAACCCTTCTAGTATATAAAAAATACAGCAATGTTAAAGTTTGAATGCTAATGCTAACTTGCGATAGCTAGCGATCTAATGCTAGTGCTAATATCTGGTCATTTTCATACTGTACGTGTCCTTATGATGGAAATAAGAGATCAGATGGCATTAAAGCATAACCTTCATGGGAATATGAGATTAAATGGCATTATAAGCAACCCCTTCTTTTTACATATGCAAATACAGCAATGTTAAAGTTTGAATGCTAATGCTAACTTGCTAATGCTAGCGATCTAATGCTAGTGCTAATATCTGGTCATTTTCATACTGTTTGTATCCTCTATGATGGAAATAATAAATCAGATGGCATTAAAGCATAACCCTTCATGGGAATATGAGATTAAATGGCAAAAAAGCTTAACCCTTCTTGTATATGCAAATAAAGCAATGTTAAAGTTTGAATGCTAATTCTAACTTGCTAATGCTAGCGGTCTAATGCTAGTGCTAATATCTGGTCATTTTCATATTGTATGTGTCCTCTGAAGGAAATAAGAGATCAGATGGCATTAAAGCATAAACCTTCATGGAAATATGAGATTAAATGGCATTAAAGCTTAACCCTTCTTGTACATATGTAAATACAGCAATGTTAAAAGTTTGAATGCTAATGCTAACTTGCTTATTCTAGCGATCTAATGCTAGTGCTAATATGTGGTCATTTTCATACTGTACGTGTCCTCTATGATGGAAATAAGAGATCAGATGACTTTAAAGCATAACCCTTCATGGGAATATGAGATTAAATGGCATTAAAGCTTAACCCTTCTAGTATATATGCAAATACAGCAATGTTAAAGTTTGAATGCTAATGCTAACTTGCTAATGATAGCGATTTAATGCTAGTGCTAATATCTGGTCATTTTCATACTGTACGTGTCCTCTATGATGGAAATAAGAGATCAGATGGCATTAAAGCATAACCCTTCATGTGAATATGAGATTAAATGGCTTTAAAAGCTTAACCCTCCTTGTATATATGCAAATACAGCAATGTTAAAGTTTGAATACTAATGCTAACTTGCTAATGATAGCGATTTAATGCTAGTGCTAATATCTGGTCATTTTCATACTGTTTGTCCTCTATGATGGAAATAAGAGATCAGATGGCATTAAGCATAACCCTTCATAGGAATATGAGATTAAATGGCATTAAAGCTTAACCCTTCTTGTATATATGCATACAGTCAAAAAGTACAGGTAGCGATGTTAAAGTTTGAATGCTAATGCTAAGAGATTGGCTAATGGAAATATAGGCATCTAATGCTAAAGTGCTAATATCTGGTCATTTTCATACTGTTTCATACGTACTTGTCCTCTATGATGGAAATAAGAGATCAGATGGCATTGAAGCATAACCATTAAAGCTTCATGGAAATATGAGATTAAATGTCATTAAATCTTAACCTTTCTTGTATATATATGCAAATACAGCAATGTTAAAGTTTGAATGCTAATGCTAACTTGCTAATGCTAGCGATCTAATGCTAGTGCTAATATCTGGTCATTTTCATACTGGTTTTGTGTCCTCTATGATGGAAATAAAAGATCAGATGGCATTAAAAGCATAACCCTTCATGGGAATATGAGATTAAATGGCATTAAAGCTTAACCCTTCTTGAATATATGCAAATACAGCAATGTTAAAGTTTGAATGCTAATGCTAACTTGCTATAATGCTAGCGATCTAATGCTAGTGCTAATATCTGGTCATTGTCATACTGTTTGTGTCCTCTATGATGGAAATAAGAGATCAGATGGCATTAAAGCATAACCCTTCATTGGGAATATGAGATTAAATGGCATTAAAAGCTTAACCCTTCTAGAATATATGGAAATACAGCAATGTTAAAGTTTGAATGCTAATTCTAACTTGCTAATTCTAGCGATTTAATGCTAGTGCTAATATCTGGTCATTGTCATATTGTATGTGTCCTCTATGATGGAAATAAGAGATCAGATGACATTAAAGCATAACCCTTCATGGCAATATGAGATTTAATGGCATTAAAGCTAACCCTTCTTGTATATATGCAAATACAGCAATGTTAAAGTTTGAATGCTAATGCTAATTGCTTAATGCTAGCGATCTAATGCTAGTGCTAATATCTGGTCATTTTCATACTGTACGTGTCCTCTATGATGGAAATAAGAGAATCAGATGGCATTAAAGCATAACCCTTCATGGAAATATGAAATTAAATGGCTTTAAAGCTTAACCATTCTTGTATATATGCAAAATACAGCAATGTTAAAGTTTGAATGCTAATGATAACTTTGCTAATGCTAGCGATCTAATGCTAGTGCTAATATCTGGTCATTTTCATACTGTATGATGGTCCTAATTGATGATGGAAATAAGAGATCAGATATGTGATTAGATGTCATAAAATTAACCCTTCTAGTACATATGCAATATGTTAAAGTTTAGCTAATGCTAACTTGCTAATGCTAGCATGATCTTGTCATGTTCATACTGTACTTATCCTCTATGATGGAAATAAGAGATCAGATGGCATTAAAGCATAACCCTTCAAGGGAATATGTTAAAGTTTGAATATGCAAATACAGTCATGTTAATTTGAATGCTAATGCTAGCGATCTAATGCTAGTGCTAATATCTGGTCATTGTCATATTGTATGTGTCCACTATGATTGAAATAAGAGATCAGATGGCATTAAAAGCATAACACTTCATGGGAATATGAGATTAAATGGCATTAAAGCTTAACCCTTCTGGTATATATGCAAATACAGCAATGTTAAAGTTTGAATGCTAATGCTAACTTGTTAATGTTAGCAAACTAATGCTAGTGCTAATATCTGGTCATTTTCATACTGTACGTTGTCCTCTATGATGGAAATAAGAGATCAGATGGCATTGAAGCATAACACTTCATGGGAATATGAGATTAAATGGCATTAAAGCTTAACCTTCATTCTTTATATATGTAAATACAGCAATGTTAAAGTTTGAATGCTAATGCTAACTTGATAATGCTAGCGGTCTAATGCTAGTGCTAATATCCGGTCATTGTCATACTGTATGTGTCCTCTATGATGGAAATAAGAGATCAGATGGCATTAAAGCATAACCCTTCATGGGAATATGAGATTAAATGGCATTAAAGCTTAACCCTTCTTGTAAATATGCAAATAAAGCAATGCTAAAGTTTGAATGCTAATGCTAACTTGCTAATGCTAGCGATCTAATGCTACTGCTAATATCTGGTCATTTTCATACTGTTCGTGTCCTCTATGATGGAAATAAGAAATCAGATGACTTTAAAGCATAACCCTTCATTGGAATATGAGACTAAATGTCATTAAAACTTAACCCTTCTAGTATATATGCAAATACAGCAATGTTAAAGTTTGAATGCTAATGCTAACTTGATAGCTAGTGATCTAATGCTAGTGCTAATATCTGGTCATTTTCATACTGTTTGTGTCCTCTATGATGGAAATAATAGATCAGATGACATTAAAAGCATAACCCTTCATGGCAATATGAGATTAAATGGCATTAAAGCCTAACCCTCAGTATATATGCAAATACAGCAATGTTAAAGTTTGAATGCTAATTCAAACTTGCTAATGATAGCGATCTAATGCTAGTGCTAATATCTGGTCATTGTCATATTTTATGTCCTCTATGATGGAAATAAGAGATCAGATGGAACTAAAGCATAACCCTTTCATGGCAATATGAGATTAAATGGCATTAAAGCTTAACCCTTCTTGTATTAATTCAAATACAGCAATGTTAAAGTTTGAATGCTAATGCTAATTTGCTAATGCTAGCGATCTAATGCTAGTGCTAATATCTGATCATTTTCATACTGTACGTGTCCTCTATGGTGGAAATAAGAGATCAGATGGCATTAAAGCATAACCCTTCATGGAAATATGAAATTAAATGGCATTTAAGCTTAATCATTCTTGTATATATGCAAATACAGCAATGTTAAAGTTTGAATGCTAATGATAACTTTGCTAATGCTAGCGATCTAATGCTAGTGCTAATATCTGGTCATTGTCATACTGTACGTGTCCTCTCTGATGGTAATAATTGATCACATGGCATTTAAGCATTTCCCTTCATGTGAATATGTGATTAGATGTCATTAAAGCTTAACCCTTCTAGTACATATGCAAATACAGCAATGTTAAAGTTTGAATGCTAATGCTAACTTGCTAATGCTAGCGATCTAATGCTAGTGCTAATATCTTGTCATGTTCATACTGTACTTATCCTCTATGATGGAAATAAGAGATCAGATGGCATTAAAGCATAACCCTTCAAGGAATATGTGATTAGATGGCATTTAAGCTTAACCCTTCTTGTAAATATGCAAATACAGTCATGTTAAAGTTTGAATGCTAATGCTAGCGATCTAATGCTAGTGCTAATATCTGGTCATTGTCATATTGTATGTGTCCACTATGATTGAAATAAGAGATCAGATGTCATTAAAGCATAACACTTCATGGGAATATGAGATTAAATGGCATTAAAGCTTAACCCTTCTGGTATATATGCAAATACAGCAATGTTAAAGTTTGAATGCTACTGCTAACTTGTTAATGTTAGCAAACAAAATGCTAGTGCTAATATCTGGTCATTTTCATACTGTACGTGTCCTCTATGATGGAAATAAGAGATCAGATGGCATTGAAGCATAACACTTCATGGGAATATGAGATTAAATGGCATTAAAGCTTAACCTTCTTTTACATATGTAAATACAGCAATGTTAAAGTTTGAATGCTAATGCTAACTTGATAATGCTAGCGGTCTAATGCTAGTGCTAATATCTGGTCATTGTCATATTGTATGTGTCCTCTATGATGGAAATAAGAGATCAGATTGCATAAAAGCATAACCCTTCATGGGAATATGAGATTAAATGGCATTAGAGCTTAACCCTTCTTGTAAATATGCAAATAAAGCAATGCTAAAGTTTGAATGCTAATGCTAACTTGCTAATGCTAGCGATCTAATGCTACTGCTAATATGTGGTCATTTTCAAACTGTTCGTGTCCTCTATGATGGAAGTAAGAAATCAGATGACTTTAAAGCATAACCCTTCATTGGAATATGAGACTAAATGTCATTAAAGCTTAACCCTTCTAGTATATATGCAAATACAGCAATGTTAAAGTTTGAATGCTAATGCTAACTTGCGATAGCTAGCGATCTAATGCTAGTGCTAATATCTTGTCATTTTCATACTGTTTGTGTCCTCTTTGATAGAAATAATAGATCAGATGACATAAAAGCATAACCCTTCATGGCAATATGAGATTAAATGGCATTAAAGCCTAACCCTCCTTGTACATATGCAAATACAGCAATGTTAAAGTTAGAATGCTAATTCAAACTTGCTAATGCTAGCGGTCTAATGCTAGTGCTAATATCTGGTCATTGTCATATTTTATGTGTCCTCTATGATGGAAATAAGAGATCAGATGGAACTAAAGCATAACCCTTCATGGCAATATGAGATTAAATGGCATTAAAGCTTAACCCTTCTTGTATTAATTCAAATACAGCAATGTTAAAGTTTGAATGCTAATGCTAATTTGCTAATGCTAGCGATCTAATGCTAGTGCTAATATCTGGTCATTTTCATACTGTACTTGTCCTCTATGATGGAAATAAGAGATCAGATGGCATTGAAGCATAACACTTCATGGGAATATGAGATTAAATGTCATTAAAGCTTAACCCTTCATGGAAATATCAGATTAAATGGAATTAAAGCTTAACCCTTCGAGTATATATGCAAATACAGCAATGTTAAAGTTTGAATGCTAATGCTAACTTGCTAATGCTAGCGATCTAATGCTAGTGCTAATATCTGGTCATTTTCATACTGTACGTGTCTTCTATGATGGATATAAGAGATCAGATGGCATTGAAGCATAAAACTTCATGGGAATATGAGATTAAATGTCATTATAGCTTAACCCTTCTTTTACATATGCAAATACAGCATTGTTAAAGTTTGAATGCTAATGCTAACTTGCTAATGCTAGCGATCTAATGCTAGTGCTAATATCTGGTCATTTTCATACTGTTTGTATCCTCTATGATGGAAATAATAAATCAGATGGCATTAAAGCATAACCCTTCATGGGAATATGAGATTAAATGGCAATAAAGCTTAACCCTTCGAGTATATATGCAAATAAAGCAATGTTAAAGTTTGAATCCTAATTCTAACTTGATAATGCTAGCGGTCTAATGCTAGTGCTAATATCTGGTCATTGTCATATTGTATGTGTCCTCTCTGATGGAAATAAGAGATCAGATGGCATTAAAGCATAAACCTTCATGGCAATATGAGATTAAATGGCATTAAAGCTTAACCCTTCTTGTACATATGTAAATACAGCAATGTTACAGTTAGAATGCTAATGCTAACTTGCTTATTCTAGCGATCTAATGCTAGTGCCAATATCTGGTCATTGTCATATTGTATGTGTCCTCTATGATGGAAATAAGAGATCAAATGACTTTATAGCATAACCCTTCATGGGAATATGAGATTAAATGGCATTAAAGCTTAACCCTTCTAGTATATATGCAAATACAGCAATGTTAAAGTTTGAATGCTAATGCTAACTTGCTTATGATAGCGATTTAATGCTAGTGCTAATATCTGGTCATTTTCATACTGTACGTGTCCTCTATGATGGAAATAAGAGATCAGATGGCATTAAAGCATAACCCTTCTGTGACATTAAATGGCTGAAAAGCTTAACCTCCTTGTAGATATATAATGGCAGAAATGTTAAAGTTTGAATACTAATGCTAACTTGCTAATGATAGCGATTTAATGCTAGTGCTACATTCTGGTCATTTTTCATACTGTAGTGTCCTCTATGATGGAAATTAAAAAGCATTTGAATGAGATTAGATGGTAACTTAACCCTTACTTTTGTATAATGCAAATAGCATGATCTTTGAATGCTAATAGTAGCATATAATGCTAGTCATTTTCATTGTGTTATCTCACATTGTCCTCTATGATGGAAATAAGAGATCAGATGGCATTAAAAGCATAACCCTTCATGGAAATATGAGATTAAATGGCATTAAAGCAACCCTTGTTCTATTTATGCAAATACAGCAATGTTAAAGTTTGAATGCTAATTCTAAACTGCTAAGGATAGCGATCTAATGCTAGTGCTAATATCTGGTCATTTTCATGTTGTATGTGTCCTCTATGATGGAAATAAGAGATCAGATGGCATTAAATCACTTCCCTTCAAATGTCATTAAAGCTTAACCCTTCATGGAAATTCAAAAATGGCATTAAAAGCAACCCTTCTTGTATATATGCAAATACAGCAATTTTAAAGTTTGAATGCTAATGATAATTTATTGATGCTACACTCTAATGCTAGTGCTAATATCTGGTCATTTCATACTGTTTGTGTCCTCTATGATGGAAATAATAGATCAGATGGCATTAAAGCATAACCCTTCATGTGAATATGAGATTAAATGTCATTAAAGCTTAACCCTTCTTTTACATATGCAAATACAGCATTGTCAAAGTTTGAATGCTAATGCTAATTTGCTAATGCTAGCGATCTAATGCTAGTGCTAATATCTGGTCATTTTCATACTGTTCGTTGTCCTATATGATGGAAATAAAAGATCAGATGATTAAAAGCATAACCCTTCATGGGAATATGAGATTAAATGGCATTAAAGCATAACCCATCTAGAATATATATGCAAATAACAGCAATGTTAAAGTTTGAATGCTAATGCTAACTTGCTAATGCTAGTGATCTAATAATAGTGCTAATATCTGGTCATTGTCATACTGTTTGTCCTCTATGATGGAAATAATAGATCAGATGGCATTAAAAGCATAACCCTTCATGGGAATATGAGATTAAATGGCATTAAAGCTTAACCCTTCTTGTATATATGCAAATACAGCAATGTTAAAAGTTTGAATCCTAATGCTAACTTTGCTAATGATAGCGATTTAATGCTAGTGCTAATATCTGGTCATTTTTTTATGTACAATCTCTGCATGATGGAAATAAGAGATCAGATGGCATTAAAGCATAACCCTTCATTGAAATATGAGATTAAATGGCATTAAAAGCAACCCTTCTTGTATATATTAAAATACAGCAATGTTAAAGTTTGAATGCTAATGCTAACTTGCTATTCTAGCGATTTAATGCTAGTGCTAATATCCACAGTCATTTTTCATGTTTTGTACGTGTCCTCTATGATGGAAATAAGAGATCAGATGGCATTAAAAGCATAACCCTTCATGGAAATATGAGATTAAATGGCATTTAAGCTTAATCTTCTTGTATATATGCAAATACAACAATGTTAAAGTTTGAATGCTAATGATAATCTTTGCTAATGCTAGCGATCTAATGCTAGTGCTAATATCTGTTCATTGTCATACTGTAATGTCCCCTCTGATGGAAATAAATTGATCACATGGCATTTAAGCATTTCCTTCATGGAAATATGAATTAAATGGCATTAAAAGCTTTACCCTTCTTGTATATATGCAAATACAGCAATGTTAAAGTTTGAATGCTAATGCTCACTTGCTATTGCTAGCGATCTAATGCTAGTGCTAATATCTTGTCATTTTTCATACTGTTTTATCCTCTATGATGGAAATAATAGATCAGATGGCATTAAAGCATAACCCTTCATGGGAATATGAGATTAGATGGCATTAAAGCAACCCTTCTTGTATATATAAAATACAGTCATGTTAAAGTTTGAATACTAATGCTAACTTGCTAATGATAGCGATTTAATGCTAGTGCAATATCTTGTCATTTTCATACTGTATGTTATCCTCTATGATGGAAATAAAAAGATCAGATGGCATTAAAAGCATAACCCTTAATAGGAATATGAGATTAGATGCCATGAAAGCAACCCTTCTGGTATAAATATGCAAATACAGTCATGTTAAAGTTTGAATGCTAATGCTAATGTTAGCAATAAATGCTAGTGCTAATATCTGGTCATTGTCATACTGTGCGTGTCCTCTATGATGGAAATAAGAGATCAGATGGCATTAAAGCATAACACTTCATGGAATATGAGATTAAATGGCATTAAAAGCTAACCTTCTTTTACATATATAAAATACAGCAATGTTAAAGTTTGAATGCTAATGCTAACTTGATAATGCTAGCGGTCCTAATGCTAGTGCTAATATCTAGTCATTGTCATATTGTGGCGTGTCTCGATGATGGAAATAAGAATCAGATTGCATAAAAGCATAACCTTCATGCAGGAATGTAAGTTAAATGGCATTAGAGCTTAACCCTTCTTGTACATATGCAAATAAAGCAATGCTAAAGTTTGAATGCCATGCTAACTTGCTAATGCTAGCGATCTAATGCTACTTTCTTTAATATGTGGTCATTTTCAAACTGTTAATTAATCCTCTATGATGGAAGTAAGAAATCAAAGATGACTTTAAAAGCGCAATACATCATTTGGAATATGGACTAAATGTCATTAAGCTTAACATCTAGTATATATACCGTCTGGCAATGTTAAAAAGTTTGAATGCTAATGCTAACTTGCGATATGCTAGCGATCTAATGCTAGTGCTAATATCTGTCATTTTCATACTGTTGTGTCCTCTTTGATAGAAATAATAGATCAGATGACATAAAGCATAACCTTCATGGCAATATGAGATTACGTGGCATTAAAGCCTAACCCTCTATGTACATATGCAAATACAGCAATGTTAAAGTTTAGAATGCTAATTCAAACTTGCTAATGATAACTGATCTAATGCTAGTGCTAATATCTGGTCATTGTCATATTTTTGTGTCCTCTATGTGAAATAAGAGATCAGATGGAATAAAAGCATAACCCTTCATGGCAATATGAGATTAAATGGCATTAAAGCTTAACCCTTCTTGTATAATTTCAAATACAACAATGTTAAAGTTTGAATGCTAATGCTATTTGCTAATGCTAGCGATCTAATGCTAGTGCTAATATCTGGTCTTTTCATACTGTCGTCCTCAGTGGAAATAAAGGTCAATGGCATTAAGCATAACCTTCGGGGGAATATGAGTTTAAAAGTTTTGCCCCCAGGGAAAACTTTGGAAAAAACCCCTTCTTTAGCAAAAAATTTAAAATCTAATGCAAAGCTAATCTAGCGTCTAATCTGTGCTAATTCTGGTTTTTTTCATCTGTCTGTCCTCTATGATGGAATAAAATCAGATGGCTTTAAAAAGCATAAACTTCAGGGAATTTGAATTAAATTTTTAAAAAAACCCTTTTAATACAAATGCTTTTAAAAGTTTGAATGCTAATGCTAATTTGCTAATGCAGCGATCTAATGTAGTGTTAATATTGGTTTTTTTCATACTTTTTGTTCCTCTATGATAAAATAAAAATCAGAGGGCATTAAGCATCCCTTATGAATATAAATTTAAGTGGCATAAACAACCCTTCGTATATATGAAAATACAGTCAGTTAAAGTTTTTAAGCTAATTACGATTAATGCTAGTGCTAATATCGGGTCATTTTTATATTATTGCCTTCTAATGGAAAAAGAGATCAATGGCTTTAAAAAGCATAACCCTTCATGGAAATATGAATTAAATGGCATTAAAGCAACCCCTTGTTTAAAAATTAAAAACAGAAAAAAAGTTTGAATCTATTTTAACAAAATAGCGTCTAATGCTAGTGCAAATTTGGGTCTTTTTCCCCTTTGTTTGTCCTATGATGGAAAAAAGGATCAGATGGCATTGGATAACCTTCGGGGTATGGATTAAAGTTTTAAAACAATTCATGGAAATATCAGATTAAATGGCATTAAGCAACCCTTCAGTATTGCAAATAAGAATTTAAAGTTTGAATCTAATGATAATTTGTTGCTAAAATCTAATGCTGTGCTAATATCTGGTCATTTTCATACTGTATTTCCTTTGATGGAAATAAAGATCAGATGGATTAAGCATAACCTTCAGGGAATATGAGATTAAATGCAAAAAAGAACCCTTTTTTTAATATAAATAAATTTGTTAAAGTTTGAATGTTTTTTTAAT
>CM056199.1:105710073-105767253 GCA_029692085.1 Gymnothorax javanicus
TATTGTATGTGGCATGAAAGCTTAACCCTTCTTGTAAATATGCAAATACAGGCATGTTAAAGTTTGAATGCTAATGCTAATGATATAATGCTAAAAGCTAATATCTGGTCATTGTCATACTGTATGTGTCCTCTATGATGGAAATAAGAGATCAGATGGCATTAAAGCATAACCTTCATAGGAATATGAGATTAAATGGCATTAAAGGTTAACCCTTCTGGTATATATGCAAATACAGCAATGTTAAAGTTTGAATGCTAATGCTAACTTGCTAATGCTAGATATTTAAATGCTAGTGCTAATATCTGGTCATTGTCATACTGTACGGTCCTCTATGATGGAAATAAGAGATCAGATGGCATTAAAGCATAACCCTTCATGGGAATATGAGATTAAATGGCATTAAAGCTTAACCTTCTTGTATATATGCAAATACAGCAATGTTAAAGTTTGAATGCTAATGCTAACTTGCAAATGCTAGCGATCTAATGCTAGTGCTAATATCTGGTCATTTTCATATACTGTACGTTATCCTATGATGGAAATAAGAGATCAGATGGCATTAAAGCATAACCCTTCATGGGAATATGAGATTAGATGGCATTAAAGCTTAACCCTTTTTCTTTGTAAATAAATGCAAATACAGCATGTTAAAGTTTGAATGCTAATGCTAAAGTTTGAATGCTATGCTAGCGATCTAATGCTAGTGCTAATATCTGGTCATTTTCATACTGTACTTGGTCCTCTATGATGGAAATAAGAGATCAGATGGCATTAAAAAGCATAACCCTTCATGGAAATATGAGATTAAATGGCATTAAAAACTCAACCCTCCTTGTATATATGCAAATACAGCAATGTTAAAGTTTGAATGCTAATGCTAACTTGCTAATGCTAGCGATCTAATGTTAGTGCTAATATCTGGTAATTTTCATACTGTTCGTGTCCTTTATGATGGAAATAAGAGATCAGATGGAATTAAAGCATAACCCTTCATGGCAATATGAGATTAAATGGCATTAAAGCTTAACCCATCTTGTAAATATAAAAAATACAGCAATGTTAAAGTTTGAATGCTAATGCTATCTTGCTAATGCTAGCGATCTAATGCTAGTGCTAATATCTTGTCATGTTCATACTGTACTTATCCTCTATGATGGAAAAAAGAGATCAGATGGCATTAAAGCATAACCCTTCATGGGAATATGAGATTAAATGGAATTAAAGCTTAACCATTCTTGTATATATTCAAATACAGCAATGTTAAAGTTTGAATGCTAATGCTAACTTGCTAATGCTAGCGATCTAATGTGAGTGCTAATATCTGGTAATTTTCATACTGTACGTGTCCTTTATGATGGAAATAAGAGATCTGATGGAATTAAAACATAACCCTTCATGGCAATATGAGATTAAATGGCATTAAAGCTTAACCATTCTTGTATAAATTCAAATACAGCAATGTTAAAGTTTGAATGCTAATGCTAATTTGCTATGCTAGCGATCTAATGCTAGTGCTAATATCTGGACATTGTCATACTGTACGTGTCCTCTCTGATGGTAATAATTGATCACATGGCATTTAAGCATATCCCTTCATGGGAATATGAGATTAGATGGGATTAAAGCTTAACCTTCTTGTACATATGCAAATACAGCAATGTTAAAGTTTGAATGCGAATGCTAACTTGCTAATGCTAGCGATCTAATGCTAGTGCTAATATCTGGTCATTGTCATATTGCATGTGTCCTTTATGATGGAAATAAGAGATCAGATGTCATTAAAGCATAACCCGTCATGGCAATATGAGATTAAATGGCATTAAAGCTTAACCCTTCTTCTATATTTTAAAAATACAGCAATGTTAAAGTTTGAAGGCTAATGCTATCTTGCTAATGCTAGCGATCTAATGCTAGTGCTAATATCTTGTCATGTTCATACTGTACTTATCCACTATGATGGAAATAAGAGATCAGATCGCATTAAAGCATAACCCTTCATGAGAATATGAGATTAAATGGCATTAAAGCTTAACCCTTCTTGTATAAATTCAAATACAGCAATGTTAAAGTTTGAATGCTAATGCTAACTTGCTAATGATAGCGATTTAATGCTTGTGCTAATATCTGGTCATTTTCATACTGTACTTGTCCTCAATGATAGAAATAAGGGATCAGATGGCATTAAAGCATAACCCTTCATGGGAATATGAGATTAGATGGCATTCTTGTAAATATGCAAAATACAGGCATAACCTAGCGATCAAATGCTAGTGTAATATGGTCAAATGTACAGATGGAAATAAGAGATCATGTTAAAGTTTGAATGGCTAATGCTATATATGCAAATACAGCTGTTAAAGTTTGATGCTAATGCTAGTAATGCTAGATATCTAATGCTAGTCATATCTGGTTATTTTCATACTGTTCGTGTCCTCTATGATGGAAATAACAGATCAGATGGCATTAAAGCATAACCCTTCATGGGAATATGAGATTAAATGGCATTAAAGCTTAACCCTTCGAGTATATATATGCAAATACAGCAATGTTAAAGTTTGAATGCTAATGCTAACTTGCTAATGCTAGTGATCTAATGCTAGTGCTAATATCTGGTCATTTTCATACTGTTCGTGTCCTCTATGATGGAAATAAGAGATCAGATGGCATTAAAGCATAACCCTTCATGGGAATATGAGATTAAATGGCATTAAAGCTAAACCCTTCTAGTATATATGCAAATACAGCAATGTTAAAGTTTGAATGCTAATGCTAACTTGCTAATGCTAGTGATCTAATGCTAGTGCTAATATCTGGTCATTTTCAGACTGTTTGTGTCCTCTATGATGGAAATAAGAGATCAGATGGCATTAAAGCATAACCCTTCATGGGAATATGAGATTAAATGGCATTAAAGCTAACCCTTCTTGAACATAAGCAAATACAGCAATGTTAAAGTTTGAATGCTAATGCTAACTTGCTAATGCTAGTGATCTAATGCTAGTGCTAATATCTGGTCATTTTCATACTGTTTGTGTCCTCTATGATGGAAATAAGAGATCAGATGGCATTAAAGCATAACCCTTCATGGAAATATGAGATTAAATGGCATTAAAGCTTAACCCTCCTTGTATATATACAAATACAGCAATGTTAAAGTTTGAATGCTAATGCTAACTTGCTAATGATAGCGATTTAATGCTAGTGCTAATATCTGGTCATTTTCATACTGTACGTGTCCTCTATGATGGAAATAAGAGATCAGATGGCATTAAAGCATAACCCTTCATGGAATATGAGATTAGATGGCATTAAAGCTTAACCCTTCTTGTAATATGCAAATACAGCAATGTCATGTTAAAATTTGAATGCTAATGCTAGCGATCTAATGCTAGTGCTAATATCTGGTCATTGTCATACTGTACGTGTCCTCTATGATGGTAATAATTGATCACATGGCATTTTAAGCATTTCCTTCATGGGAATATGTGAATAGATGGCATTAAAGCTTAACCCTTCTTGTACATATGCAAATACAGCAATGTTAAAGTTTGAATGCTAATGCTAACTTGCTAATGCTAGCGATCTAATGCTAGTGCTAATATCTTGTCCTGTTCATACTGTACTTATCCTCTATGATGGAAATAAGAGATCAGATGGCATTAAAGCATAACCCTTCATGGGAATATGAGATTAAATGGCATTAAAGCTTAACCCTTCTTGTAAATATGCAAATACAGCAATGTTAAAGTTTGAATGCTAATGCTAACTTGCTCTAATGCTAGTGATCTAATGCTATGCTAATATTGGTCATTTTCATATGTGTCCACTATGATTGAAATAAGAGATCAGATGGCATTGAAGCATAACACTTCACGGGAATATGAGATTAAATGGCATTAAAGCTTAACCTTCATTTACATATGCAAATACAGCAATGTTAAAGTTTGAATGCTAATGCTAACTTGACAATGCTAGCGGTCTAATGCTAGTGCTAATATCTGGTCATTGTCATATTGTATGTGTCCTCTCTGATGGAAATAAGAGATCAGATGGCATAAAAAGCATAACCCTTCATGGGAATATGAGATTAAATGGCATTAAAGCTTAACCCTTCTTGTACATATGCAAATACAGCAATGCTAGAGTTTGAATGCTAATGCTAACTTGCTAATGCTAGCGATCTAATGCTACTGCTAATATCTGGTCATTTTCATACTGTTCCTGTCCTCTATGATGGAAATAAGAGATCAGATGACTTTAAAGCATAACCCTTCATGGGAATATGAGATTTAATGGCATTAAAGCTTTACCCTTCTAGTATATATGCAAATACAGCAATGTTAACGCTTGAATGCTAATGCTAACTTGCTATTGCTTGCGAACTAATGCTAGTGCTAATATCTGGTCATTGTCATATTGTATGTGTCCTTTATGATGGAAATAAGAGATCAGATTGCATAAAAGCATAACCCTTCATTGGAATATGAGATTAAATGGCATTAAAGCTTAACCCTTCTTGTACATATGCAAATAAAGCAATGCTAAAGTTTGAATGCTAATGCTAACTTGCTAATGCTAGCGATCTAATGCTACTGCTAATATCTGGTCATTTTCAAACTGTTTGTGTCCTCTATGATGGAAATAAGAGATCAGATGACTTTAAAGCATAACCCTTCATGGGAATATGAGACTAAATGTCATTAAAGCTTAACTCTTCTAGTATATATGCAAATACAGCAATGTTAAAGTTTGAATGCTAATGCTAACTTGCGATTGCTAGCGATCTAATGCTAGTGCTAATATCTTGTCATTTTCATACTGTTTGTGTCCTCTTTGATGGAAATAATAGATCAGATGACATAAAAGCATAACCCTTCATGGCAATATGAGATTAAATGGCATAAAAGCCTAACCCTCCTTGTACATATGCAAATACAGCAATGTTAAAGTTAGAATGCTAATTCAAACTTGCTAATGCTAGCGGTCTAATGCTAGTGCTAATATCTGGTCATTGTCATATTTTATGTGTCCTCTATGATGGAAATAAGAGATCAGATGGCATTAAAGCATAACGCTTCATGGCAATATGAGATTAAATGGCATTAAAGCTTAACCCTTCTTGTATTAATTCAAATACAGCAATGTTAAAGTTTGAATGCTAATGCTAATTTGCTAATGCTAGCGATCTAATGCTAGTGCTAATATCTGGTCATTTTCATGCTGTACTTGTCCTCTATGATGGAAATAAGAGATCAGATGGCATTGAAGCATAACAATTCATGGGAATATGAGATTAAATGTCATTAAAGCTTAACCCTTCATGGAAATATCAGATTAAATGGCATTAAAGCTTAACCCTTCGAGTATATATGCAAATACAGCATTGTTAAAGTTTGAATGCTAATGCTAACTTGCTAATGCTAGCGATCTAATGCTAGTGCTAATATCTGGTCATTTTCATACTGTACGTGTCCTCTATGATGGATATAAGAGATCAGATGGCATTGAAGCATAACACTTCATGGGAATATGAGATTAAATGTCATTAAAGCTTAACCCTTCTTTTACATATGCAAATACAGCATTGTTAAAGTTTGAATGCTAATGCTATCTTGCTAATGCTAGCGATCTAATGCTAGTGCTAATATCTGGTCATTTTCATACTGTTCGTCTAGTCGCTATGATGGAAATAAGAGATCAGATGACTTTAAAGCATAACCCTTCATGGGAATATGAGATTAAATGGAATTAAAGCATAACCCATCTAGTATATATGCAAATACAGCAATGTTAAAGTTTGAATGCTAATGCTAACTTGCTATTGCTAGTGATCTAATGCTAGTGCTAATATCTGGTCATTGTCATACTTTTTGTGTCCTCTATGATGGAAATAATAGATCAGATGGCATTAAAGCATAACCCTTCATGGGAATATGAGATTAAATGGCAATAAAGCTTAACCCTTCGAATATATATGCAAATACAGCAATGTTAAAGTTTGAATGCTAATTCTAACTTGCTGCTAATGTTCTAATGCTAGTGCTAATATCTAATTGTCTAGTGTCTAATATCTGGTCATTAACCCTTCATATTTATGAGTGTCCTCTTGTACATGATGGAAATAAGATGATCAGATGGCATTAAAAATATAACCCTTCATGGGAATATGAGATTAAATGGCATTAAATGGCATTAACCCCCTTCTAGTATATATGCAAATACAGCAATGTTAAAGTTTGAATGCAAATGCTAACTTGCTATTGCTAGCGATCTAATGCTAGTGCTAATATCTTGTCATTTTCATACTGTTTGTGTCCTCTATGATGGAAATAATAGATCAGATGGCATTAAAGCATAACCCTTCATGTGAATATGAGATTAAATGGCATTAAAGCTTAACCCTTCTTGTACATATGGAAATACAGCAATGTTAAAGTTTGAATGCTAATGCTAACTTGCTAATGCTAGCGATCTAATGCTAGTGCAAATATCGGGTCATTTTCATACTGTTCGTGTCCTCTATTATGGAAATAAGAGATCAGATGCCTTTAAAGCATAACACTTCATGGGAATATGAGATAAAATGGCATTAAAGCTTAACCCTTCGAGTATATATGCAAATACAGCAATGTTAAAGTTTGAATGCTAATTCTAACTTGCTAAAGCTAGCGGTCTAATGCTAGTGCTAATATCTGGTTATTGTCATGTTTTATGTGTCCTCTATGATGGAAATAAGAGATCAGATGGCATTAAAGCATAACCCTTCATGGCAATATGAGATTAAATGGCATTAAAGCTTAACCCTTCTTGTATAAATTCAAATACAGCAATGTTAAAGTTTGAATGCTAATGCTAATTTGCTAATGCTAGCGATCTAATGCTAGTGCTAATATCTGGTCATTTTCATACTTTCATGATGGAAATAAAAGATCACATGGCATTAAAGTAACCCCTTCATGAATATGAGATTAAGAAATAAAGAACCCTCCTTGTATATATACAAATACAGCAATGTAAAAGTTTGAATACTAATGGTATAGCGATTTAATGCTAGTGCTAATATCTGATCATTTTCACACTGTACGTGTCCTCTATGATGCATAAAGCCTTCATGGAAATAAGATTAAATGGCATTAAAGCATAACCCTCCTTGTATATATACAAATACAGCAATGTTAAAGTTTGACTGCTAATGCTAACTTTCTAATGCTAGCGATCTAATGCTAGTGCTAATATCTGGTCATTTTGATACTGTTCGTGTCCTCTATGATTGAAATGAGAGATCAGTTGCCTTTAAAGCATCACCCTTCATGGGAATATTAGATTAAATGGCATTAAAGCTTAACCCTTCGAGTATATATGAAAATACAGCAATGTTAAAGTTTGAATGCTAATTCTAACTTGCTAATGCTAGCGGTCTAATGCTAGTGCTAATATGTGGTCATTGTCATCCTCTATGTGTCCTCTATGATGGAAATAAGAGATCAGATGGCATTAAAGCATAACCCTTCATGGCAATATGAGATTAAATGGCATTAAAGCTTAACCCTTCTTGTATAAATTCAAATACAGCAATGTTAAAGTTTGAATGCTAATGCTAATTTGCTAATGCTAGCGATCTAATGCTAGTGCTAATATCTGGTCATTTTCATACTGTACGTGTCCTCTATGATGGAAATTAGAGATCAAATGGCATTAAAGCATAACCCTTCATGGAAATATGAGATTAAATGGCATTAAAGCTTAACCCTCCTTGTATATATGCAAATACAGCAATGTTAAAGTTTGAATGCTAATGCTAACTTGCTAATGCTAGCGATCTAATGCTAGTGCTAATATCTTGTCATTTTCATACTGTTTGTGTCCTCTATGATGGAAATAAGAGATCAGATGGCATTAAAGCATAACCCTTCATGGGAATATGAGATTAAATGGCATTAAAGCTTAAACCTTCTTGTATATATGCAAATACAGCAATGTTAAAATTTGAATGCTAATGCTAACTTGCTAATGCTAGCGATCTAATGCTAGTGCTAATATCTTGGTCATTGTCATATTTTATGTGTCCACTATGATGGAAATAAGAGATCAGATGGCATTAAAGCATAACCCTTCATGGGAATATGAGATTAAATGGCATTAAAGCTTAACCCTTCTTGTATATATGCAAATACAGCAATGTTAAAAGTTTGAATGCTAATGCTATCTTGCTAATGCTAGCAAACAAAATGCTAGTGCTAATGTCTGGTCATTGTCATACTGTACGTGTCCTCTATGATGGAAATAAGAGATCAGATGGCAATAAAGCATAACACTTCATGGGAATATGAGATTAAATGGCATTAAAGCTTTACCTTCTTTTACATATGCAAATACAGCAATGTTAAATTTTGAATGCTAATGCTAACTTGATAATGCTAGTGATCTAATGCTAATGCTAATATCTGGTCATTTTCATACTGTTCGTGTCCTCTATGATGGAAATAAGAGATCAGATGACTTTAAAGCATAACTCTTCATGGGAATATGAGATTAAATGGCATTAAAGCTTTACCCTTCGAGTATATATGCAAATACAGCAATGTTAAAGTTTGAATGCTAATTCTAATTTGCTAATGCTAGCGGTCTTATGCTAGTGCTAATATCTAGTCATTGTCATATTGTATGTGTCCTCTCTGATGGAAATAAGAGATCAGATGGCATTAAAGCATAACCCTTCATGGCAAGATGAGATTAAATAGTATTAAAGCTTAACCCTTCTTGTACATATGCAAATACAGCAATGTTAAAGTTTCAATGCTATTGCTAACTTGCTAATGATAGCGATTTAATGTTAGTGCTAATATCTGGTCATTTTCATACTGTACGCGTCCTCTATGATGGAAATAAGAGATCAGATGGCATTAAAGCATAACCCTTCATGGGAATTTGAGATTAGATGGCATGAAAGCTTTACTCTTCTTGTAAATATGGAAATACAGTCATGTTAAAGTTTGAGTGCTAATGCTAGCGATATAATGCTAGTGCTAATATCTGGTCATTGTCATACTGTACGTGTCCTCTATGATGGAAATAAGAGATCACATGGCATTAAAGCATAACCCTTCATGGAAATATGAGATTAAATTGCATTAAAGCTTTACCCTCCTTGTATATATGCAAATACAGGAATGTTAAAGTTTGAATGCTAATGCTAACTTGCTATTGCTAGCGATCTAATGCTAGTGCTAATATCTTGTCATTTTCATACTGTTTGTGTCCTCTAAGATGGAAATAATAGATCAGATGGCATTAAAGCATAACCCTTCATGGGAATATGAGATTAAATGGCATTAAAGCTTAACCCTTCTTCTACATATGCAAATACAGCAATGTTAAAGTTTGAATGCTAATGCTAACTTGCTAATGCAAGCGATCTAATGCTAGTGCTAATATCGGGTCATTTTCATACTGTTCGTGTCCTCTATGATGGAAATAATAGATCAGATGCCTTTAAAGCATAACACTTCACGGGAATATGAGATTAAATGGCATTAAAGCTTAACCCTTCGAGTATTTATGCAAATACAGCAATGTTAAAGTTTGAATGCTAATTCTAACTTGCTAATGCTAGCGGTCTAATGCTAGTGCTAATATCTGGTCATTCTCATGTTTTTTGTGTCCTCTATGATGGAAATAAGAGATCAGATGGCATTAAAGCATAACCCTTCATGGCAATATGAGATTAAATGGCATTAAAGCTTAACCCTTCTTGTATAAATTCAAATACAGCAATGTTAAAGTTTGAATGCTAATGCTAATTTGCTAATGCTAGCGATCTAATGCTAATGCTAATATCTGGTCATTTTCATACTGTACGTGTCCTCTATGATGGAAATAAGAGATCACATGGCATTAAAGCATAACCCTTCATGGAAATATGAGATTAAATGACATTAAAGCATAACCCTCCTTGTATATATACAAATACAGCAATGTTAAAGTTTGAATACTAATGCTAACTTGCTAATGATAGCGATTTAATGCTAGTGCTAATATCTGGTCATTTTCATACTGTACGTGTCCTCTATGATGGAAATAAGAGATCAGATGGCATTAAAGCATAACCCTTAATGGGAATATGAGATTAGATGCCATGAAAGCTTAACCCTTCTTGTAAATATGCGAATACAGTCATGTTAAAGTTTGAATGCTAATGCTTGCGATATAATGCTAGTGCTAATATCTGGTCATTGTCATACTGTACGTGTCCTCAATGATGGAAATAAGAGATCACATGGCATTAAAGCATAACCCTTCATGGAAATATGAGATTAAATTGCATTAAAGCTTAACCCTCCTTGTATATATACAAATGCAGCAATGTTAAAATTTGAATGCTAATGCTAACTTGCTAATGCTAGCGATCTAATGCTAGTGCTAATATCTTGTCATTTTCATACTGTACGTGTCCTTTATGATGGAAATAAGAGATCAGATGGCATTGAAGCATAACACTTCATGGGAATATGAGATTAAATGTCATTAAAGCTTAACACTTCTTTTACATATGCAAATTCAGCATTGTTAAAGTTTGAATGCTAATGCTAACTTGCTAATGCTAGCGATCTAATGCTAGTGCTAATATCTGGTCATTTTCATACTGTTCGTGTCCTCTATGATGGAAATAAGAGATCAGATGACTTTAAAGCATAACCCTTCATGGGAATATGAGATTAAATGGCATTAAAGCATAACCCATCTAGTATATATGCAAATACGGCAATGTTAAAGTTTGAATGCTAATGGTAACTTGCTATTTCTAGTGATCTAATGCTAGTGCTAATATCTGGTCATTGTCATACTGTTTGTGTCCTCTATGATGGAAATAAGAGATCAGATGGCATTAAAGCATAACCCTTCATGGGAATATGAGATTAAATGGCATTAAAGCATAACCCTTCGAGTATATATGCAAATACAGCAATGTTAAAGTTTGAATGCTAATGCTAACTTGCTAATGCTAGCGATCTAATGCAACTGCTAATATATGGTCATTTTCATACTGTTCGTGTCCTCTATGATGGAAATAAGAGATCAGATGCCTTTAAAGCATAACACTTCATGGGAATATGAGATTAAATGGCATTAAAGCTTAACCCTTCGAGTATATATGCAAATACAGCAATGTTAAAGTTTGAATGCTAATTCTAACTTGCTAATGCTAGCGGTCTAATGCTAGTGCTAATATCTGGTCATTGTCATGTTTTATGTGTCCTCTATGATGGAAATAAGAGATCAGATGGCATTAAAGCATAACCCTTCATGGCAATATGAGATTAAATGGCATTAAAGCTTAACCCTCCTTGTATATATACAAATACAGAAATGTTAAAGAAGAATACTAATGCTAACTTGCTAATGATAGCGATTTAATGCTAGTGCTAATATCTGGTCATTTTCATACTGTACGTGTCCTCTATGATGGAAATAAGAGATCAGATGGCATTAAAGCATAACCCTTGATAGGAATATGAGATTAGATGGCATGAAAGCTTAACCCTTCTTGTATATATGCAAATACAGTCATGTTAAAGTTTGAATGCTAATGCTAGCGATATAATGCTAGTGCTAATATCTGGTCATTGTCATACTGTACGTGTCCTCTATGATGGAAATAAGAGATCAGATGGCATTAAAGCATAACCCTTGATAGGAATATGAGATTAGATGGCATGAAAGCTTAACCCTTCTTGTATATATGCAAATACAGTCATGTTAAAGTTTGAATGCTAATGCTAGCGATATAATGCTAGTGCTAATATCTGGTCATTGTCATACTGTACGTGTCCTCTATGATGGAAATAAGAGATCACATGGCATTAAAGCATAACCCTTCATGGAAATATGAGATTAAATGGAATTAAAGCTTAACCCTTCGAGTATATATGCAAATACAGCAATGTTAAAGTATGAATGCTTATTCTAACTTGCTAATGCTACCGATCTAATGCTAGTGCTAATATCTGGTCATTGTCATATTGTATGTGTCCTCTATGATTGAAATAAGAGATCAGATGGCATTAAAGCATCACCCTTCATGGCAATATGAGATTAAATGGCATTAAAGCTTAACCCTTGTTGTATAAATTCAAATACAGCAATGTTAAAGTTTGAATGCTAATGATAATTTGCTAAGGCTAGCGATCTAATGCTAATGCTAATATCTGGTCATTTTCATACTGTACTTGTCCTCTATGATGGAAATAAGAGATCAGATGGCATTGAAGCATAACACTTCATGGAAATATCAGATTAAATGGCATTAAAGCTTAACCCTTCTTTTATATATGCAAATACAGCAATGTTAAAGTTTGAATGCTAATGATAATTTGCTAATGCTAGCGATCTAATGCTAGTGCTAATATCTGGTCATTTTCATACTGTACTTGTCCTCTATGATGGAAATAAGAGATCAGATGGCATTAAAGCATAACCTTCATGGGAATATGAGATTAAATGGCATTAAAGCTTAACCCTTCTTTTACATATGCAAATACAGCATTGTTAAAGTTTGAATGCTAATGCTAACTTGCTAATGCTAGCGATCTAATGCTAGTGCTAATATCTGGTCATTTTCATACTGTCCGTGTCCTCTATGATGGAAATAAGAGATCAGATGGCATTAAAGCATAACCTTCATGGGAATATGAGATTAAATGGCATTAAAGCAACCCTTCTTAAATATATGCAAATACAGCAATGTTAAAGTTTGAATGCTAATGCTAACTTAATGATCTAATGCTAGTGCTAATATCTGGTCATTTTCATACTGTACGTGTCCTCTATGATGGAAATAAGAGATCACATGGCATTAAAGCATAACCCTTCATGGAAATATGAGATTAAATGGCATTAAAGCTTAACCCTTCTTGTATATATACAAATACAGCAATGTTAAAGTTTGAATGCTAATGCTAATTTGCTAATGATAGCGATCTAATGCTAGTGCTAATATCTGGTCATTTTCATACTGTACGTGTCCTCTATGATGGAAATAAGAGATCAGATGGCATTAAAGCATAACCCTTCATGGAAATATGAGATTAAATGGCATTAAAGCTTAACCCTTCTTGTATATATGCAAATACAGCAATGTTAAAGTTTGAATGCTAATGCTAATTGCTAATGCTATATAATGCTAGTGCTAATATCTGGTCATTTTCATACTGTACGTGTCCTCTATGATGATGGAAATAAGAGATCACATGGCATTAAAGCATAACCTTCATGGGAATATGAGATTAAATGGCATTAAAGCTTAACCCTTCTTGTATATATGCAAATACAGGAATGTTAAAGTTTGAATGCTAATGCTAACTTGCTAATGCTAGCGATCTAATGCTAGTGCTAATATCTGGTCATTTTCATACTGTATGTGTCCTCTATGATGGAAATAAGAGATCAGATGGCATTAAAGCATAACCCTTCATGGGAATATGAGATTAAATGGCATTAAAGCTTAACCCTTCTTGTATATATGCAAATACAGCAATGTTAAAGTTTGAATGCTAATGCTAACTTGCTAATGCTAGCGTTCTAATGCTAGTGCTAATATCTGGTCATTGTCATACTGTATGTGTCCTCTATGATGGAAATAAGAGATCAGATGGCATTTAAAGCATAACCCTTCATGGGAATATGAGATTAAATGGCATTAAAGCTTAACCCTTCTTGTACATATGCAAATACAGCAATGTTAAAGTTTGAATGCTAATGCTAACTTGCTAATGCTAGCGATCTAATGCTAGTGCTAATATCTGGTCATTTTCATACTGTACTTGTCCTCTATGATGGAAATAAGAGATCAGATGGCATTAAAGCATAACCCTTCATGGGAATATGAGATTAAATGGCATTAAAGCTTAACCCTTCTTGTATATATGCAAATACAGTCAATGTTAAAGTTTGAATGCTAATGCTAATGCTAATGCTAGCGATCTAATGCTAGTGCTAATATCTGGTCATTGTCATATTGTATGTGTCCTCTATGATGGAAATAAGAGATCAGATGGCATTAAAGCATAACACTTCATGGGAATATGAGATTAAATGGCATTAAAGCTTAACCCTTCTTGTACATATGCAAATACAGCAATGCTAAAGTTTGAATGCTAATGCTAACTTGCTAATGCTAGCGATCTAATGCTACTGCTAATATCTGGTCATTTTCATACTGTTCCTGTCCTCTATGATGGAAATAAGAGATCAGATGACTTTAAAGCATAACCCTTCATGGGAATATGAGATTAAATGGCATTAAAGCTTAACCCTTCTAGTATATATGCAAATACAGCAATGTTAAAGTTTGAATGCTAATGCTAACTTGCTAATGCTAGCGAACTAATGCTAGTGCTAATATCTGGTCATTGTCATACTGTATGTGTCCTCTATGATGGAAATAAGAGATCAGATGGCATTAAAGCATAACCCTTCATGGGAATATGAGATTAAATGGCATTAAAGCTTAACCCTTCTTGTACATATGCAAAAACAGCAATGTTAAAGTTTGAATGCTAATGCTAACTTGCTAATGCTAGCGATCTAATGCTAGTGCTAATATCTGGTCATTTTCATACTGTTCGTGTCCTCTATGATGGAAATAAGAGATCAGATGGCATTAAAAGCATAACCCTTCATGGGAATATGAGATTAAATGGCATTAAAGCTTAACCCTTCTAGTATATATGCAAATACAGCAATGTTAAAGTTTGAATGCTAATGCTAACTTGCTATAATGCTCTAATGCTAGTGCTAATATCTGGTCATTGTCATACTGTACGTGTCCTCTATGATGGAAATAAGAGATCAGATGGCATTAAAGCATAACCCTTCATGGAAATATGAGATTAAATGGCATTAAAGCTTAACCCTTCTTGTATATATGCAAATACAGCAATGTTAAAGTTTGAATGCTAAACTTGCTAATGCTAGCGATCTAATGCTAGTGCTAATATCTGGTCATTTTCATATTGTATGTGTCCTCTATGATGGAAATAAGAGATCAGATGGCATTAAAGCATAACCCTTCATGGGAATATGAGATTAAATGGCATTAAAGCTTAACCCTTCTAGTATATATGCAAATACAGCAATGTTAAAGTTTGAATGCTAATGCTAACTTGCTAATTTGCTAGTGCTAATATCTGGTCAATGCTAATGCTAATATCTGGTCATGGTCATAAGAGATACTGTACTTGTCCTCTATGATGGAAATAAGAGATCAGATGGCATTAAAGCATAACCCTTCATGGAAATATGAGATTAAATGGCAATAAAAAGCTTAACCCTTCTTGTATATATGCAAATAATATCTGCAATGTTATTAAGTTTGAATGCTAATGATAATTTGCTAATGCTAGCGATCTAATGCTAAAGTGCTAATATCTGGTCATTTTCAAACTGTGAATGTGTCCTGGATGGAAATAAGAGATCAGATGGCATTGAAAAGCATTTTCATACTTCATGTCCTCTATGAGATTAAATGATGGCATTAAAGCATAACCCTTCTTTTATATATGCAAATACAGCAATGTTAAAGTTTGAATGCTAATGCTAAAGTTTGAATGCTAATGCTAGCGATCTAATGCTAGTGCTAATATCTGGTCATTTTCATACTGTATGTGTCCTCTATGATGGAAATAAGAGATCAGATGGCATTAAAGCATAACCCTTCATGGAATATGAGATTAAATGGCATTAAAGCTTAACCCTTCTTGTATATATGCAAATACAGCAATGTTAAAGTTTGAATGCTAATGCTAACTTTGCTAATGCTAGCGATCTAATGCTAGTGCTAATATCTGGTCATTTTCATACTGTTTGTTGTCCTCTATGATGGAAATAAGATCAGATGGCATTAAAGCATAAACCTTCATGGGAAATATGAGATTAAATGGCATTAAAGCTTAACCCTTCTTGTATATATGCAAATACAGCAATGTTAAAGTTTGAATGCTAATGCTAACTTGCTAATGCTAGCGATCTAATGCTAGTGCTAATATCTGGTCATTTCATACTGTATGTGTCCTCTATGATGGAAATAAGAGATCAGATGGCATTAAAGCATAACCTTCATGGGAATATGAGATTAAATGGCATTAAAGCTTAACCCTTCTTGTAATATGCAAATACAGTCATGTTAAAGTTTGAATGCTAATGCTAACTTGATGCTAATGCTAATGCTAATATCTGGTCATTTTCATACTGTACTTGTCCTCTATGATGGAAATAAGAGATCACATGGCATTAAAGCATAACCCTTCATGGAAATATGAGAGATTAAATGGCATTAAAGCTTAACCCTTCTTGTATATATGCAAATACAGCAATGTTAAAGTTTGAATGCTAATGCTAACTTGCTAATGCTAGCGATCTAATGCTAGTGCTAATATCTGGTCATTTTCATACTGTACGTGTCCTCTATGATGGAAATAAGAGATCAGATGGCATTAAAGCATAACCCTTCATGGAATATGAGATTAAATGGCATTAAAGCTTAACCCTTCTTGTATATATGCAAATACAGCAATGTTAAAGTTTGAATGCTAATGCTAACTTTTGCTAATGCTAGCGATCTAATGCTAGTGCTAATATCTGGTCATTGTCATACTGTACTTGTCCTCTATGATGGAAATAAGAGATCACATGGCATTAAAGCATAACCCTTCATGGAAATATGAGATTAAATGGCATTAAAGCTTAACCCTTCTTGTATAAATTCAAATACAGCAATGTTAAAGTTTGGATGCTAATGCTAATTTGCTAATGCTAGCGATCTAATGCTAGTGCTAATATCTGGTCATTTTCATACTGTATGTGTCCTCTATGATGGAAATAAGAGATCAGATGGCATTAAAGCATAACCCTTCATGGAAATATGAAATTAAATGGCATTTAAAGCTTAATCATTCTTGTATATATGCAAATACAGCAATGTTAAAAGTTTGAATGCTAATGATAACTTTGCTAATGCTAGCGATCTAATGCTAGTGCTAATATCTGGTCATTGTCATACTGTACGTGTCCTCTCTGATGGTAATAATTGATCACATGGCATTTAAGCATTTCCCTTCATGGGAATATGTGATTAAATGGCATTAAAGCTTAACCCTTCTTGTACATATGCAAATACAGCAATGTTAAAGTTTGAATGCTAATGCTAACTTGCTAATGCTAGCGATCTAATGCTAGTGCTAATATCTTGTCATGTTCATACTGTACTTATCCTCTATGATGGAAATAAGAGATCAGATGGCATTAAAGCATAACCCTTCATGGGAATATGTGATTAGATGGCATTAAAGCTTAACCCTTCTTGTAAATATGCAAATACAGTCATGTTAAAGTTTGAATGCTAATGCTAATTGCTAATGCTAGCGATCTAATGCTAGTGCTAATATCTGGTCATTGTCATATTGTATGTGTCCACTATGATTGAAATAAGAGATCAGATGGCATTAAAGCATAACACTTCATGGGAATATGAGATTAAATGGCATTAAAGCTTAACCCTTCTTGTACATATGCAAATACAGCAATGTTAAAGTTTGAATGCTAATGCTAACTTGCTAATGCTAGCGATCTAATGCTAGTGCTAATATCTGGTCATTTTCATACTGTTCCTGTCCTCTATGATGGAAATAAGAGATCAGATGACTTTAAAGCATAACCCTTCATGGGAATATGAGATTAAATGGCATTAAAGCTTAACCCTTCTAGTATATATGCAAATACAGCAATGTTAAAGTTTGAATGCTAATGCTAACTTGCTAATGCTAGCGATCTAATGCTAGTGCTAATATCTGGTCATTGTCATACTGTATGTGTCCTCTATGATGGAAATAAGAGATCAGATTGCATTAAAGCATAACCCTTCATGGGAATATGAGATTAAATGGCATTAAAGCTTAACCCTTCTTGTACATATGCAAATAAAGCAATGCTAAAGTTTGAATGCTAATGCTAACTTGCTAATGCTAGCGATCTAATGCTACTGCTAATATCTGGTCATTTTCAAACTGTTCGTGTCCTCTATGATGGAAATAAGAGATCAGATGGCATTAAAGCATAACCCTTCATGGGAATATGAGACTAAATGTCATTAAAGCTTAACCCTTCTAGTATATATGCAAATACAGCAATGTTAAAGTTTGAATGCTAATGCTAACTTGCGATTGCTAGCGATCTAATGCTAGTGCTAATATCTGGTCATTGTCATATTTTATGTGTCCTCTATGATGGAAATAAGAGATCAGATGGAATTAAAGCATAACCCTTCATGCCAATATGAGATTAAATGGCATTAAAGCTTAACCCTTCTTGTATTAATTCAAATACAGCAATGTTAAAGTTTGAATGCTAATGCTAATTTGCTAATGCTAGCGATCTAATGCTAGTGCTAATATCTGGTCATTTTCATACTGTACTTGTCCTCTATGATGGAAATAAGAGATCAGATGGCATTGAAGCATAACACTTCATGGGAATATGAGATTAAATGGCATTAAAGCATAACCCATCTAGTATATATGCAAATACAGCAATGTTAAAGTTTGAATGCTAATGCTAACTTGCTAATGCTAGCGATCTAACGCTAGTGCTAATATCTGGTCATTTTCATACTGTACGTGTCCTCTATGATGGATATAAGAGATCAGATGGCATTAAAGCATAACCCTTCATGGGAATATGAGATTAAATGTCATTAAAGCTTAACCCTTCTTTTACAAATGCAAATACAGCATTGTTAAAGTTTGAATGCTAAAGCTAACTTGCTAATGCTAGCGATCTAATGCTAGTGCTAATATCTGGTCATTTTCAGACTGTTCGTGTCCTCTATGATGGAAATAAGAGATCAGATGACTTTAAAGCATAACCCTTCATGGGAATATGAGATTAAATGGCATTAAAGTATAACCCATCTAGTATATTTGCAAATACAGCAATGTTAAAGTTTGAATGCTAATGCTAACTTGCTATTGCTAGTGATCTAATGCTAGTGCTAATATCTGGTCATTGTCATACTGTTTGTGTCCTCTATGATGGAAATAATAAATCAGATGGCATTAAAGCATAACCCTTCATGGAAATATGAGATTAAATGGCATTAAAGCTTAACCCTTCTTGTATATATGCAAATACAGCAATGTTAAAGTTTGAATGCTAATTCTAACTTGCTAATGATAGCGATTTAATGCTAGTGCTAATATCTGGTCATTGTCATGTTTTATGTGTCCTCTATGATGGAAGTAAGAGATCAGATGGCATTAAAGCATAACCCTTCATGGAAATATGAGATTTAATGGCATTAAAGCTTAACCCTTCTTGTATAAATTAAAATACAGCAATGTTTAAGTTTGGATGCTAATGCTAACTTGCTAATGCTAGCGATCTAATGCTAGTGCTAATATCTGATCATTTTCATACTGTACGTGTCCTCTATGGTGGAAATAAGAGATCAGATGGCATTAAAGCATAACCCTTCATGGAAATATGAAATTAAATGGCATTGAAGCTTAATCATTCTTGTATATATGCAAATACAGCAATGTTAAAGTTTGAATGCTAATGATAACTTTTCTAATGCTAGCGATCTAATGCTAGTGCTAATATCTGGTCATTGTCATACTGTATGTGTCCTCTATGATGGTAATAATTGATCAGATGGCATTTAAGCATTTCCCTTCATGGGAATATGAGATTAAATGGCATTAAAGCTTAACCCTTCTAGTACATATGCAAATACAGCAATGTTAAAGTTTGAATGCTAATGCTAACTTGCTAATGCTAGCGATCTAATGCTAGTGCTAATATCTGGTCATTTTCATACTGTACTTATCCTCTATGATGGAAATAAGAGATCAGATGGCATTAAAGCATAACCCTTCATGGGAATATGAGATTAAATGGCATTAAAGCTTAACCCTTCTTGTAAATATGCAAATACAGCAATGTTAAAGTTTGAATGCTAATGCTAACTTGATAATGCTAATGCTAATGCTAGTGCTAATATCTGGTCATTGTCATATTGTATGTGTCCACTATGATGGAAATAAGAGATCAGATGGCATTGAAGCATAACCCTTCATGGGAATATGAGATTAAATGGCATTAAAGCTTAACCCTTCTTGTATATATGCAAATACAGCAATGTTAAAGTTTGAATGCTAATGCTAACTTGCTAATGTTAGCTAACAAAAATGCTAGTGCTAATATCTGGTCATTTTCATACTGTTTGTCCTCTATGATGGAAATAAGAGATCAGATGGCATTGAAGCATAACCCTTCATGGGAATATGAGATTAAATGGCATTAAAGCTTAACCCTTCTTGTACATATGCAAATACAGCAATGTTAAAGTTTGAATGCTAATGCTAACTTGATAATGCTAGCGATCTAATGCTAGTGCTAATATCTGGTCATTGTCATATTGTATGTGTCCTCTATGATGGAAATAAGAGATCAGATTGCATAAAAGCATAACCCTTCATGGGAATATGAGATTAAATGGCATTAAAGCTTAACCCTTCTTGTACATATGCAAATAAAGCAATGTTAAAGTTTGAATGCTAATGCTAACTTGCTAATGCTAGCGATCTAATGCTAGTGCTAATATCTGGTCATTTTCATACTGTTCGTGTCCTCTATGATGGAAATAAGAGATCAGATGGCATTAAAGCATAACCCTTCATTGGAATATGAGATTAAATGTCATTAAAGCTTAACCCTTCTTGTATTATGCAAATACAGCAATGTTAAAGTTTGAATGCTAATGCTAACTTGCTAATGCTAGCGATCTAATGCTAGTGCTAATATCTGGTCATTTTCATACTGTACTTGTCCTCTATGATGGAAATAAGAGATCAGATGGCATTAAAAGCATAACCTTCATGGGAATATGAGATTAAATGGCATTAAAGCTTAACCCTTCTTCAGTATATATGCAAATACAGCAATGTTAAAGTTTGAATGCTAATGCTAACTTGCTAATGCTAGCGATCTAATGCTAGTGCTAATATCTGGTCATTTTCATACTGTATGTGTCCTCTATGATGGAAATAAGAGATCAGATGGCATTAAAGCATAACCCTTCATGGGAATATGAGATTAAATGGCATTAAAGCTTAACCCTTCTTGTACATATGCAAATACAGCAATGTTAAAGTTTGAATGCTAATGCTAACTTGCTAATGCTAGCGATCTAATGCTAGTGCTAATATCTGGTCATTTTTCATATTGTATGTGTCCTCTATGATGGAAATAAGAGATCAGATGGCATTAAAGCATAACCCTTCATGGGAATATGAGATTAAATGGCATTAAAGCTTAACCCTTCTTGTATATATGCAAATACAGCAATGTTAAAGTTTGAATGCTAATGCTAACTTGCTAATGCTAGCGATCTAATGCTAGTGCTAATATCTGGTCATTGTCATACTGTACGTGTCCTCTATGATGGAAATAATAGATCAGATGGCATTAAAGCATAACCCTTCATGGGAATATGAGATTAAATGGCATTAAAGCTTAACCCTTCTAGTATATATGCAAATACAGCAATGTTAAAGTTTGAATGCTAATTCTAACTTGCTAATGATAGCGATTTAATGCTAGTGCTAATATCTGGTCATTTTCATATTGTATGTGTCCTCTATGATGGAAATAAGAGATCAGATGGCATTAAAGCATAACCCTTCATGGCAATATGAGATTAAATGGCATTAAAGCTTAACCCTTCTTGTATATATGCAAATACAGCAATGTTAAAGTTTGAATGCTAATGCTAACTTGCTAATGCTAGCGATCTAATGCTAGTGCTAATATCTGGTCATTGTCATATTGTATGTGTCCTCTATGATGGAAATAAGAGATCAGATGGCATTAAAGCATAACCCTTCATGGGAATATGAGATTAAATGGCATTAAAGCTTAACCCTTCTAGTATATATGCAAATACAGCAATGTTAAAGTTTGAATGCTAATGCTAACTTGCTAATGCTAGTGATCTAATGCTAGTGCTAATATCTGGTCATTGTCATACTGTTTGCGTCCTCTATGATGGAAATAATAGATCAGATGGCATTAAAGCATAACCCTTCATGGGAATATGAGATTAAATGGCATTAAAGCTTAACCCTTCGAGTATATATGCAAATACAGCAATGTTAAAGTTTGAATGCTAATTCTAACTTGCTAATGATAGCGATTTAATGCTAGTGCTAATATCTGGTCATTCACATGTTTTATGTGTCCTCTATGATGGAAGTAAGAGATCAGATGGCATTAAAGCATAACCCTTCATGGCAATATGAGATTTAATGGCATTAAAGCTTAACCCTTTTTGTATAAATTAAAATACAGCAATGTTAAAGTTTGGATGCTAATGCTAACTTGCTAATGCTAGCGATCTAATGCTAGTGCTAATATCTGATCATTTTCATACTGTACGTGTCCTCTATGGTGGAAATAAGAGATCAGATGGCATTAAAGCATAACCCTTCATGGAAATATGAAATTAAATGGCATTTAAGCTTAATCATTCTTGTATATATGCAAATACAGCAATGTTAAAGTTTGAATGCTAATGATAACTTTGCTAATGCTAGCGATCTAATGCTAGTGCTAATATCTGGTCATTGTCATACTGTACGTGTCCTCTCTGATGGTAATAATTGATCACATGGCATTTAAGCATTTCCCTTCATGTGAATATGTGATTAGATGTCATTAAAGCTTAACCCTTCTAGTACATATGCAAATACAGCAATGTTAAAGTTTGAATGCTAATGCTAACTTGCTAATGCTAGCGATCTAATGCTAGTGCTAATATCTTGTCATGTTCATACTGTACTTATCCTCTATGATGGAAATAAGAGATCAGATGGCATTAAAGCATAACCCTTCAAGGGAATATGTGATTAGATGGCATTAAAGCTTAACCCTTCTTGTAAATATGCAAATACAGTCATGTTAAAGTTTGAATGCTAATGCTAGCGATCTAATGCTAGTGCTAATATCTGGTCATTGTCATATTGTATGTGTCCACTATGATTGAAATAAGAGATCAGATGGCATTAAAGCATAACACTTCATGGGAATATGAGATTAAATGGCATTAAAGCTTAACCCTTCTGGTATATATGCAAATACAGCAATGTTAAAGTTTGAATGCTACTGCTAACTTGCTAATGTTAGCAAACAAAATGCTAGTGCTAATATCTGGTCATTTTCATACTGTACGTGTCCTCTATGATGGAAATAAGAGATCAGATGGCATTGAAGCATAACACTTCATGGGAATATGAGATTAAATGGCATTAAAGCTTAACCTTCTTTTACATATGTAAATACAGCAATGTTAAAGTTTGAATGCTAATGCTAACTTGATAATGCTAGCGGTCTAATGCTAGTGCTAATATCTGGTCATTGTCATATTATATGTGTCCTCTATGATGGAAATAAGAGATCAGATTGCATAAAAGCATAACCCTTCATGGGAATATGAGATTAAATGGCATTAGAGCTTAACCCTTCTTGTACATATGCAAATAAAGCAATGCTAAAGTTTGAATGCTAATGCTAACTTGCTAATGCTAGCGATCTAATGCTACTGCTAATATGTGGTCATTTTCAAACTGTTCGTGTCCTCTATGATGGAAGTAAGAAATCAGATGACTTTAAAGCATAACCCTTCATTGCAATATGAGACTAAATGTCATTAAAGCTTAACCCTTCTAGTATATATGCAAATACAGCAATGTTAAAGTTTGAATGCTAATGCTAACTTGCGATAGCTAGCGATCTAATGCTAGTACTAATATCTTGTCATTTTCATACTGTTTCTGTCCTCTTTGATAGAAATAATAGATCAAATGACATAAAAGCATAACCCTTCATGGCAATATGAGATTAAATGGCATTAAAGCCTAACCCTCCTTGTACATATGCAAATACAGCAATGTTAAAGTTAGAATGCTAATTCAAACTTGCTAATGCTAGCGGTCTAATGCTAGTGCTAATATCTGGTCATTGTCATATTTTATGTGTCCTCTATGATGGAAATAAGAGATCAGATGGAACTAAAGCATAACCCTTCATGGCAATATGAGATTAAATGGCATTAAAGCTTAACCCTTCTTGTATTAATTCAAATACAGCAATGTTAAAGTTTGAATGCTAATGCTAATTTGCTAATGCTAGCGATCTAATGCTAGTGCTAATATCTGGTCATTTTCATACTGTACTTGTCCTCTATGATGGAAATAAGAGATCAGATGGCATTGAAGCATAACACTTCATGGGAATATGAGATTAAATGTCATTAAAGCTTAACCCTTCATGGAAATATCAGATTAAATGGAATTAAAGCTTAACCCTTCGAGTATATATGCAAATACAGCAATGTTAAAGTTTGAATGCTAATGCTAACTTGCTAATGCTAGCGATCTAATGCTAGTGCTAATATCTGGTCATTTTCATACTGTTTGTGTCCTTCTATGATGGATATAATAGAGATCAGATGGCATTGAAGCATAACCCTTCATGGGAATATGAGATTAAATGTCATTAAAAACTTAACCCTTCTTTTACATATGCAAATACAGCAATGTTAAAGTTTGAATGCTAATGCTAACTTGCTTCAATGCTAGCGATCTAATGCTAGTGCTAATATCTGGTCATTGTCATATTGTTTTGTATCCTCTCTGATGGAAATAAGAGATCAGATGGCATTAAAGCATAAACCTTCATGGCAATATGAGATTAAATGGCATTAAAGCTTAACCCTTCTTGTACATATGTAAATACAGCAATGTTACAGTTAGAATGCTAATGCTAACTTGCTTATTCTAGCGATCTAATGCTAGTGCTAATATCTGGTCATTGTCATATTGTATGTGTCCTCTATGATGGAAATAAGAGATCAGATGACTTTATAGCATAACCCTTCATGGGAATATGAGATTAAATGGCATTAAAGCTTAACCCTTCTAGTATATATGCAAATACAGCAATGTAAAAGTTTGAATGCTAATGCTAACTTGCTTATGATAGCGATTTAATGCTAGTGCTAATATCTGGTCATTTTCATACTGTACGTGTCCTCTATGATGGAAATAAGAGATCAGATGGCATTAAAGCATAACCCTTCATGTGACTATGAGATTAAATGGCTTTAAAGCTTAACCCTCCTTGTACATATATAAATACAGAAATGTTAAAGTTTGAATACTAATGCTAACTTGCTAATGATAGCGATTTAATGCTAGTGCTAATATCTGGTCATTTTCATACTGTACGTGTCCTCTATGATGGAAATAAGAGATCAGATGGCATTAAAGCATAACCCTTCATGGGAATATGAGATTAAATGGCATGAAAGCTTAACCCTTCTTGTATATATGCAAATACAGTCAATGTTAAAGTTTGAATGCTAATGGTAGCGATATAATGCTAGTGCTAATATCTGGTCATTGTCATACTCTACGTGTCTTCTATGATGGAAATAAGAGATCACATGGCATTAAAGCATAACCCTTCATGGAAATATGAGATTAAATGGCATTAAAGCTTAACCCTTGTTCTATAAATTCAAATACAGCAATGTTAAAGTTTGAATGCTAATGATAATTTGCTAAGGATAGCGATCTAATGCTAGTGCTAATATCTGGTCATTTTCATACTGTACTTGTCCTCTATGATGGAAATAAGAGATCAGATGGCATTGAAGCATAACACTTCATGGGAATATGAGATTAAATGTCATTAAAGCTTAACCCTTCATGGAAATATCAGATTAAATGGCATTAAAGCTTAACCCTTCGAATATATATGCAAATACAGCAATGTTAAAGTTTGAATGCTAATGATAATTTGCTAATGCTACCGATCTAATGCTAGTGCTAATATCTGGTCATTTTCATACTGTACTTGTCCTCTATGATGGAAATAAGAGATCAGATGGCATTGAAGCATAACCCTTCATGGAATATGAGATTAAATGGCATTAAAGCTTAACCCTTCTTTTACATATGCAAATACAGCAATGTTAAAGTTTGAATGCTAATGCTAACTTGCTAATGCTAGCGATCTAATGCTAGTGCTAATATCTGGTCATTTTCATACTGTTCGTGTCCTCTATGATGGAAATAAAAGATCAGATGGCATTAAAGCATAACCCTTCATGGAATATGAGATTAAATGGCATTAAAAGCATAACCCTTCTTGATATATGCAAATACAGCAATGTTAAAGTTTGAATGCTAATGCTAACTTGCTATTGCTAGCGATCTAATGCTAGTGCTAATATCTGGTCATTGTCATACTGTTGTGTCCTCTATGATGGAAATAAGAGATCAATGGCATTAAAGCATAACCCTTCATGGGAATATGAGATTAAATGGCATTAAAAGCTTAACCCTTCTAGTATATATGCAAATACAGCAATGTTAAAGTTTGAATGCTAATGCTAACTTGCTAATGATAGCGATTTAATGCTAGTGCTAATATCTGGTCATTTTCATACTGTTACTTGTCCTCTATGATGGAAATAAGAGATCAGATGGCATTAAAGCATAACCCTTCATGGGGAATATGAGATTATGTGTCTTAAATTAACCCTTCTTGGAAATAAGATTATGGCATTAAAGCCTTCTTGCAAATACAGCAATGTTAAAGTTTGAATGCTAATGATAACTTCTAATGCTAGAATCTAATGCTAGTGCTAATATCTGGTCATTTTCATACTGTATGTGTCCTCTATGATGGAAATAAGAGATCAGATGGCATTAAAGCATAACCTTCATGGGAATATATGATTAAATGGCATTAAAGCTTAACCCTTCTTGTATATATGCATATACAGCAATGTTAAAGTTTGAATGCTAATGCTAACTTGCTAATGCTAGCGATCTAATGCTAGTGCTAATATCTGGTCATTTTCATACTGTTCGTGTCCTCTATGATGGAAATAAGAGATCAGATGGCATTAAAGCATAACCCTTCATGGGAATATGAGATTAAATGGCATTAAAGCTTAACCCTTCTTGTATATATGCAAATACAGCAATGTTAAAGTTTGAATGCTAATGCTAACTTGCTAATGCTAGCGATCTAATGCTAGTGCTAATATCTGGTCATTTCATACTGTTATGTGTCCTCTATGATGGAAATAAGAGATCAGATGGCATTAAAGCATAACCCTTCATGGGAATATGAGATTAAATGGCATTAAAGCTTAACCCTTCTTGTATATATGCAAATACAGCAATGTTAAAGTTTGAATGCTAATGCTAACTTGCTAATGCTAGCGATCTAATGCTAGTGCTAATATCTGGTCATTTTCATACTGTTTGTGTCCTCTATGATGGAAATAAGAGATCAGATGGCATTAAAGCATAACCCTTCATGGAATATGAGATTAAATGGCATTAAAGCTTAACCCTTCTTGTACATATGCAAATACAGCAATGTTTAAAGTTTGAATGCTAATGCTAACTTGCTAATGCTAGCGATCTAATGCTAGTGCTAATATCTGGTCATTGTCATACTGTTTGTGTCCTCTATGATGGAAATAAGAGATCAGATGGCATTAAAGCATAACCCTTCATGGAAATATGAGATTAAATGGCATTAAAGCTTAACCCTTCTTGTATATATGCAAATACAGCAATGTTAAAGTTTGAATGCTAATGCTAACTTGCTAATGCTAGCGATCTAATGCTAGTGCTAATATCTGGTCATTTTCATACTGTATGTGTCCTCTATGATGGAAATAAGAGATCAGATGGCATTAAATCATAACCCTTCATGGCAATATGAGATTAAATGGCATTAAAGCTTAACCCTTCTTGGATAAATTCAAATACAGCAATGTTAAAGTTTGAATGCTAATGCTTGCGATCTAATGCTAGTGCTAATATCTGGTCATTGTCATACTTGTATGTGTCCTCTATGATGGAAATAAGAGATCAGATGGCATTAAAGCATAACCCTTCATGGGAATATGAGATTAAATGGCATTAAAGCTTAACCCTTCTTGTACATATGCAAAAACAGCAATGTTAAAGTTTGAATGCTAATGCTAATTTGCTAATGCTAGCGATTTAATGCTAGTGCTAATATCTGGTCATTTTCATACTGTTTGTGTCCTCTATGATGGAAATAATAGATCAGATGGCATTAAAGCATAACCCTTCATGGGAATATGAGATTAAATGGCATTAAAGCTTAACCCTTCTTGTATATATGCAAATACAGCAATGTTAAAGTTTGAATGCTAATGCTAACTTGCTAATGCTAGCGATCTAATGCTAGTGCTAATATCTGGTCATTTTCATACTGTTTGTGTCCTCTATGATGGAAATAAGAGATCAGATGGCATTAAAGCATAACCCTTCATGGAATATGAGATTAAATGGCATTAAAGCTTAACCCTTCTTGTATAAATGCAAATACAGCAATGTTAAAGTTTGAATGCTAATGCTAATTTGCTAATGCTAGCGATCTAATGCTAGTGCTAATATCTGGTCATTTTCATACTGTTTATGTCCTCTATGATGGAAATAAGAGATCAGATGGCATTAAAGCATAACCCTTCATGGAAATATGAGATTAAATGGCATTAAAAGCTTAACCCTTTTGTATATATTCAAATACAGCAATGTTAAAGTTTGAATGCTAATGCTAACTTGCTAATGCTAGCGATCTAATGCTAGTGCTAATATCTGGTCATTTTCATACTGTTTGTGTCCTCTATGATGGAAATAAGAGATCAGATGGCATTAAAGCATAACCCTTCATGGAAATATGAGATTAAATGGCATTAAAGCTTAACCCTTCTTGTATATATGCAAATACAGCAATGTTAAAGTTTGAATGCTAATGCTAACTTGCTAATGCTAGCGATTTAATGCTAGTGCTAATATCTTTTCATTTTCATACTGTTCGTGTCCTCTATGATGGAAATAAGAGATCAGATGGCATTAAAGCATAACCCTTCATGGGAATATGAGATTAAATGGCATTAAAGCTTAACCCTTCTTGTATATATGCAAATACAGCAATGTTAAAGTTTGAATGCTAATGCTAATAATGCTAGCGATCTAATGCTAGTGCTAATATCTGGTCATTTTCATACTGTATGTCCTCTATGATGGAAATAAGAGATCACATGGCATTAAAGCATAACCCTTCATGGAAATATGAGATTAAATGGCATTAAAGCTTAACCCTCCTTGTATATATACAAATACAGCAATGTTAAAGTTTGAATGCTAATGCTAACTTGCTAATGCTAGCGATCTAATGCTAGTGCTAATATCTGGTCATTGTCATACTGTATGTGTCCTCTATGATGGAAATAAGAGATCAGATGGCATTAAAGCATAACCCTTCATGGGAATATGAGATTAAATGGCATTAAAGCTTAACCCTTCTTGTATAAATTCAAATACAGCAATGTTAAAGTTTGAATGCTAATGCTAACTTGCTAATGCTAGCGATTTAATGCTAGTGCTAATATCTGGTCATTTTCATACTGTTATGTGTCCTCTATGATGGAAATAAGAGATCAGATGGCATTAAAGCATAACCCTTCATGGGAATATGAGATTAGATGGCATTAAAGCTTAACCCTTCTTGTAAATATGCAAATACAGTCATGTTAAAGTTTGAATGCTAATGCTAACTTGCTAATAATAGCTCTAATGCTAGTGCTAATATCTGGTCATTTTCATACTGTTGTGTCCTCTATGATGGAAATAAGAGATCAGATGGCATTAAAGCATAACCCTTCATGGAAATATGAGATTAAATGGCATTAAAGCTTAACCCTTCTTGTATATATGCAAATACAGCAATGTTAAAGTTTGAATGCTAATGCTAACTTGCTAATGCTAGCGATCTAATGCTAGTGCTAATATCTGGTCATTGTCATATTGTATGTGTCCACTATGATTGAAATAAGAGATCAGATGGCATTAAAGCATAACCCTTCATGGGAATATGAGATTAAATGGCATTAAAGCTTAACCCTTCTTGTATAAATTCAAATACAGCAATGTTAAAGTTTGAATGCTAATGCTAACTTGCTAATGCTAGCGATCTAATGCTAGTGCTAATATCTGGTCATTTTCATACTGTTTGTGTCCTCTATGATGGAAATAAGAGATCAGATGGCATTTAAAGCATAACCCTTCATGGGAATATGAGATTAAATGGCATTAAAGCTTAACCCTTCTTGTACATATGCAAATACAGCAATGTTAAAGTTTGAATGCTAATGCTAACTTGCTAATGCTAGCGATCTAATGCTAGTGCTAATATCTGGTCATTTTCATACTGTTCGTGTCCTCTATGATGGAAATAAGAGATCAGATGGCATTAAAGCATAACCCTTCATGGGAATATGAGATTAAATGGCATTAAAGGCTTAACCCTTCTTGTATATATGCAAATACAGCAATGTTAAAGTTTGAATGCTAATGCTAACTTGCTAATGCTAGCGATCTAATGCTAGTGCTAATATCTGGTCATTTTCATATTGTTTGTGTCCTCTATGATGGAAATAAGAGATCAGATGGCATTAAAGCATAACCCTTCATGGGAATATGAGATTAAATGGCATTAAAGCTTAACCCTTCTTGTATATATATGCAAATACAGCAATGTTAAAGTTTGAATGCTAATGCTAACTTGCTAATGCTAGCGATCTAATGCTAGTGCTAATATCTGGTCATTGTCATATGTATGTGTCCTCTATGATGGAAATAAGAGATCAGATGGCATTAAAGCATAACCCTTCATGGCAATATGAGATTAAATGGCATTAAAGCTTAACCCTTCTTGTATATATACAAATACAGCAATGTTAAAGTTTGAATGCTAATGCTAACTTGCTAATGCTAGCGATCTAATGCTAGTGCTAATATCTGGTCATTTTCATACTGTATGTGTCCTCTATGATGGAAATAAGAGATCAGATGGCATTAAAGCATAACCCTTCATGGCAATATGAGATTAAATGGCATTAAAGCTTAACCCTTCTTGTATAATATGCAAATACAGCAATGTTAAAGTTTGAATGCTAATGCTAACTTGCTAATGCTAGCGATCTAATGCTAGTGCTAATATCTGGTCATTTCATACTGTATGTGTCCTCTATGATGGAAATAAGAGATCAGATGGCATTAAAGCATAACCCTTCATGGCAATATGAGATTAAATGGCATTAAAGCTTAACCCTTCTTGTATATATACAAATACAGCAATGTTAAAGTTTGAATGCTAATGCTAACTTGCTAATGCTAGCGATCTAATGCTAGTGCTAATATCTGGTCATTTTCATACTGTATGTGTCCTCTATGATGGAAATAAGGATCAGATGGCATTAAAGCATAACCCTTCATGGGAATATGAGATTAAATGGCATTAAAGCTTAACCCTTCTTGTATATATTCAAATACAGCAATGTTAAAGTTTGAATGCTAATGCTAACTTGCTAATGCTAGCGATTTAATGCTAGTGCTAATACCTGGTCATTTTCATACTGTATGTGTCCTCTATGATGGAAATAAGAGATCAGATGGCATTAAAATCGCATAACCCTTCATAGGAATATGAGATTAGATGGTATGAAAGCTTAACCCTTCTTGTAAATATGCAAATACAGTAATGTTAAAGTTTGAATGCTAATGCTAGCGATCTAATGCTAGTGCTAATATCTGGTCATTTTCATACTGTACGTGTCCTTTATGATGGAAATAAGAGATCAGATGGAATTAAAGCATAACCCTTCATGGGAATATGAGATTAAATGGCATTAAAGGTTAACCCTTCTGGTATATACGCAAATACAGCAATGTTAAAGTTTGAATGCTAATGCTAACTTGCTAATGCTAGCGATCTAATGCTAGTGCTAATATCTGGTCATTTTCATACTGTTCGTGTCCTCTTTGATGGAAATAAGAGATCAGATGCCATTAAAGCATAACTCTTCATGGGAATATGTGATTAGATGGCATTAAAGCTTAACCCTTCTTGTACATATGCAAATACAGCAATGTTAAAGTTTGAATGCTAATGCTAACTTGCTAATGCTAGCGATCTATTGCTAGTGCTAATATCTGGTCATTGTCATACTGTTCGTGTCCTCTATGATGTAAATAAGAGATCACATGCAATTAAAGCATAACCCTTCATGGCAATATGAGATTAAATGGCATTAAAGCTTAACCCATCTTGTATATATAAAAAATACAGCAATGTTAAAGTTTGAAGTCTAATGCTATCTTTCTAATGCTAGCGATCTAATGCTAGTGCTAATATCTTGTCATGTTCATACTGTACTTATCCTCTATGATGGAAATAAGTGATCAGATGGCATTAAAGGATAACCCTCATTGGAATATGAGATTAAATGGCATTAAAGCTTAACCCTTCTTGTATAAATTCAAATACAGCAATGTTAAAGTTTGAATGCTAATGCTAACTTGCTAATGCTAGCGATCTATTGCTAGTGCTAATATCTGGACATTGTCATACTGTACGTGTCCTCTCTGATGGTAATAATTGATCACATGGCATTTAAAGCATAACCCTTCATGGGAATATGTGATTAGATGGCATTAAAGCTTAACCCTTCTTGTATATATGCAAATACAGCAATGTTAAAGTTTGAATGCTAATGCTAACTTGCTAATGCTAGCGATCTAATGCTAGTGCTAATATCTGGTCATTGTCATATTGTATGTGTCCTCTATGATGGAAATAAGAGATCAGATGTCATTAAAGCATAACCCATCATGGGAATATGAGATTAAATGGCATTAAAGCTTAACCCTTCTTGTATAAATTCAAATACAGCAATGTTAAAGTTTGAATGCTAATGCTAACTTGCTAATGCTAGCGATCTAATGCTAGTGCTAATATCTGGTCATTTTCATACTGTTCGTGTCCTCTATGATGGAAATAAGAGATCAGATGACTTTAAAGCATAACCCTTCATGGGAATATGACATTAAATGGCATTAAAGCTTATCCCTTCTAGTATATATGCAAATACAGCAATGTTAAAGTTTGAATGCTAATGCTAACTTGCTATTGCTAGTGATCTAATGCTAGTGCTAATATCTGATCATTGTAATACTGTTTGTGTCCTCTATGATGGAAATAATAGATCAGATGGCATTAAAGCATAACCCTTCATGGGAATATGAGATTAAATGGCATTAAAGCTTAACCCTTCTTTTATAAATTCAAATACAGCGATGTTAAAGTTTGAATGCTAATGCTAACTTGCTAATGCTAGCGATCTATTGTTAGTGCTAATATCTGGTCATTTTCATACTGTACGTGTCCTCTATGATGGAAATAAGCGATCAGATGGCATTAAAGCATAACCCTTCATGGGAATATGAGATTTAATGGCATTAAAGCTTAACCCTTCTTGTATATATGCAAATACAGCAATGTAAAATTTGAATGCTAATGCTAACTTGCTAATGCTAGCGATCTAATGCTAGTGCTAATGTCTGGTCATTTTCATACTGTACGTGTCCTCTATAATGGAAATAAGAAATCAGATGGCATCAAAGCATAACCCTTCATGGCAATATGAGATTAAATGGCATTAAAGCTTAACCCTTCTTGTATATATACAAATACAGCAATGTTAAAGTTTGAATGCTAATGCTAACTTGCTAATGCTAGCGATCTAATGCTAGCGCTAATATCTGGTCATTGTCATACTGTTCGTGTCCTCTTTAATGGAAATAAAATATCAGATGCCTTTAAAGAATAACCCTTCATGGGAATATTAGATAAAATGTAATTAAAGCTGAACCCTTCTTGTATATATGCAAATACAGCAAAGTTAAAGTTTGAATGCTAATGCTAACTTGCTAATTCTAGCGATCTAATGCTAGTGCTAATATATGGTCATTGTCATCCTGTTTGTGTCCTCTATGATGGAAATAATAGATCACATGGCATTAAAGCATAACCCTTCATGGCAATATGAGATTAAATGGCATTAAATCTTAAACCTTTTAGTATATATGCAAATACAGCACTGTTAAAGTTTGAATGCTAATGCTAACTAGCTAATGCTATCGATCTAATGCTAGTGCTAATATCTGGTCATTTTCATACTGTTCGTGTCCTCTATGATGGAAATAAGAGATCAGATGCCTTTAAAGCATAACGCTTCATGGGAATATGAGTTTAAATGGCATTAAATCTTAACACTTCTTGTATATATACAAATACAGCAATTTTAAAGTTTGAATGCTAATGCTAACTTGCTAATGCTAGCGATCTAATGCTAGTGCTAATATCTGGTCATTTTCATACTGTACGGGTCCTCTATGTTGGAAATAAGAAATCAGATGGCAATAAAGAATAACCCTTCATGGGAATATGAGATTAAATGGCATTAAAGCTTAACCCTTCTTGTATATATGCAAATACTGCAAAGTTAAAGTTTGAATGCTAATGCTAACTTGCTAATGCTAGCGATCTTATGCTAGTGCTAATATCTGGTCATTGTCATACTGTATGTGTCCTCTATGATGGAAATAATAGATCAGATGTCATTAAAGCATAACCCTTCATGGGAATATGAGATTAAATGGCATTAAATCTTAACCCTTCTAGTATATATGCAAATACAGCAATGTTAAAGTTTGAATGCTAATGCTAACTTGCTAATGCTAGCGATCTAATGCTAGTGCTAATATCTGGTCATTTTCATACTGTACGTGTCTTCTATGATGGATATAAGAGATCAGATGCCTTTAAAGCATAACCCTTCATTCGAATATGAGATTAAATGGCATTAAAGCTTAACCCTTCTTGTCCATATGCAAATACAGCTATGTTAAAGTTTGAATTCTAATGCTAACTTGCTAATGATAACGATCTAATGCTAGTGCTAATATCTGGTCATTTTCATACTGTACGTGTCCTCTATGTTGGAAATAAGAAATCAGATGGCATTAAAGGATAACCCTTCATGGGAATATGAGATTAAATGGCATTAAATCTTAACCCTTCTAGTATATATGCAAATACAGCACTGTTAAAGTTGAATGCTAATGCTAACTTGTTAATGCTAGCTATCTAATGCAAGTGCTAATATCTTGTCATTTTCATACTGTACTTGTCCTCTATGATGGAAATAAGAGATCAGATGGCATTAAAAATAACCCTTCATGGCAATATGAGATTAAATGGAATTAAAGCTTAACCCTTCTTGTCTATGCAAATACAGCAAAGTTAAAGTTTGAATGCTAATGCTAACTTGTTAATGCTAGCGATCTAATGCTAGTGCTAATATCTGGTCATTGTCATACTGTATGTGTCCTCTATGATGGAAATAAGAGATCACATGGCATTAAAGCATAACCCTTCATGGCAATATGAGATTAATTGGCATTAAATCTTAATCCTTCTTGTATATATACAAATACAGCACTGTTAAAGTTTGAATGCTAATGCTAACTAGCTAATGCCAGCTATCTAATGCTAGTGCTAATATCTTGTCATTTTCATACTGTACTTGTCCTCTATGATGGAAATAAGAGATCACATGGCATTAAAAATAAACCTTCATGGGAATATGAGATTAAATGCCATTAAAGCTTAACCCTTCTTGTGTGTATACAAATACAGCAATGTTTAAGTTTGAATGCAAATGCTAACTTGCTAATGCTAGCGATGTAATGCTAGTGCTAATATCTGGTCATTGTCAAACTGTATGTGTCCTCTATGATGGAAATAAGAGATCACATGGCATTAAAGCATAACCCTTCATGGCAATATGAGATTAATTGGCATTAAATCTTAATCCTTCTAGTATATATGCAAATACAGCACTGTTAAAGTTTGAATGCTAATGCTAACTAGCTAATGCTAGCGATCTAATGCTAGTGCTAATATCTGGTGATTTTCATACTGTACGTGTCCTTTATGATGGAAATAAGAGATCACATGGCAATAAAGCATAAACCTTCATGGGAATATGAGATTAGATGCCATTAAAGCTTAACCCTTCTTGTGTGTATAAAAATACAGTCATGTTAAAGTTTGAATTCTAATGCTAGCGATCTAATGCTAGTGCTAATATCTGGTCATTGTCCTACTGAATGTCTCCTCTATGATGGAAGGAAGAAATCAGATGGCATTAAAGCATAACCCTTCTTGGCAATTTGAGATTAAATGGCATTAAAGCTTAACCCTTCTTGTAAATATGCAAATACAGTAATGTTAAAGTTTGAATGCTAATGCTAACTTGCTAATGCTAGCAATCTAATGCTATTGCTTATATCTGGTCATTTTCCTCCTGTACGTGTCCTCTATGATGGAAATAAGAGATCAAATGGCATTAAAGCATAACCCTTCATGGGAATATGAGAATAAATGGCATTAAAGCTTCACCCTTCTTGTAAATATGCAAATACAGTCATGTTAAAGTTTGACTGCTAATGCTAGCGATCTAATGCTAGTGCTAATATCTGATCATTGTCATACTGTATGTGTCCTCAATGATGGAAGTAAGAGATCAGATGGCATTAAAGCATAACCCTTCATGGCAATTTGAGATTAAATGGCATTAAAGCTTAACCCTTCTTGTAAATATACTAATACAGTAATTTTAAAGTTTGAATGCTAATGCTGACTTGCTAATGCTAGCAATCTAATGCTATTGCTAATATCTGGTCATTTTCATTCTGTACGTGTCCTCTATGATGGAAATAAGAGATCAGATGGCATTAAAGCATAACCCTTCATGGGAATATGAGATTAAATGGCATTAAAGCTTAACCCTTCTTGTAAATATGCAAATACAGTCATGTTAAAGTTTGAATGCTAATGCATGCGATCTAATGCTAGTGCTAATATCTTGTCATTGTCATACTGTATGTGTCCTCTATGATGGAAATAAGATATCAGATGGCATTAAAGCATAACCCTTAATGGCAATGTGAGATTAAATGGCATTAAAGCTTAACCCTTCTTGTACATATGCAAATACAGCAATGTTAAAGTTTGAATTCTAATGCTAACTTGCTAATGCTAGCGATCTAATGCTAGTGCTAATATCTGGTCATTTTCATACTGTGCGTGTCCTCTATGATGGAAATGAGAGATCAGATGCCTTTAAAGCATAACCCTTCATGGGAATATGAGATTAGATGGCATGAAAGCTTAACCCTTCTTGAAAATATGCAAATACAGTCATGTTAAAGTTTGAATGCTAATGCTAGCGATCTAATGCTAGTGCTAATATCTTGTCTTTCTCGTACTGTATGTGTCCTCTATTATGGAAATAAGAGGTCAGATGGCATTAAAGCATAACCCTTCATGGGAATATTAGATAAGATGGCATTGAAGCTTAACCCTTCTTGTAAATATGCAAATACAGCACTGTGAAATTTGAATGCTAATGCAAACTTGCTAATGCCAGCGATCTAATGCTAGTGCTAATATCTGGTCATTTTCATACTGTACGTGTCCTCTTTGATGGAAATAATAGATCAGATGGCATTAAAGCATAACCCCTCATGGCAATATGAGATTAAATGGCATTAAAGCTTAACCCTTCTTGTATATATACAAATACAGCAATGTTAAAGTTCGAATGCTAATGCTAACTTGCTAATGCTAGCGATCTAATGCTAGTGCTAATATCTTGTCTTTCTTGTACTGTATGTGTCCTCTATTATGGAAATAAGAGGTCAGATGGCATTAAAGCATAACCCTTCATGGAAATATGAGATTAAATGGCATTCAAGCTAACCCTTCTTGTCTATATGCAAATACAGCAATGTTAAAGTTTGAATGCTAATGCTAACTTGCTAATGCTAGCGATCTAATTCTAGTGCTAATATCTTGTCATTTTCATACGGTACTTGTCTTCTATGATGGAAATAAGAGATCAGATGGCATTAAGGCATAACCCTTCATGGGAGTATGAGATTAAATGGCATTCAAGCTTAACCCTTCTTGTATATATGCAAATACAGCAATGTTCAAGTTTGAATTCTAATGCTAACTTTCTAATCCTAGCGATTTAATGTTAGTGCTAATATCTGGTCATTTTCATATTGTACGTGTCCTCTATGATGTAAATAAGAGATCACATGGCATTAAAGCATAACCCTTCATGGGAATATGAGATTAGATGGCATTAAAGCTTAACCCTTCTTGTAAATATGCAAATACAGTCATGTTAAAGTTTGAATGCTAATGCTAGCGATCTAATGCTAGTGCTAACATCTAGTCATTGTCATACTGTATGTGTTCTCTTTGATGGAAATAAGAGATCAGATCGCATTAAAGCATAACCCTTCATGGGAATATTAGATTAGATGGCATTGAAGCTTAACCCTTCTTGTAAATATGCAAATACAGCAATGTTAAAGTTCGAATGCTAATGCTAACTTGCTAATGCTAGCGATCTAATTCTAGTGCTAATATCTTGTCATTTTCATACGGTACTTGTCTTCTATGATGGAAATAAGAGATCAGATGGCATTAAAGCATAACCCTTCATGGGAATATGAGATTAAATGGCATTAAAGCTTAACCCTTCTTTTATAAATTCAAATACAGCAATGTTAAAGTTTGAATGCTAATGCTAACTTGCTAATGCTAGCGATCTATTGTTAGTGTAATATCTGGTCATTTTCATATTGTACGTGTCCTCTATGATGGAAATAAGCGATCAGATGGCATTAAAGCATAACCCTTCATGGGAATATGAGATTTAATGGCATTAAAGCTTAACCCTTCTTGTATATATGCAAATACAGCAATGTTAAATTTGAATGCTAATGCTAACTTGCTAATGCTAGCGATCTAATGCTTGTGCTAATGTCTGGTCATTTTCATACTGTACGTGTCCTCTATAATGGAAATAAGAGATCACATGGCATTAAAGCATAACCCTTCATGGGAATATGAAATTAGATGCCATTAAAGCTTAACCCTTCTTGTAAATATGCAAATACAGTCATGTTAAAGTTTGACTGCTAATGCTAGCGATCTAATGCTAGTGCTAATATCTGGTCATTGTCTTACTGTATGTGTCCTCTATGATGGACGTAAGAGATCAGATGGCATTAAAGCATAACCCTTCATGGCAATTTGAGATTAAATGGCATTGAAGCTTTACCCTTCTTGTAAATATGCAAATACAGCACTGTTAAATTTGAATGCTAATGCTAACTTGCTAATGCTAGCGATCTAATGCTAGTGCTAATATCTAGTCATTGTCATACTGTATGTGTCCTCTTTGATGGAAATAAGAGATCAGATCGCATTAAAGCATAACCCTTCATGGGAATATGAGATTAGATGGCATTGAAGCTTTACCCTTCTTGTAAATATGCAAATACAGCACTGTTAAATTTGAATGCTAATGCTAACTTGCTAATGCTAGCGATCTAATGCTAGTGCTAATATCTGGTCATTGTCATACTGTATGTGTCCTCTATGATGGAAATAAGAGATCAGATGGCATTAAAGCATAACCCTTCATGGCAATGTGAGATTTAATGGCATTAAAGCCTAACCCTTCTTGTACATATGCAAATACAGCAATGTTAAAGTTTGAATTCTAATGCTAACTTGCTAATCCTAGCGATCTAATGTTAGTGCTAATATCTGGTCATTTTCATACTGGACGTGTCCTCTATGATGGAAATAAGAGATCAGATGCCTTTAAAGTATAACCCTTCATGGGAATATGAGATTAAATGGCATTAAAGCTTAACCCTTCTTGTAAATATACTAATACAGTAATGTTAAAGTTTGAATGCTAATGCTAACTTGCTAATGCTAGCAATTTAATGCTATTGCTAATATCTGGTCATTTTCATTCTGTACGTGTCCTCTATGATGGAAATAAGAGATCAGATGGCATTAAAGCATAACCCTTCATGGGAATATGAGATTAAATGCCATTAAAGCTTAACCCTTCTTGTATATATACAAATACAACAATGTTAAAGTTCGAATTTTAATGCTAACTTGCTAATGCTAGCGATCTAATGCTAGTGCTAATATCTTGTCATTTTCATACGGTACTTGTCTTCAATGATGGAAATAAGAGATCAGATGGCATTATAGCATAACCCTTCATGGGAAGATGAGATTAAATGGCATTAAAGCTTAACCCTTCTTTTATAAATTCAAATACAGCAATTTTAAAGTTTGAATGCTAATGCTAACTTGCTAATGCTAGCGATCTAATGCTAGTGCTAATATCTGGTCATTTTCATACTGTACGTGTCCTCTATGATGGTAATAAGAGATCAGATGGCAAAAAAGCACAACCCTTCATGGCAATATGAGATTAAATGGCATTAAAGCTTAACCCTTCTTGTATATATACAAATACAGCAATGTTAAAGTTTGAATGCTAATGCTAGCGATCGAATGCTAGTGCTAATATTTATTTATTTATTTGTTTGTTTTTTCATTTCGGCATGATTGTACAGTCGTTCCATGACAATTTCAACACAACATGTATCATGACCGAAAGGGTCGCGGGAGAAGCGAAATCGCTTGTCAAAGTCCCGCCCCCAACTCCCATAAAAACAGTTTGATTATGGTTAAGATATCATAAAGATTAATAAATCACAACAGAGCTGAGTGTTCATTTACACTACGATTTAAACGTCACAACATAAAATCATAGAGATTTATGAACATCATGAAGAATTTTAATCACAATATAGCTGAGTGTCTATAAACAACCCCTATTGTTTATGCCCGTTATGGTTCCGTTTAAGTTATCCAATGCCATTTTGTTGGATAAGTTTATAGTTATTCAAACATGCACATTTCAAAAGATACTTAAATTCCTTCAGATTGTCTGCCATTCTAAAATTGTCTTCAAGTATGTTCCATGCACTGACTCCAGCCACAGATAAGGAGTGCTCACTCCGAGTTGATTTGACCCTTCTAGTTTACAACAACATTCTGCCTCTTAGGTCATGAGTACATTCGCCAGTGCTTTCGAAACCCAAGGTCTTCTCTCTTTGTTTTGCTTCAGTTTGTTCGTTGTTTTGGCCAGACAGTGTTTATCATACAGGGAGTTTGGTTCAACATATCTAATTCTAGTTTCTTTAGCCTTTTTTTTTTTTTCTGATTTCTGTGTGTTCCAGGGTTTTCGATCTAGCCTGGTCCCTTATATATAATTTGCAGTTACAAATAGCAAAAACTGGTAGATGATCAGTAATGTCATTTATCATGATGCCACTTAATATTTCAGAATCTAATACATTAGTATACACATTATCTATCAAGGTGGCACTGTGCCTAGTAATCCTGCTTGGTTTTGTAATTAATGGTTGCATACCCATGGCATACATGGTGTTAATATAATCTTCTATTACAGAGCTATTATTTGGATTTATCAAGTCAATATTAAAGTCCCCACATATAAAAACATTTTTCTGGTTCATATTGGCGAGTAATTCACCCATACATTTACTAAAAACATCAATTTGCGAATCCGGTGCTCTGTACACACAACAAATAACCGTATTTTTACCTTTCAACCTAGGAATCTCAATTGTAAGGCATTCCATTACATTTTCCACAACATTTGATTTGCATTCTAGTACCTGGAAGTTTATGGCCTCATCAATAAATAGTCCAACACCCCCACCAGCTTTATTCAGTCAGCTCTTACACACGAAGTTGTAACCCTCCATGTAGAAGTCCTTGTCCTTTTCTTCTTTAATCCAAGTTTCCGATAGTGCGATGATGTTGAACGGATTAGCAAATGACAAAAGGTATTCCTTTAATTGGTCAAAGTTTGCATATAGACTCCTACTATTGAAGTGAATAATGGACAAACTCCCTTCCATTTTAATGCTCTTGTTCAATTTGTCTACAGTAAAGTATCTGCATGCGTTTGTTTCGTTGTAGAAAAAATGGTTATCCGGATCAATTTCTCCATTAGGGTCTATTCCTAAATGATGGTGACTTGTTGTTAAAAAGCCAGTTTCCTGATCTACAGTTTGGTTCATCAAATAACTGCTCATAGAGATTTGTCAAGGATTTTAACCTGCCTGAGCGGGCAAAACTCTCCAGATCCCGCATCATCTTGATCAGCACCGGTCTGGTAGTTTCCGGTGAAGACCCATTTGGTTTGATGAAAATTCTGCAGTTAGCCGACCAAGTGCTGTGTATCTTACCCGCTTTCTTTAGTTGACGAGCTTTCCATGCGATGGTTGCATTGTGCTTGGTGAGGTTTTCATTTATGAAAACATTGGATCCTTTGAGATTTTTCCCTTGCTTCAACAGAGAGATTTTGTGCTTGTTGCTTGTAAGTCGTAACAGCACGGCCCGTACTGTACTCCGGTCTCCGCTTCCACTCCTTTTCGGTAGCAGATAACATGAATCCACATTGCCGGGGTCCAGAGAAATATTTTTGGACTGAAGGAATTCCATCACCTGCATTTCCACAGATTTATTGTCCTCCTCGCCTCCATCGTTGTCCTTCGCTGCTGCCCTGGCATAACTCTTGGGTTTGATTTTGAGCCCTGTCAGGATTACATCATTACGTTTCTCTTGTTGCTCCAGCTCCTCCAGTTTGTTTGATAAAGATTTAATCTGTATGTCTTTCTTGGCAATCTCTTTTCTGAGATTACAGTTCTCCTTCAAAAGCTGGTCCAACTGCTCCTTCATACCTTCCCTACACTCCCTCATTTCATTTCTCATTTCTCCGAGGGTCTACATAATTGATGAAAGATCCTGCGGGCTTGGTTTGTCGGTTCTTCCCGGTTTACCCATTTTCTCAATTCAGAGAAAAGGTCTCTATTACAGAGTTTGTGATAAAGTTTATCACTCAACTTTTCTCCTGACTCTGTTGTTTTCCTGTATTGCCTGTATTGCGTGCAGTCGCTGTTCGGAGTTGTTGCTCCTTCAGTGACCTTTCAGTATTCAGTATTCAGTATGGTCCAGTGCTGATTTGGAATGGTTGATTACAAATATAGACAAACTTCTCAGTATATATAGCAAAGGTAGAAACCCCTTCTTTGATAAAATGACTGAATTGTTAGTCACTGAAAAAACCTAGCAAGAGCTAAATAATTTGTATTTCCAAGTCAGGAGGACATATTTATCGCAAAAAAATAACAACAAACCGATCCTTTAACTGGCTGTATTTATTGTGAATAATTACATGCAAGGAATCAAAATCATGATAGAATATCTCACCATTATTAAGTATCCCTACCCCGAATCATGTGGTTTCTACTGATATATATATATCTGGTCATTGTCATACTGTATGTGTCCTCTATGATGGAAGGAAGAGATCAGATGGCATTAAAGCATAACCCTTCCTGGGAATATGAAATTAGATGCCATTAAAGCTTAACCCTTCTTGTAAATATGCAAATACAGTCATGTTAAAGTTTGAATGCTAATGCTAGCGATCTAATGCTAGTGCTAATATCTGGTCATTGTCATACTGTATGTGTCCTCTATGATGGAAGTAAGAGATCAGATGGCATTAAAGCATAACCCTTCATGGCAATGTGAGATTAAATGGCATTAAAGCTTAACCCTTCTTGGACACATGCAAATACAGCAATTTTAAAGTTTGAATTCTAATGCTAACTTGCTAATGCTAGCAATCTAATGCTAGTGCTAATATCTTGTCATTTTCATACGGTACTTGTCTTCTATGATGGAATTAAGAGATCAGATGGCATTAAAGCAAAACCCTTCATGGGAATATGAGATTAAATGTCATTAAAGCTTAACCCTTCTTTTATAAATTCAAATACAGCAATGTTAAAGTTTGAATGCTAATGCTAACTTGCTAATTCTAGCGATCTAATGCTAGTGCTAATATCTGGTCATTTTCATACTGTACGTGTCCTCTATGATGGAAATAAGAGATCAGATGGCATTAAAGCATAACCCTTCATGGGAATATGAGATTAAATGGCATTAAAGCTTAACCCTTCTTGTATATATGCAAATACAGCAATGTTAAATTTGAATGCTAATGCTAACTTGCTAATGCTAGCGATCTAATGCTAGTGCTAATATCTGGTCATTTACATACTGTACGTGTCCTCTATAATGGAAATAAGAGATCACATGGCATTAAAGCATAACGCTTCATGGGAATATGAAATTAGATGCCATTAAAGCTTAACCCGTCTTGTAAATATGCAAATACAGTCATGTTAAAGTTTGAATGCTAATGCTAGCGATCTAATGCTAGTGCTAATATCTGGTCATTGTCATCCTGTATGTGTCCTCTATGATGGAAGTAAGAGATCAGATGGCATTAAAGCATAACCCTTCATGGCAATTTGAGATTAAATTGCATTTAAAGCTTAACCCTTCTTGTAAATATACAAATACAGTAATGTTAAAGTTTGATTGCTAATGCTAACTTGCTAATGCTAGAAATCTAATGCTATTGCTAATATCTGGTCATTTTTTCATACTGTACGTGTCCTCTATGATGGAAATAAGAGATCAGATGGCATTAAAGCATAACCCTTCATGGGAATATGAGATTAAATGGCATTAAAGCTTAACCCTTCTAGTACATATGCAAATACAGCAATGTTAAAGTTTGAATGATAATGCTAACTTGCTAATGCTAGCGATCTAATGCTAGTGCTAATATCTGGTCATTTTCATACTGTACGTGTCCTCTATGATGGAAATAAGAGATCAGATGGCATTAAAGCATAACCCTTCATGGGAATATGAGATTAAATGGCATTAAAAAGCTTAACCCTTCTAGTAAATATGCAAATACAGCAATGTTAAAGTTTGAATGCTAATGCTAACTTCTGGTCATAATGCTAGCGATCTAATGCTAGTGGGAATAATATCTGGTCATTGTCATACTGTAAGTCATACTGTTAAAGCATAACCCTTCATGGGAATGTCCTCTATGATGGAAATAAGAATCAGATGGCATTAAAGCAAACCCTTCATGGGAATATGAGATTAAATGGCATTAAATATGCTTAACCCTTCTAGTATATATGCAAATACAGCAATGTTAAAGTTTGAATGCTAATGCTAACTTGCTAATCCTAGCGATTTAATGTTAGTGCTAATATCTGGTCATTTTCATACTGTAAGTGTCCTCTATGATGGAAATAAGAGATCAGATGGCATTAAAGCATAACCCTTCATGGGAATATGAGATTAAATGGCATTAAAGCTTAACCCTTCTAGTACATATGCAAATACAGCAATGTTAAAGTTTGAATGCTGATGCTAACTTGCTAATGCTAGCGATCTAATGCTAGTGCTAATATCTGGTCATTTTCATACTGTAAGTGTCCTCTATGATGGAAATAAGAGATCAGATGGCATTAAAGCAAAACCATTCAAGGGAATATGAGATTAAATGGCATTCAAGCTTAACCCTTCTTGTATATATGCAAATACAGCAATGTTAAAGTTTGAATGCTAATGCTAACTTGCTAATCCTAGCGATTTAATGTTAGTGCTAATATCTGGTCATTTTCATAATGTACGTGTCCTCTATGATGGAAATAAGAGATCACATGGCATTGAAGCATAACCCTTCATGGGAATATGAGATTAGATGGCATTAAAGCTTAACCCTTCTTGTAAATATGCAAATACAGTCATGTTAAAGTTTGAATGCTAATGCTTGCGATCTAATGCTAGTGCTAACATCTATTCATTGTCATACTGCATGTGTCCTCTTTGATGGAAATAAGAGATCAGATGGCATTAAAGCAAAACCCTTCAAGGGAATATGAGATTAAATGGCATTGAAGCTTAACCCTTCTTGTAAATATGCAAATACAGCAATGTTAAAGTTCGAATGCTAATGCTAACTTGCTAATGCTAGCGATCTAATGCTAGTGCTAATATCTTGTCATTTTCATATGGTACTTGTCTTCTATGATGGAAATAAGAGATCAGATGGCAATATAGCATAACCCTTCATGGGAATATGAGATTAAATGGCATTAAAGCTTAACCCTTCTTTTATAAATTCAAAGACAGCAATGTTAAAGTTTGAATGCTAATGCTAACTAGCTAATGCTAGCGATCTAATGCTAATGCTAATATTTGGTCATTTTCATACTGTACGTGTCCTCTATGATGGAAATAAGAGATCAGATGTCATTAAAGCATAACCCTTCATGGCAATATGAGATTAAATGGCATTAAATCTTAACCCTTATAGTATATATGCAAATACAGCACTGTTAAATTTGAATGCTAATGCTAACTTGCTAATTCTAGCGATCTAATGCTAGTTCTAATATCTGGTCATTTTCATACTCTACGTGTCCTCTATGATGGAAATAAGAGATCAGATGGCATTAAAGCATAACCCTTCATGGCAATATGAGATTAAATGGCATTAAATCTTAACCCTTATAGTATATATGCAAATACAGCACTGTTAAATTTGAATGCTAATGCTAACTTGCTAATTCTAGCGATCTAATGTTAGTGCTAATTTCTGGTCATTGTCATACTGTATGTGTCCTCTATGATGGAAATAAGAGATCAGATGGCATTAATGCATAACCCTTCATTGCAATGTGAGATTAAATGGCATTAAAGCTTAACCCTTCTAGTACATATGCAAATACAGCAATGTTAAAGTTTGAATGATAATGCTAACTTGCTAATGCTAGCGATCTATTGCTAGTGCTAATATCTGGTCATTTTCATACTGTAAGTGTCCTTTATGATGGAAATAAGAGATCAGATGGCATTAAAGCATAACCCTTCATGGGAATATGAGATTAAATGGCATTCAAGCTTAACCCTTCTTGTATATATGCAAATACAGCAATGTTAAAGTTTGAATGCTAATGCTAACTTGCTAATCCTAGCGATTTAATGTTAGTGCTAATATCTGCTCATTTTCATAATGTACGTGTCCTCAATGATGGAAATAAGAGATCACATGACATTAAAGCATAACCCTTCATGGTAATATGAGATTAGATGGCATTAAAGCTTAACCCTTCTTATAAATATCAAATACAGTCATGTTTAAAGTTGAATTGAATGCTAAATGTCTGCTTAATGCTATAAATTCAAATACAGATCTAATGCTAGTGCTAACATCTTGTCATTTTCATACTGTATGTTTCCTCTATGATGAAATAAGAGATCAGATGGCATTAAAGCATAACCCTTCATGGGAATATGAGATTAAATGGCATTAAATCTTAACCCTTCTTTATAAATATGCAAATACAGCAATGTTAAAGTTGAATGCTAATGCTAACTTGCTAATGCTAGCGATCTAATGCTAGTGCTAATATCTTGTCATTTTCATACTGTATGTGTCCTCTATGATGGAAATAAGAGATCAGATGGCATTAAAGCATAACCCTTAATGGCAATGTGAGATTAAATGGCATTAAAGCTTAACCCTTCTTGGACATATGCAAATACAGCAATGTTAAAGTTTGAATTATAATGCTAAGTTGCTAATGCTAGCGATCTAATGCTAGTGTTAATATCTGGTCATTTTCATACTGTACGTGTCCTCTATGATGGAAATGAGAGATCAGATGCCTTTAAAGCATAACCCTTCATGGGAATATGAGATTAGATGGCATTAAAGCTTAACCCTTCTTGTAAATATGCAAATAAAGTCATGTTAAAGTTTGAATGCTAATGCTAGCAATCTAATGCTAGTGCTAATATCTAGTAATTGTCATACTGTATGTGTCCTCTTTGATGGAAATTATAGATCAGATCGTATTAAAGCATAACCCTTCATGGGAATATTAGATTAGATGGCATTGAAGCTTTACCCTTCTTGTAAATATGCAAATACAGCACTGTTAAATTTCAATGCTTATGCTAACTTGCTAATGCTAGCGATCTAATGCTAGTGCTAATATCTGGTGATTTTCATACTGTACGTGTCCTCTTTGATGGAAATAAGAGATCAGATGGCATTAAAGCATAACCCTTCATGGGAAGATGAGATTAAATGGAATTAAAGCTTAACCCTTCTTTTATAAATTCAAATACAGCAATGTTAAAGTTTGAATGCTAATGCTAACTTGCTAATGCTAGCGATCTAATGCTAGTGCTAATATCTGGTCATTTTCATACTGTACGTGTCCTCTATGATGGAAATAAGAGATCAGATGGCAAAAAAGCACAACCCTTCATGGCAATATGAGATTAAATGGCATTAAAGCTTAACCCTTCTTGTATATATACAAATACTGCAATGTTAAAGTTTGAATGCTAATGCTAACTTGCTAATGCTAGCGATCTAATGCTAGTGCTAATATCTGGTCATTTTACATACTGTACGTGTCCTCTATAATGGAATAAGAGATCACATGGCATTAAAGCATAACCCTTCATGGGAATATGAAATTAGATGCCATTAAAGCATAACCCATTTTGTAAATATGCAAATACAGTCATGTTAAAGTTTGAATGCTAATGCTAGCGATCGAATGCTAGTGCTAATATCTGGTCATTGTCATACTGTATGTGTGCTCTATGATGGAATTAAGAGATCAGATGTCATTAAAGCATAAGCCTTCATGGCAATTTGTGATTAAATGGCATTAAAGCTTAACCCTTCTTGAAAATATTCTAATACAGTAATGGTAAAGTTTGAATGCTAATGCTAACTTGCTAATGCTAGCAATCTAATGCTTTTGCTTATATCTGGTCATTTTCCTCCTGTACGTGTCCTCTATGATGGAAATAAGAGATCAGATGGCATTAAAGCATAACCCTTCATGGGAATATGAGATTAAATGGCATTAAAGCTTAACCCTTCTTGTATAAATGCAATTACAGCAATATTAAATTTGAATGCTAATGCTAACTTGCTAATGCTAGCGATCTAATGCTAGTGCTAATATCTGGTCATTTTCATGCTGTACGTGTCCTCTATAATGGAAATAAGAGATCACATGGCATAAAAGCATAACCCTTTATGGGAATATGAAATTAGATGCCATTAAAGCTTAACCCTTCTTGTAAATTTGCAAATACAGTCATGTTAAAGTTTGAATGCTAATGCTAGCGATCTAATGCTAGTGCTTATATCTGGTCATTGTCATACTGTATGTGTCCTCTATGATGGAAGTAAGAGATCAGATGGCATAAAAGCATAACCCTTCATGGCAATGTGAGATTAAATGGCATTAAAGCTTTACCCTTCTTGTACATATGCAAATACAGCAATGGTAAAGTTTGAATTCTAATGCTAACTTGCTAATGCTAGCGATCTAATGCTAGTGCTAATATCTGGTCATTTTCATGCTGTACGTCTCCTCTATAATGGAAATAAGAGATCACATGGCATAAAAGCATAACCCTTCATGGCAATGTGAGATTAAATGGCATTAAACCTTTACCCTTCTTGTACATATGCAAATACAGCAATGTTAAAGTTTGAATTCTAATGCTAACTTGCTAATGCTAGCGATCTAATGCTAGTGCTAATATCTGGTCATTTTCATACTGTAAGTGTCCTCTATGATGGAAATAAGAGATCAGATGGCATTAAAGCATAACCCTTCATGGGAATATGAGATTAAATGGCATTAAAGCTTAACCCTTCTAGTACATATGCAAATACAGCAATGTTAAAGTTTGAATGCTAATGCTAACTTGCTAATGCTAGCGATCTAATGCTAGTGCTAATATCTTGTCATTTTCATACTGTACTTGTCTTCTATGATGGAAATAAGAGATCAGATGGCATTAAAGCATAACCCTTCATGGGAATATGAGATTAAATGGCATTAAAGCTTAACCCTTCTTTATATATTCAAATACAGCAATGTTAAAATTTGAATGCTAATGCTAACTTGCTAATGGTAGCGATCTAATGCTAGTGCTAATATCTGGTCATTTTCATACTGTATGTGTCCTCTATGATGGAAATAAGAGATCAGATGGCATTAAAGCATAACCCTTCATGGCAATATGAGATTAAATGGCATTAAAGCTTAACCCTCCTAGTATATATGCAAATACAGCAATGTTAAAGTTTGAATGCTAATGCTAACTTGCTAATGCTAGCGATCTAATGCTAGTGCTAATATCTGGTCATTTTCATACTGTACGTGTCCTCTATGATGGAAATAAGAGATCAGATGGCATTAAAAAAATAACCCTTCATGGGAATATGAGATTAAATGGCATTAAAGCTTAACCCTTCTTGTATATATGCAAATACAGCAATGTTAAATTTGAATGCTAATGCTAACTTGCTAATGCTAACGATTTAATGCTAGTGCTAATATCTGGTCATTTTCATACTGTACGTGTCCTCTATGATGGAAATAAGAGATCACATGGCATTAAAGCATAACCCTTCATGGGAATATGAAATTAGATGGCATTAAAGCTTAACCCTTCTTGTAAATATGCAAATACAGTCATGTTAAAGTTTGAATGCTAATGCTAACTTGCTAATGCTAGCGATCTAATGTTAGTGCTAATATCTGGTCATTTTCATACTGTATGTGTCCTCTATGATGGAAATAAGGGATCAGATGGCATTAAAAGCATAACCCTTCATGGGAATATGAGATTAAATGGCATTAAAGCTTAACCCTTCTTGTAAATATGCAAATACAGCAATGTTAAATTTGAATGCTAATGCTAACTTGCTAATGCTAGCGATCTAATGCTAGTGCTAATATCTGGTCATTTTCATACTGTACGTGTCCTCTATGATGGAAATAAGAGATCAGATGGCATTAAAGCATAACCCTTCATGGGAATATGAAATTAAATGGCATTAAAGCTTAACCCTTCTTGTAAATATGCAAATACAGCAATGTTATGTTGAATGTTTGAATGCTAATGCTAGCGATCTAATGCTAGTGCTAATATCTGGTCATTTTCATACTGTCCGTGTCCTCTATGATGGAAATAAGAGATCAGATGGCATTAAAGCATAACCCTTCATGGGAATATGAGATTAAATGGCATTAAAGCTTAACCCTTCTTGTAAATATGCAAATACAGTCATGTTAAAGTTTGAATGCTAATTGCTAATGCTAGCGATCTAATGCTAGTGCTAATATCTAGTCATTTTCATACTGTATGTGTCCTCTATGATGGAAATTAGAGATCAGATGGCATTAAAGCATAACCCTTCATGGGAATATGAGATTAAATGGCATTAAAGCTTAACCCTTCTTGTAAATATGCAAATACAGCAATGTTAAATTTTGAATGCTAATGCTAACTTGCTAATGCTAGCGATCTAATGCTAGTGCTAATATCTGGTCATTTTCATACTGTAGGTGTCCTCTATGATGGAAATAAGAGATCAGATGGCATTAAAGCATAACCCTTCATGGGAATATGAGATTAAATGGCATTAAAGCTTAACCCTTCTTTTATATATTCAAATACAGCAATGTTAAAGTTTGAATGCTAATGCTAACTTGCTAATGCTAGCGATCTAATGCTAGTGCTAATATCTGGTCATTTTCATACTGTACGTGTCCTCTATGATGGAAATAAGAGATCAGATGGCATTAAAGCATAACCCTTCATGGCAATATGAGATTAAATGGCATTAAAGCTTAACCCTTCTTGTATATATTCAAATACAGCAATGTTAAAGTTTGAATGCTAATGCTAACTTGCTAATGCTAGCGATCTAATGCTAGTGCTAATATCTGGTCATTTTCATACTGTACGTGTCCTCTATAATGGAAATAAGAGATCACATGGCATTAAAGCATAACCCTTCATGGGAATATGAAATTAGATGCCATTAAAGCATAACCCTTTTTGTAAATATGCAAATACAGTCATGTTAAAAGTTTGAATGCTAATGCTAGCGATCTAATGCTAGTGCTAATATCTGGTCATTGTCATACTGTATGTGTCCTCTATGATGGAAATAAGAGATCAGATGTCATTAAAAGCATAACCCTTCATGGCAATTTGAGATTAAATGGCATTAAAAGCTTAACCCTTCTTGTAAATATTCAAATACAGTAATGTTAAAGTTTGAATGCTAATGCTAACTTGCTAATGCTAGCAATCTAATGCTAGTGCTTATATCTGGTCATTTTCATCCTGTACGTGTCCTCTATGATGGAAATAAGAGATCAGATGGCATTAAAGCATAACCCTTCATGGGAATATGAGATTAAATGGCATTAAAGCTTAACCCATCTTGTATATATGCAAATACAGCAATGTTAAATTTGAATGCTAATGCTAACTTGCTAATGCTAGCGATCTAATGCTAGTGCTAATATCTGGTCATTTTCATGCTGTATGTGTCCTCTATAATGGAAATAAGAGATCAGATGGCATTAAAGCATAACCCTTCATGGGAATATGAAATTAGATGGCATTAAAGCTTAACCCTTCTTGTAAATATGCAAATACAGTCATGTTAAAGTTTGAATGCTAATGCTAACTTGCTAATGCGATCTAATGCTAGTGCTAATATCTGGTCATTTTCATACTGTATGTGTCCTCTATGATGGAAATAAGAGATCAGATGGCATTAAAGCATAACCCTTCATGGCAATATGAGATTAAATGGCATTAAAGCTTAACCCTTCTTGTATATATGCAAATACAGCAATGTTAAAGTTTGAATGCTAATGCTAACTTGCTAATGCTAGCGATCTAATGCTAGTGCTAATATCTGGTCATTTTCATACTGTATGTGTCCTCTATGATGGAAATAAGAGATCAGATGGCATTAAAAGCATAACCCTTCATGGCAATATGAGATTAAATGGCATTAAATCTTAACCCTTCTTGTATATATGCAAATACAGCAATGTTAAATTTGAATGCTAATGCTAACTTGCTAATGCTAGCGATCTAATGCTAGTGCTAATATCTGGTCATTTTCATACTGTGATGTGTCCTCTATGATGGAAATAAGAGATCAGATGGCATTAAAGCATAACCCTTCATGGGAATATGAAATTAGATGGCATTAAAGCTTAACCCTTCTTGTAAATATGCAAATACAGTCATGTTAAAGTTTGAATGCTAATGCTAATCTAATGCTAGCGATCTAATGCTTGTGCTAATATCTGGTCATTTTCATACTGTATGTGTCCTCTATGATGGAAATAAGAGATCAGATGGCATTAAAAGCATAACCCTTCATGGGAATATGAGATTAAATGGCATTAAAGCTTAACCCTTCTTGTAAATATGCAAATACAGCAATGTTAAATTTGAATGCTAATGCTAACTTGCTAATGCTAGCGATCTAATGCTAGTGCTAATATCTGGTCATTTTCATACTGTCCTCTATGATGGAAATAAGAGATCAGATGGCATTAAAGCATAACCCTTCATGGGAATATGAGATTAAATGGCATTAAAGCTAAACCCTTCTTGTATATATGCAAATACAGCAATGTTAAATTTGAATGCTAATGCTAACTTGCTAATGCTAGCGATCTAATTCTAGTGCTAATATCAGGTCATTTTCATACTGTACGTGTCCTCTATGATGGAAATAAGAGATCAGATGGCATTAAAGCATAACCCTTCATGGGAATATGAAATTAGATGGCATTAAAGCTTAACCCTTCTTGTAAATATGCAAATAAAGTCATGTTAAAGTTTGAATGCTAATGCTAGCAATCTAATGCTAGTGCTAATATCTAGTCATTGTCATACTGTATGTGTCCTCTTGATGGAAATAATAGATCAGATGGCATTAAAGCATAACCCTTCATGGGAATATTAGATTAAATGGCATTGAAGCTTAACCCTTCTTGTAAATATGCAAATACAGCACTGTTAAATTTCAATGCTAATGCTAACTTGCTGATGCTAGCGATCTAATGCTAGTGCTAATATCTGGTCATTTTCATACTGTACGTGTCCTCTTGATGGAAATAAGAGATCAGATGGCATTAAAGCATAACCCTTCATGGGAATATGAGATTAAATGGCATTAAAGCTTAACCCTTCTTTTATAAATTCAAATATAGCAATGTTAAAGTTTGAATGCTAATGCTAAACTTGCTAATGCTAGCGATCTAATGCTAGTGCTAATATCTGGTCATTTTCATACTGTACGTGTCCTCTATGATGGAAATAAGAGATCAGATGGCATTAAAAGCACAACCCTTCATGGCAATATGAGATTAAATGGTATTAAAGCTTAACCCTTCTTGTATATATACAAATACAGCAATGTTAAAGTTTGAATTCTAATGCTAACTTGCTAATGCTAGCGATCTAATGCTAGTGCTAATATCTGGTCATTTTCATGCTGTACGTGTCCTCTATAATGGAAATAAGAGATCACATGGCATAAAAGCATAACCCTTCATGGCAATGTGAGATTAAATGGCATTAAAGCTTTACCCTTCTTGTACATATGCAAATACAGCAATGTTAAAGTTTGAATTCTAATGCTAACTTGCTAATGCTAGCGATCTAATGCTAGTGCTAATATCTGGTCATTTTCATGCTGTACGTGTCCTCTATAATGGAAATAAGAGATCACATGGCATAAAAGCATAACCCTTCATGGCAATGTGAGATTAAATGGCATTAAAGCTTTACCCTTCTTGTAAATATGCAAATACAGCAATGTTAAGTTTTGAATTCTAATGCTAACTTGCTAATGCTAGCGATCTAATGCTAGTGCTAATATCTGGTCATTTTCATACTGTATGTGTCCTCTATGATGGAAATGAGAGATCAGATGGCTTTAAAAGCATAACCCTTCATGGGAATATGAGATTAAATGGCATTAAAGCTTAACCCTTCTTGTAAATATGCAAATACAGTCATGTTAAAGTTTGAATGCTAATGCTATCAATCTAATGGTAGCGATCTAATGCTAGTGCTAATATCTTGTCATTTTCATACTGTACTTGTCTTCTATGATGGAAATAAGAGATCAGATGGCATTAAAAGCATAACCCTTCATGGGAATATGAGATTAAATGGCATTAAAGCTTAACCCTTCTTTTATAAATTCAAATACAGCAATGTTAAAATTTGAATGCTAATGCTAACTTGCTAATGGTAGCGATCTAATGCTAGTGCTAATATCTGCTCATTGGCATACTGTATGTGTCCTCTATGATGGAAATAAGAGATCAGATGGCATTAAAGCATAACCCTTCATGGCAATATGAGATTAAATGGCATTAAATCTTAACCCTCCTAGTATATATGCAAATACAGCACTATTAAATTTGAATGCTAATGCTAACTTGCTAATTCTAGCGATCTAATGCTAGTGCTAATATCTGGTCATTTTCATACTGTACGTGTCCTCTATGATGGAAATAAGAGATCAGATGGCATTAAAGCATAACCCTTCATGGGAATATGATATTAAATGGCATTAAAGCTCAACCCTTCTTGTATATATGCAAATACAGCAATGTTAAATTTGAATGCAAATGCTAACTTGCTAATGCTAGCGATCTAATGCTCGTGCTAATATCTGGTCATTTTCAACCTGGACGTGTCCTCTATAATGGAAATAAGAGATCTCATGGCATTAAAGCATAACCCTTCATGGGAATATGAAATTAGATGCCATTAAAGCTAACCCATCTTGTAAATATGCAAATACAGTCATGTTAAAGTTTAATGCTAATGCTAGCGATCTAATGCTAGCGATCTAATGTTTGTGCTAATATCTGGTCATTTTCATACTGTACGCTTCCTCTATGATGGAAATAAGAGATCAGATGGCATTAAAGCACAACCCTTCATGGCAATATGAGATTAAATGGCATTAAAGCTTAACCCATCTTGTATATATGCAAATACAGCATGTTAAATTTGAATGCTAATGCTAACTTCTAATGCTAGCGATCTAATGCTAGTGCTAATATCTGGTCATTTTCATACTGTACGTTTCCTCTATGATGGAAATAAGAGATCAGATGGCATTAAAGCATAACCCTTCATGGGAATATGAGATTAAATGGCATTAAAGCTTAACCCTTCTAGTATATATGCAAATACAGCAATGTTAAATTTGAATGCTAATGCTAACTTGCTAATGCTAGCGATCTAATGCTAGTGCTAATATCTGGTCATTTTCATACTGTACGTGTCCTCCATGATGGGAAATAAGAGATCAGATGGCATTAAAGCATAACCCTTCATGGGAATATGAGATTAAATGGCATTAAAGCTTAACCCTTCTTGTATATATGCAAATACAGTCATGTTAAAGTTTGAATGCTAATGCTAACTTGCTAATGCTAATGCTAATGCTAGTGCTATTATCTGGTCATTTTCATACTGTATGTGTCCTCTATGATGGAAATAAGAGATCACATGCCATTAAAGCATAACCCTTCATGGCAATTTGAGATTAAATGGCATTAAACTTAACCCTTCTTGTAAATATACAAATACAGTAATGTTAAAGTTTGAATGCTTGCTAATTGCTAATGCTAGAAATCTAATGCTATTGCTAAATCTGGTCATTTTCATACTGTATGTGTCCTCTATGATGGAAATAAGAGATCAGATGGCATTAAAGCATAACCCTTCATGGCAATATGAGATTAAATGGCATTAAAACTTAACCCTTCTTGTAAATATGCAAATACAGTCATGTTAAAGTTTGAATGCTAATGCTAACGATCTAATGCTAGTGCTAATATCTGGTCATTGTCATACTGTATGTGTCCTATATGATGGAAATAAGAGATCAGATGGCATTAAAGCATAACCCTTCATGGGAATTGTGAGATTAAATGGCATTAAAGCTTAACCCTTCTAGTATATATGCAAATACAGCAATGTTAAAGTTTGAATGCTAATGCTAACTTACTAATGCTAGCGATCTAATGCTAGTGCTTATATCTGGTCATTTTCATACTGTACGTGTCCTCTATGATGGAAATAAGAAATCACATGGCATTAAAGCATAACCCTTCATGGGAATATGAGATTAAATGACATTCAAGCTTAACCCTTCTTGTATATATGCAAATACAGCAATGTTAAAGTTTGAATGCTAATGATAACTTGCTAATGCTAGCGATTTAATGGTAGTGCTAATGTCTTGTCATTTTCATAATGTACGTGTCCTCCATGATGGAAATAAGAGATCACATTGCATTAAAGCATAACCCTTCATGGAATATGAAATTAGAT
>CM056199.1:105767353-105811089 GCA_029692085.1 Gymnothorax javanicus
TGGCATTGAAGCTTTACCCTTCTTGTAAATATACAAATACAGCACTGTTAAATTTCAATGCTTATGCTAACTTGCTAATGCTAGCGATCTAATGCTAGTGCTAATATCTGGTGATTTTTCATACTGTACGTGTCCTTTGATGGAAATAAGAGATCAGATGGCATTAAAAGCATAACCCTTCATGGGAAGATGAGATTAAATGGAATTAAAAGCTTAACCCTTCTTTTATAAATTCAAATACAGCAATGTTAAAGTTTGAATGCTAATGCTAACTTGCTAATGCTAGCGATCTAATGCTAGTGCTAATATCTGGTCATTTTCATACTGTACGTGTCCTCTATGATGGAAATAAGAGATCAGATGGCAAAAAGCACACAACCCTTCATGGCAATATGAGATTAAATGGCATTAAAGCTTAACCCTTCTTGTATATATACAAATACTGCAATGTTAAAGTTTGAATGCTAATGCTAACTTGCTAATGCTAGCGATCTAATGCTAGTGCTAATATCTGGTCATTTTACATACTGTACGTGTCCTCTATAATGGAATAAGAGATCACATGGCATTAAAGCATAACCCTTCATGGGAATATGAAATTAGATGCCATTAAAGCATAACCCATTTTGTAAATATGCAAATACAGTCATGTTAAAGTTTGAATGCTAATGCTAGCGATCGAATGCTAGTGCTAATATCTGGTCATTGTCATACTGTATGTGTGCTCTATGATGGAATTAAGAGATCAGATGTCATTAAAGCATAAGCCTTCATGGCAATTTGTGATTAAATGGCATTAAAGCTTAACCCTTCTTGAAAATATTCTAATACAGTAATGGTAAAGTTTGAATGCTAATGCTAACTTGCTAATGCTAGCAATCTAATGCTTTTGCTTATATCTGGTCATTTTCCTCCTGTACGTGTCCTCTATGATGGAAATAAGAGATCAGATGGCATTAAAGCATAACCCTTCATGGGAATATGAGATTAAATGGCATTAATTCTTAACCCTTCTTGTATAAATGCAATTACAGCAATATTAAATTTGAATGCTAATGCTAACTCGCTAATGCTACTCGCTAATCTAATGCTAGTGCTAATATCTGGTCATTTTCATGCTGTACGTGTCTCTATAATGGAAATAAGAGATCACATGGCATAAAAAGCATAACCCTTTATGGGAATATGAAATTAGATGCCATTAAAGCTTAACCCTTCTTGTAAATTTGCAAATACAGTCATGTTAAAGTTTGAATGCTAATGCTAGCGATCTAATGCTAGTGCTTATATCTGGTCATTGTCATACTGTATGTGTCCTCTATGATGGAAGTAAGAGATCAGATGGCATAAAAGCATAACCCTTCATGGCAATGTGAGATTAAATGGCATTAAAGCTTTACCCTTCTTGTACATATGCAAATACAGCAATGTTAAAGTTTGAATTCTAATGCTAACTTGCTAATGCTAGCGATCTAATGCTAGTGCTAATATCTGGTCATTTTCCTGCTGTACGTCTCCTCTATAATGGAAATAAGAGATCACATGGCATAAAAGCATAACCCTTCATGGCAATGTGAGATTAAATGGCATTAAACCTTTACCCTTCTTGTACATATGCAAATACAGCAATGTTAAAGTTTGAATTCTAATGCTAACTTGCTAATGCTAGCGATCTAATGCTAGTGCTAATATCTGGTCATTTTCATACTGTATGTGTCCTCTATGATAGAAATGAGAGATCAGATGCCTTTAAAGCATAACCCTTCATGGGAATATGAGATTAGATGGCATTAAAGCTTAACTCTTCTTGTGAATATGCAAATACAGTCATGTTAAAGTTTGAATGCTAATGCTAGCGATCTAATGGTAGCGATCTAATGCTAGTGCTAATATCTTGTAATTTTCATACGGTACTTGTCTTCTATGATGGAAATAAAGATCATCTTGGCATTGGCATAACCCTTCACTTGAATATTCTATGATGGAAATAAGAGATCAGATGGCATTACAGCATAACCATTAAATGGAATATGAATTAAATGGCATTAAAGCTTAACCCTTCTTTTATAAATTCAAATACAGCAATGTTAAAATTTGAATGCTAATGCTAACTTGCTAATGGTAGCGATCTAATGCTAGTGCTAATATCTGTCATTTTCATTGGTCATACTGTATGTGTGGCCTCTACCCTTGATGGAAATAAGAGATCAGATGGCATTAAAGCATAACCCTTCATGGCAATATGATGCTAATTAAATGGCATCTAAAGTGCTAATATCTGGTCCTCATACTGTATCCTCTATATGGAAATAAAGAGATCAGATGGCATTAAAGCATAACCCTTCATGGAATATGAGATTAAATGGCATTAAATCTTAACCCTCCTAGTATATATGCAAATACAGCACTATTAAATTTGAATGCTAATGCTAACTTGCTAATTCTAGCGATCTAATGCTAGTGCTAATATCTGGTCATTTTCATACTGTACGTGTCCTCTATGATGGAAATAAGAGATCAGATGGCATTAAAGCATAACCCTTCATGGGAATATGATTAAATGGCATTAAATCTTAACCCTTCTTAAATGGCATATTAAATTTGAATGCTAATGCTAACTTGCTAACTAGCGATCTAATGCTAGTGCTAATATCTGGTCATTTTCATGTGTCCTCAAATAAACAGCAATGGCATTAAACCCTTTGGAATGATTAAATGGCATTAAAGCTTAACCCTTCTTGTAATATATGCAAATACAGCAATGTTAAATTTAATGCTAATGCTAACGATCTAATGCTCGTGCTAATATCTGGTCATTTTCAACCTGGACGTGTCCTCTATAATGGAAATAAGAGATCTCATGGCATTAAAGCATAACCCTTCATGGGAATATGAAATTAGATGCCATTAAAGCTTAACCCATCTTGTAAATATGCAAATACAGTCATGTTAAAGTTTAAATGCTAATGCTAGCGATCTAATGCTAGCGATCTATTGTTTGTGCTAATATCTGGTCATTTTCATACTGTACGTTTCCTCTATGATGGAAATAAGGGATCAGATGGCAAAAAAGCACAACCCTTCATGGCAATATGAGATTAAATGGCATTAAAGCTTAACCCTTCTTGTATATATGCAAATACAGCAATGTTAAATTTGAATGCTAATGCTAACTTGCTAATGCTAGCGATCTAATGCTAGTGCTAATATCTCCTCATTTTCATACTGTACGTGTCCTCTATAATGGAAATAAGAGAACACATTGCATTAAAGCATAACCCTTAATGGGAATATGAAATTAGATGCCATTAAAGCTTAACCCTTCTTGTAAATATGCAAATACAGTCATGTTAAAGTTTGAATGCAAATGCTAGCGATCTAATGCTAGTGCTAATATCTGGTCATTTTCATACTGTCCGTGTCGTCTATGATGGAAATGAGAGATCAGATGCCTTTAAAGCATAACCCTTCATGGGAATATGTGATTAGATGGCATTAAAGCTTAACCCTTCTTGTAAATATGCAAATAAAGTCATGTTAAAGTTTGAATGCTAATGCTAACAATCTAATGCTAGTGCTAATATCTAGTCATTGTCATACTGTATGTGTCCTCTTAGATGGAAATTATAGATCAGATCGTATTAAAGCATAACCCTTCATGGGAATATTAGATTAGATGGCATTGAAGCTTAACCCTTCTTGTAAATATGCAAATACAGCACTGTTAAATTTCAATGCTAATGCTAACTTGCTGATGCTAGCGATCTAATGCTAGTGCTAATATCTGGTGATTTTCATACTGTAGGTGTCCTCTTTGATGGAAATAAGAGATCAGATGGCATTAAAGCATAACCCTTCATGGGAAGATGAGATTAAATGGCATTAAAGCTTAACCCTTCTTTTATAAATTCAAATATAGCAATGTTAAAGTTTGAATGCTAATGCTAACTTGCTAATGCTAGCGATCTAATGCTAGTGCTAATATCTGGTCATTTTCATACTGTACGTGTCCTCTATGATGGAAATAAGAGATCAGATGGCAAAAAAGCACAACCCTTCATGGCAATATGAGATTAAATGGTATTAAAGCTTAACCCTTCTTGTATATATTCAAATACTGCAATGTTAAAGTTTGAATGCTAATGCTAACTTGCTAATGCTAGCGATCTAATGCTAGTGCTAATATCTGGTCATTTTACATACAGTACGTGTCCTCTATAATGGAAATAAGAGATCACATGGCATTAAAGCATAACCCTTCATGGGAATATGAAATTAGATGCCATTAAAGCATAACCCATTTTGTAAATATGCAAATACAGTCATGTTAAAGTTTGAATGCTAATGCTAGCGATCGAATGCTAGAGCTAATATCTGGTCATTGTCATACTGCATGTGTGCTCTATGATGGAATTAAGAGATCAGATGTCATTAAAGCATAACCCTTCATGGCAATTTGAGATTAAATGGCATTAAAGCTTAACCCTTCTTGAAAATATTCTAATACAGTAATGTTAAAGTTTGAATGCTAATGCTAACTTGCAAATGCTAGCAATCTAATGCTTTTGCTTATATCTGGTCATTTTCCTCCTGTACGTGTCCTCTATGATGGAAATAAGAGATCAGATGGCATTAAAGCATAACCCTGCATGGGAATATGAGATTAAATGGCATTACAGCTTAACCCATCTTGTATGAATGCAATTACAGCAATATTAAATTTGAATGCTAATGCTAACTTGCTAATGCTAGCGATCTAATGCTAGTGCTAATATCTGGTCATTTTCATGCTGTACGTGTCCTCTATAATGGAAATAAGAGATCACATGGCATAAAAGCATAACCCTTAATGGGAATATGAAATTAGATGCCATTAAAGCTTAACCCTTCTTGTAAATATGCAAATACAGTCATGTTAAAGTTTGAATGCTAATGCTAGCGATCTAATGCTAGTGCTTATATCTGGTCATAGTCATACTGTATGTGTCCTCTATGATGGAAGTAAGAGATCAGATGGCATAAAAGCATAACCCTTCATGGCAATGTGAGATTAAATGGCATTAAAGCTTTACCCTTCTTGTACATATGCAAATACAGCAATGTTAAAGTTTGATTTCTAATGCTAACTTGCTAATGCTAGCGATCTAATGCTAGTGCTAATATCTGGTCATTTTCATGCTGTACGTGTCCTCTATAATGGAAATAAGAGATCACATGGCATAAAAGCATAACCCTTCATGGCAATGTGAGATTAAATGGCCTTAAAGCTTTACCCTTCTTGTACATATGCAAATACAGCAATGTGTAAGTTTGAATTCTAATGCTAACTTGCTAATGCTAGCGATCTAATGCTAGTGCTAATATCTGGTCATTTTCATACTGTATGTGTCCTCTATGATGGAAATGAGAGATCAGATGCCTTTAAAGCATAACCCTTCATGGGAATATGAGATTAGATGGCATTAAAGCTTAACCCTTCTTGTAAATATGCAAATACAGTCATGTTAAAGTTTGAATCCTAATGCTATCGATCTAATGGTAGCGATCTAATGCTAGTGCTAATATCTTGTAATTTTCATACGGTACTTGTCTTCTATGATGGAAATAAGAGATCAGATGGCATTAAAGCATAACCCTTCATGGGAATATGAGATTAAATGGCATTAAAGCTTAACCCTTCTTTTATAAATTCAAATACAGCAATGTTAAAGTTTGAATGCTAATGCTAACTTGCTAATGGTAGCGATCTAATGCTAGTGCTAATATCTGCTCATTGTCATACTGTATGTGTCCTCTATGATGGAAATAAGAGATCAGATGGCATTAAAGCATAACCCTTCATGGGAATATGATATTAAATGGCATTAAAGCTCAACCCTTCTTGTATATATGCAAATACAGCAATGTTAAATTTGAATGCAAATGCTAACTTGCTAATGCTAGCGATCTAATGCTCGTGCTAATATCTTGTCATTTTCAACCTGGACGTGTCCTCTATAATGGAAATAAGAGATCTCATGGCATTAAAGCATAACCCTTCATGGGAATATGAAATTAGATGCCATTAAAGCTTAACCCATCTTGTAAATATGCAAATACAGTCATGTTAAAGTTTAAATGCTAATGCTAGCGATCTAATGCTAGCGATCTATTGTTTGTGCTAATATCTGGTCATTTTCATACTGTACGTTTCCTCTATGATCGAAAAAAGGGATCAGATGGCAAAAAAGCACAACCCTTCATGGCAATATGAGATTAAATGGCATTAAAGCTTAACCCTTCTAGTATATATGCAAATACAGCACTGTTAAATTTGAATGCTAATGCTAACTTGCTAATGCTAGCGATCTAATGCTAGTGCTAATATCTGGTCATTTTCATACTGTACGTGTCCTCTATGATGGGAATAAGAGATCAGATGGCATTAAAGCATAACCCTTCATGGGAATATGAGATTAAATGGCATTAAAGCTTAACCCTTCTTGTATATTTGCAAATACTGCAATGTTAAATTTGAATGCTAATGCTAACTTGCTAATGCTAGCGATCTAATGCTCGTGCTAATATCTCCTCATTTTCATACTGTACGTGTCCTCCATAATGGAAATAAGAGATCACATTGCATTAAAGCATAACCCTTAATGGGAATATGAAATTAGATGCCATTAAAGCTTAACCCTTCTTGTAAATATGCAAATTCAGTCATGTTAAAGTTTGAATGCTAATGCTAGCGATCTAATGCTAGTGCTATTATCTGGTCATTGTCATACTGTATGTGTCCTCTATGATGGAAGTAAGAGATCAGATGGCATTAAAGCATAACCCTTGATGGCAATTTGAGATTAAATGGCATTAAAACTTAACCCTTCTTGTAAATATACAAATACAGTAATGTTAAAGTTTGAATGCTAATGCTAACTTGCTAATGCTAGAAATCTAATGCTATTGCTAAAATCTGGTCATTTTCATACTGTACGTGTCCTCTATGATGGAAATTAGAGATCAGATGGCATTAAAGCATAACCCTTCATGGGAATATGAGATTAAATGGCATTAAAGCTTAACCCTTCTTGTAAATATGCAAATACAGTCATGTTAAAGTTTGAATGCTAATGCTAACGATCTAATGCTAGTGCTAATATCTGGTCATTGTCATACTGTATGTGTCCTATATGATGGAAATAAGAGATCAGATGGCATTAAAGCATAACCCTTTGAATGAGATTAAATGGCATTAAAGCTTAACCCTTCTAGTATATATGCAAATACAGCAATGTTAAATTTTGAATGCTAATGCTAACTTACTAATGCTAGCGATCTAATGCTAGTGCTTATATCTGGTCATTTTCATACTGTACGTGTCCTCTATGATGGAAATAAGAGATCACATGGCATTAAAGCATAACCTTCCCTTCATGGAATATGAGATTAAATGGCATTAAAAGCTTAACCCTTCTTGTATATATGCAAATACAGCAATGTTAAAGTTTGAATGCTAATGATAACTTGCTAATGCTAGCGATTTAATGGTAGTGCTAATGTCTTGTCATTTTCATAATGTACGTGTCCTCCATGATGGAAATAAGAGATCACATTGCATTAAAGCATAACCCTTCATGGGAATATGAAATTAGATGCCATTAAAGCTTAACCCTTCTTGTAAATATGCAAATACAGTCATGTTAAAGTTTGAATGCTAATGCTAGCGATCTAATGCTAGTGCTAATATCTGGTCATTGTCATACTGTATGTGTCCTCTATGATGGAAGTATGAGATCAGATGGCATTAAAGCATAACCCTTCATGGCAATTTGAGATTAAATGGCATTAAAACTTAACCCTTCTTGTAAATATACAAATACAGTAATGTTAAAGTTTGAATGCTAATGCTAACTTGCTAATACGAGCAATCTAATGCTATTGCTAAAATCTGGTCATTTTCATACTGTACGTGTCCTCTATGATGGAAATTAGAGATCAGATGGCATTAAAGCATAACCCTTCATGGGAATATGAGATTAAATGGCATTAAAGCTTAACCCTTCTTGTAAATATGCAAATACAGCAATGTTAAAGTTTGAATGCTAATGCTAATGCTAATGCTAGCGATCTAATGCTAGTGCTAATATCTGGTCATTTTTCATACTGTATGTGTCCTCTATGATGGAAAATAAGAGATCAGATGGCATTAAAAGCATAACCCTTCATGGGAATATGAGATTAAATGGCATTAAAGCTTAACCCTTCTTGTATATATGCAAATACAGCAATGTTAAAGTTTGAATGCTAATGCTAACGATCTAATGCTAGCGATCTAATGCTAGTGCTAATATCTGGTCATTTTCATACTGTATGTGTCCTCTATGATGGAAATAAGAGATCAGATGGCATTAAAGCATAACCCTTCATGGGAATATGAGATTAAATGACATTAAAGCTTAACCCTTCTTGTATATATGCAAATACAGCAATGTTAAAGTTTGAATGCTAATGCTAACTTGCTAATGCTAGCGATTTAATGTTTGTGCTAATATCTGCTCATTTTCATACTGTACGTGTCCTCTATGATGGAAATAAGAGATCACATGGCATTAAAGCATAACCCTTCATGGGAATATGAGATTAAATGGCATTAAAGCTTAACCCTTCTTGTAAATATGCAAATACAGCAATGTTAAAGTTTGAATGCTAATGCTAACGATCTAATGCTAGTGCTAATATCTGGTCATTGTCATACTGTATGTGTCCTATATGATGGAAATAAGAGATCAGATGGCATTAAAGCATAACCCTTCATGGGAATTGTGAGATTAAATGGCATTAAAGCTTAACCCTTCTAGTATATATGCAAATACAGCAATGTTAAAGTTTGAATGCTAATGCTAACTTACTAATGCTAGCGATCTAATGCTAGTGCTAATATCTGGTCATTTTCATACTGTACGTGTCCTCTATGATGGAAATAAGAGATCACATGGCATTAAAGCATAACCCTTCATGGGAATATGAGATTAAATGGCATTAAAGCTTAACCCTTCTTGTAAATATGCAAATACAGCAATGTTAAAGTTTGAATGCTAATGCTAACGATCTAATGCTAGTGCTAATATCTGGTCATTGTCATACTGTATGTGTCCTATATGATGGAAATAAGAGATCAGATGGCATTAAAGCATAACCCTTCATGGGAATTGTGAGATTAAATGGCATTAAAGCTTAACCCTTCTTGTATATATGCAAATACAGCAATGTTAAAGTTTGAATGCTAATGCTAACTTGCTAATGCTAGCGATCTAATGCTAGTGCTAATATCTGGTCATTTTCATACTGTACGTGTCCTCTATGATGGAAATAAGAGATCACATGGCATTAAAGCATAACCCTTCATGGGAATATGAGATTAGATGGCATTAAAGCTTAACCCTTCTTGTAAATATGCAAATACAGTAATGTTAAATTTGAATGCTAATGCTAACTTGCTAATGCTAGCGATCTAATGCTAGTGCTAATATCTGGTCATTGTCATACTGTATGTGTCCTCTATGATGGAAATAAGAGATCAGATGGCATTAAAGCATAACCCTTCATGGGAATGTGAGATTAAATGGCATTAAAGCTTAACCCTTCTTGTAAATATGCAAATACAGCAATGTTAAAGTTTGAATGCTAATGCTAACTTGCTAATGCTAGCGATCTAATGTTAGTGCTAATATCTGGTCATTTTCATACTAAATGGCATGTGTCCTCTATGATGGAAATAAGAGATCAGATGGCATTAAAGCATAACCCTTCATGGGAATATGAGAAATTAAATGGCATTAAAGCTTAACCCTTCTTGTATATATGCAAATACAGCAATGTTAAAGTTTGAATGCTAATGCTAACTTGCTAATGCTAGCGATCTAATGCTAGTGCTAATATCTGGTCATTTTCATACTGTATGTGTCCTCTATGATGGAAATAAGAGATCAGATGGCATTAAAGCATAACCCTTCATGGGAATATGAGATTAAATGGCATTAAAGCTTAACCCTTCTTGTATATATGCAAATACAGCAATGTTAAATTTGAATGCTAATGCTAACTTGCTAATGCTAGCGATCTAATGCTAGTGCTAATATCTGGTCATTGTCATACTGTATGTGTCCTCTATGATGGAAATAAGAGATCAGATGGCATTAAAGCATAACCCTTCATGGGAATATGAGATTAAATGGCATTAAAGCTTAACCCTTCTTGTAAATATGCAAATACAGTCAATGTTAAAGTTTGAATGCTAATGCTAATGCTAATGCTAGCGATCTAATGCTAGTGCTAATATCTGGTCATTTTCATACTGTATGTGTCCTCTATGATGGAAATAAGAGATCAGATGGCATTAAAGCATAACCCTTCATGGAATATGAGATTAAATGGCATTAAAGCTTAACCCTTCTTGTAAATATGCAAATACAGCAATGTTAAAGTTTGAATGCTAATGCTAACTTGCTAATGCTAGCGATCTAATGCTAGTGCTAATATCTGGTCATTTTCATACTGTACGTGTCCTCTATGATGGAAATAAGAGATCAGATGGCATTAAAGCATAACCCTTCATGGGAATATGAGATTAAATGGCATTAAAGCTTAACCCTTCTTGTAAATATGCAAATACAGCAATGTTAAATTTGAATGCTAATGCTAATGCTAGCGATCTAATGCTAGTGCTAATATCTGGTCATTGTCATACTGTATGTGTCCTCTATGATGGAAATAAGAGATCAGATGGCATTAAAGCATAACCCTTCATGGGAATATGAGATTAAATGGCATTAAAGCTTAACCCTTCTTGTAAATATGCAAATACAAATAAATTTGAACAGCTAACTGTTAAATTTGCTAATATCTGGTCTAATGCTAACTATGATGGAAATAAGAGATAATGGCATTAAAGCATAACCCTTAATGGGAATATGAGATTAATGGCATTAAAATAATCTAAATATGCAAATACAGCAATGTTAAATTTGAATCTAATACTAATGCTAATGTGTCGATCTATGATGGAAATAAGAGATCAGATTCATACTGTAAATGTGTCCCTATGATGGAAATGGAGAATATAAAGCATGGCATTAAAATGGAATATGAGATTAGATGGCATTAAAGCTTAACCCTTCTTGTAAATATGCAAATACAGCACTGTTAAATTTGAATGCTAATGCTAACTTGCTAATGCTAGCGATCTAATGCTAGTGCTAATATCTGGTCATTGTCATACTGTATGTGTCCTCTATGATGGAAATAAGAGATCAGATGGCATTAAAGCATAACCCTTCATGGCAATGTGAGATTAAATGGCATTAAAGCTTAACCCTTCTTGTACATATGCAAATACAGCAATGTTAAAGTTTGAATTCTAATGCTAACTTGCTAATCCTAGCGATCTAATGTTAGTGCTAATATCTGGTCATTTTCATACTGTACGTGTCCTCTATGATGGAAATAAGAGATCAGATGGCATTAAAGCATAACCCTTCATGGGAATATGAGATTAAATGTCATTAAAGCTTAACCCTTCTTGTATATATGCAAATACAGCAATGTTAAATTTGAATGCTAATGCTAACTTGCTAATGCTAGCGATCTAATGCTATTGCTAATATCTGGTCATTTTCATACTGTACGTGTCCTCTATGATGGAAATAAGAGATCAGATGGCATTAAAGCATAACCCTTCATGGGAATATGAGATTAAATGGCATTAAAGCTTAACCCTTCTTGTAAATATGCAAATACAGTCATGTTAAAGTTTGAATGCTAATGCTAACGATCTAATGCTAGTGCTAATATCTGGTCATTGTCATACTGTATGTGTCCTATATGATGGAAATAAGAGATCAGATGGCATTAAAGCATAACCCTTCATGGGAATATGAGATTAAATGGCATTAAAGCTTAACCCTTCTTGTAAATATGCAAATACAGCATGTTAAAGTTTGAATGCTAATGCTAACTTGCTAATGCTAGCGATCTAATGCTAGTGCTAATATCTGGTCATTGTCATACTGTATGTGTCTCTTTGATGGAAATAAGAGATCAGATGGCATTAAAGCATAACCCTTCATGGGAATATGAGATTAGATGGCATTAAAGCTTAACCCTTCTTGTAAATATGCAAATACAGCACTGTTAAATTTGAATGCTAATGCTAACTTGCTAATGCTAGCGATCTAATGCTAGTGCTAATATCTAGTCATTGTCATACTGTATGTGTCCTCTTTGATGGAAATAAGAGATCAGATCGCATTAAAGCATAACCCTTCATGGGAATATGCGATTAGATGGCATTGAAGCTTAACCCTTCTTGTAAATATGCAAATACAGCACTGTTAAATTTGAATGCTAATGCTAACTTGCTAATGCTAGCGATCTAATGCTAGTGCTAATATCTGGTCATTGTCATACTGTATGTGTCCTCTATGATGGAAATAAGAGATCAGATGGCTTTAAAGCATAACCCTTCATGGCAATGTGAGATTAAATGGCATTAAAGCTTAACCCTTCTTGTATATATGCAAATTCAGCAATGTTAAAGTTTGAATGCTAATGCTAACTTGCTAATGCTAGCGATTTAATGGTAGTGCTAATATCTGGTCAATGTCATACTGTATGTGTCCTATATGTTGGAAATAAGAGATCACATGGCATTAAAGCATAACCCTTCATGGGAATATGAGATTAGATGGAATTAAAGCATAACCCTTCTTGTAAATATGCAAATACAGTCATGTTAAAGTTTTTATGCTAATGCTAGCGATCTAATGCTAGTACTAATATCTAGTCATTTTCATATGGTACTTGTCTTCTATGATGGAAATAAGAGATCAGATGGCATTAAAGCATAACACTTCATGGGAATATGAGATTAAATGGCATTAAAGCTTAACCCTTCTGTTATAAATTCAAATACAAAATTGTTAAAGTTTGAATGCTAGTGCTAACTTGCTAATGCTAGCGATACATTGTTAGTGCTAATATCTGGTCATTTTCATACTGTACATGTCCTCTATGATGGAAATAAGAGATCAGATGGCAAAAAAGCACAACCCTTCATGGCAATATGAGATTAAAAGGCATTAAAGCTTAACCCTTCTTGTATATATGCAAATACAGCAATGTTAAATTTGAATGCTAATGCTAACTTGCTAATGCTAGCGATCTAATGCTAGAGCTAATATCTGGTCATTTTCATACTGTATGTGTGTCCTCTATGATGGAAATAAGAGATCAGATTTAAAAGCATAACCCTTCATGGGAATATGAGATTTAATGGCATTAAAGCTTAACCCTTCTATGAATATATGGAAATACAGCAATGTTAAATTTTGAATGCTAATGCTAATGGCATTGTTAGTGCTAATATCTGGTCATTTTTTCATCTGTACGTGTCCTCTAATGGAAATAAGAGATCAGATGGCATTAAAGCATAACCCTTCATGGGAATATGAGATTAAATGGCATTAAATAACCCTTCTTGTAAATACAAATACAATGTTAAATTTGAATGCTAATGCTAACTTGCTAATGCTAGCGATCTAATGCTAGTGCTAATATCTGGTCATTTTCATACTGTACGTGTCCTCTATGATGGAAATAAGAGATCAGATGGCATTAAAGCATAACCCTTCATGGAATATGAGATTAAATGGCATTAAAGCTTAACCCTTCTTGTAAATATGCAAATACAGCAATGTTAAAGTTTGAATGCTAATGCTAACTTGCTAATCTAATCTAATGCTAGCTGCTAATATCTGGTCATTTTCATACTGTATGTGTCCTCTATGATGGAAATAAGAGATCAGATGGCATTAAAGCATAACCCTTCATGGGAATATGAGATTAAATGGCATTAAAACTTAACCCTTCTTGTAAATATGCAAATACAGCAATGTTAAAGTTTGAATGCTAATGCTAACTAATGCTAAATCTGGTCATTTTCATACTGATCTAATGCTGGCATGCTAATATGAGATTAAATGGTCATTTTTCATACAAATACGTGTCCTCTATGAATGGAAATAAGAGATCAGATGGCAAAAAAGCATAACCCTTCATGGAAATATGAGATTAGATGGCATTAAAGCTTAACCCTTCTTGGAAAATATGCAACTTAAAGTTTTGTAAAATGTAAAATGCTTTGCTAACTATTTGAATGCTATGCTAATCTAATGCTAGTGATCTAATGCTAGGCTAATTTCATTGTCATACTGTATGTGTCCTCTATGATGGAAATAAGAGATCAGATGGCATTAAAGCATAACCCTTCATGGGAATATGAGATTAAATGGCATTAAAGCTTAACCCTTCTTGTAAATATGCAAATACAGCAATGTTAAAGTTTGAATGCTAATGCTAACTTGCTAATGCTAGCGATCTAATGCTAGTGCTAATATCTGGTCATTTTCATACTGTATGTGTCCTCTATGATGGAAATAAGAGATCAGATGGCATTAAAGCATAACCCTTCATGGGAATATGAGATTAAATGGCATTAAAGCTTAACCCTTCTTGTAAATATGCAAATACAGCAATGTTAAAGTTTGAATGCTAATGCTAATGCTAATGCTAGCGATCTAATGCTAGTGCTAATATCTGGTCATTGTCATACTGTATTTGTCCTCTATGATGGAAATAAGAGATCAGATGGCATTAAAGCATAACCCTTCATGGGAATATGAGATTAAATGGCATTAAAGCTTAACCCTTCTTGTAAATATGCAAATACAGCAATGTTAAAGTTTGAATGCTAATGCTAACTTGCTAATGCTAGCGATCTAATGCTAGTGCTAATATCTGGTCATTGTCATACTGTATGTGTCCTCTATGATGGAAATAAGAGATCAGATGGCATTAAAGCATAACCCTTCATGGCAATATGAGATTAAATGGCATTAAAGCTTAACCCTTCTTGTAAATATGCAAATACAGCAATGTTAAAGTTTGAATGCTAATGCTAACTTACTAATGCTAGCGATCTAATGCTAGTGCTAATATCTGGTCATTTTCATACTGTAAGTGTCCTCTATGATGGAAATAAGAGATCAGATGGCATTAAAGCATAACCCTTCATGGGAATATGAGATTAAATGGCATTAAAGCTTAACCCTTCTTGTAAATATGCAAATACAGCAATGTTAAAGTTTGAATGCTAATGCTAACTTACTAATCTAATGCTAATGCTAGTGCTAATATCTGGTCATTTTCATACTGTATATGTCCTCTATGATGGAAATAAGAGATCAGATGGCATTAAAGCATAACCCTTCATGGAATATGAGATTAAATGGCATTAAAGCTTAACCCTTCTTGTATATATGCAAATACAGCAATGTTAAAGTTTGAATGCTAATGCTAACTTGCTAATGCTAGCGATCTAATGCTAGTGCTAATATCTGGTCATTTTCATACTGTATGTGTCCTCTATGATGGAAATAAGAGATCAGATGGCATTAAAGCATAACCCTTCATGGGAATATGAGATTAAATGGCATTAAAGCTTAACCCTTCTTGTAAATATGCAAATACAGCAATGTTAAATTTGAATGCTAATGCTAACTTGCTAATGCTAGCGATCTAATGCTAGTGCTAATATCTGGTCATTTTCATACTGTATGTGTCTCTATGATGGAAATAAGAGATCAGATGGCATTAAAGCATAACCCTTCATGGGAATATGAGATTAAATGGCATTAAAGCTTAACCCTTCTTGTAAATATGCAAATACAGCAATGTTAAAGTTTGAATGCTAATGCTAACTTGCTAATGCTAGCGATCTAATGCTAGTGCTAATATCTGGTCATTTTCACACTGTACGTGTCCTCTATGATGGAAATAAGAGATCAGATGGCAAAAAAGCATAACCCTTCATGGGAATATGAGATTAAATGGCATTAAAGCTTAACCCTTCTTGTATATATGCAAATACAGCAATGTTAAAGTTTGAATGCTAATGCTAACTTGCTAATGCTAGCGATCTAATGCTAGTGCTAATATCTGGTCATTTTCATACTGTATGTGTCCTATATGATGGAAATAAGAGATCAGATGGCATTAAAGCATAACCCTTCATGGGAATATGAGATTAAATGGCATTAAAGCTTAACCCTTCTTGTAAATATGCAAATACAGTAATGTTAAAGTTTGAATGCTAATGCTAACTTGCTAATGCTAGCAATCTAATGCTATTGCTAAAATCTGGTCATTTTCATACTGTATGTGTCCTCTATGATGGAAATAAGAGATCAGATGGCATTAAAGCATAACCCTTCATGGGAATATGAGATTAAATGGCATTAAAGCTTAACCCTTCTTGTAAATATGCAAATACAGCAATGTTAAAGTTTGAATGCTAATGCTAACTTGCTAATGCTAGCGATCTAATGCTAGTGCTAATATCTGGTCATTGTCATACTGTATGTGTCCTCTATGATGGAAATAAGAGATCAGATGGCATTAAAGCATAACCCTTCATGGAATATGAGATTAAATGGCATTAAAGCTTAACCCTTCTTGTAAATATGCAAATACAGCATGTTAAAGTTTGAATGCTAATGCTAACTTGCTAATACGAGCAATCTAATGCTATTGCTAAAATCTGGTCATTTTCATACTGTACGTGTCCTCTATGATGGAAATAAGAGATCAGATGGCATTAAAGCATAACCCTTCATGGGAATGTGAGATTAAATGGCATTAAAGCTTAATCCTTCTAGTATATATGCAAATACAGCAATGTTAAAGTTTGAATGCTAATGCTAACTTACTAATGCTAGCGATCTAATGCTAGTGCTAATATCTGGTCATTTTCATACTGTACGTGTCCTCTATGATGGAAATAAGAGATCACATGGCATTAAACATAACCCTTCCCTGGAATATGAATTAAATGGCATTAAAGCTTAACCCTTCTTGTAAATATGCAAAACAGTCATGTTAAATTTTGAATGCTAATGCTAACTTCTAATGCTTAGCGATCTAATGCTAGTGCTAATATCTGGTCATTTTCATACTGTATGTGTCCTCTATGATGGAAATAAGAGATCAGATGGCATTAAAGCATAACCCTTCATGGGAATATGAGATTAAATGGCATTAAAGCTTAACCCTTCTTGTATATATGCAAATACAGCAATGTTAAATTTGAATGCTAATGCTAACTTGCTAATGCTAGCGATCTAATGCTAGTGCTAATATCTGGTCATTTTCATACTGTATGTGTCCTCTATGATGGAAATAAGAGATCAGATGGCATTAAAGCATAACCCTTCATGGGAATATGAGATTAAATGGCATTAAAGCTTAACCCTTCTTGTAAATATGCAAATACAGCAATGTTAAAGTTTGAATGCTAATGCTAACTTGCTAATGCTAGATCTAATGCTAGTGCTAATATCTGGTCATTTTCATACTGTATGTGTCCTATATGATGGAAATAAGAGATCAGATGGCATTAAAGCATAACCCTTCATGGGAATGTGAGATTAAATGGCATTAAAGCTTAACCCTTCTTGTAAATATGCAAATACAGCAATGTTAAAGTTTGAATGCTAATGCTAACTTGCTAATGCTAGCGATCTAATGCTAGTGCTAATATCTGGTCATTTTCATACTGTACGTGTCCTCTATGATGGAAATAAGAGATCAGATGGCATTAAAGCATAACCCTTCATGGGAATATGAGATTAAATGGCATTAAAGCTTAACCCTTCTTGTAAATATGCAAATACAGCAATGTTAAATTTGAATGCTAATGCTAATGCTAGCGATCTAATGCTAGTGCTAATATCTGGTCATTGTCATACTGTATGTGTCCTCTATGATGGAAATAAGAGATCAGATGGCATTAAAGCATAACCCTTCATGGCAATGTGAGATTAAATGGCATTAAAGCTTAACCCTTCTTGTAAATATGCAAATACAGCAATGTTAAATTTGAATGCTAATGCTAACTTGCTAATGCTAGCGATCTAATGCTAGTAAATATTGGTCATTTATGTGTCCTCTATGATGGAAATAAGAGATCAGATGTTAAAACCCTTTGAAATGAGATTAAATGGCATTAAAAGCTTGCTTGTAAATATGCAAATACAGCAATGTTAAAGTTTGAATGCTAATTTTCATAATGCTAGCGATCTAATGCTAGTGCTAATATCTGGTCATTTTTATGATGGAAAAAATAAGAGATCAGATGGCATTTAAAGCATAACCCTTCATGGGAATATGAGATTAAATGGCATTAAAGCTTAACCCTTCTTGTATATATGCAAATACAGCAATGTTAAAGTTTGAATGCTAATGCTAACTTGCTAATGCTAGCGATCTAATGCTAGTGCTAATATCTGGTCATTTTCATACTGTACGTGTCCTCTATAATGGAAATAAGAGATCAGATTGCATTAAAGCATAACCCTTCATGGGAATATGAAATTAGATGGCATTAAAGCTTAACCCTTCTTGTAAATATGCAAATACAGCAATGTTAAAGTTTGAATGTTTGAATGCTAATGCTAGCGATCTAATGCTAGTGCTAATATCTGGTCATTTTCATACTGTATGTGTCCTCTATGATGGAAATAAGAGATCAGATGGCATTAAAGCATAACCCTTCATGGGAATTGAGATTAAATGGCATTAAAACTTAACCCTTCTTTAAATATACAAATACAGCAATGTTAAAGTTTGAATGCTAATGCTAACTTGCTAATGCTAGCGATCTAATGCTAGTGCTAAAATCTGGTCATTTTCATACTGTACGTGTCCTCTATGATGGAAATAAGAGATCAGATGGCATTAAAGCATAACCCTTCATGGGAATATGAGATTAAATGGCATTAAAGCTTAACCCTTCTTGTAAATATGCAAATACAGTAATGTTAAAGTTTGAATGCTAATGCTAACGATCTAATGCTAGTGCTAATATCTGGTCATTGTCATACTGTATGTGTCCTATATGATGGAAATAAGAGATCGGATGGCATTAAAGCATAACCCTTCATGGGAATATGAGATTAGATGGCATTAAAGCTTAACCCTTCTTGTAAATATGCAAATACAGCACTGTTAAATTTGAATGCTAATGCTAACTTGCTAATGCTAGCGATCTAATGCTAGTGCTAATATCTAGTCATTGTCATACTGTATGTGTCCTCTTTGATGGAAATAAGAGATCAGATCGCATTAAAGCATAACCCTTCATGGGAATATGAGATTAGATGGCATTAAAGCTTAACCCTTCTTGTAAATATGCAAATACAGCACTGTTAAATTTGAATGCTAATGCTAACTTGCTAATGCTAGCGATCTAATGCTAGTGCTAATATCTGGTCATTGTCATACTGTATGTGTCCTCTATGATGGAAATAAGAGATCAGATGGCATTAAAGCATAACCCTTCATGGGAATATGAGATTAGATGGCATTAAAGCTTAACCCTTCTTGTAAATATGCAAATACAGCACTGTTAAATTTGAATGCTAATGCTAACTTGCTAATGCTAGCGATCTAATGCTAGTGCTAATATCTGGTCATTGTCATACTGTATGTGTCCTCTATGATGGAAATAAGAGATCAGATGCCTTTAAAGCATAACCCTTCATGGGAATATGAGATTAAATGGCATTAAAGCATAACCCTTCTTGTAAATATGCAAATACAGCAATGTTAAAGTTTGAATGCTAACTTGCTAATGCTAGCGATTTAATGCTAGTACTAATATCTGGTCATTTTCATATGGTACTTGTCCTCTATGATGGAAATAAGAGATCAGATGGCATTAAAGCATAACCCTTCATGGGAATATGAGATTAGATGGCATTAAAGCATAACCCTTCTTTTAAATATGCAAATACAGCAATGTTAAAGTTTGAATGCTATGCTAATGCTAATGCTAGCGATCTATTGTTAGTACTAATATCTGGTCATTTTCATACTGTACATGTCTTCTATGATGGAAATAAGAGATCAGATGGCATTAAAGCATAACCCTTCATGGGAATATGAGATTAAATGGCATTAAAGCTTAACCCTTCTAGTTATATTCAAATACAGCACTGTTAAAGTTTGAATGCTAATGCTAACTTGCTAATGCTAGCGATCTAATGCTAGTGCTAATATCTGGTCATTTTCATACTGTACATGTCCTCTATGATGGAAATAAGAGATCAGATGGCAAAAAAGCATAACCCTTCATGGGAATATGAGATTAAATGGCATTAAAGCTTAACCCTTCTTGTATATATGCAAATACAGCAATGTTAAATTTGAATGCTAATGCTAACTTGCTAATGCTAGCGATCTAATGCTAGTGCTAATATCTGGTCATTTTCATACTGTACGTGTCCTCTATGATGGAAATAAGAGATCAGATGGCATTAAAGCATAACCCTTCATGGGAATATGAGATTAAATGGCATTAAAGCTTAACCCTTCTTGTAAATATGCAAATACAGTCATGTTAAAGTTTGAATGCTAATGCTAGCGATCTAATGCTAGCGATCTAATGCTAGTGCTAATATCTTGTCATTTTCAAAGGTACTTGTCTTCTATGATGGAAATAAGAGATCACATGGCATTAAAGCATAACCCTTCATGGGAATATGAGATTAAATGGCATTAAAGCTTAACCCTTCTTTTATAAATTCAAATACAGCAATGTTAAAGTTTGAATGCTAATGCTAACTTGCTAATGCTAGCGATCTAATGCTAGTCCTAATATCTGGTCATTTTCATACTGTACGTGTCCTCTATAATGGATATAAGAGATCAGATGGCAAAAAAGCACAACCCTTCATGGCAATATGAGATTAAATGGCATTAAAGCTTAACCCTTCTTTTATAAATACAAATACAGCAATGTTAAAGTTTGAATGCTAATGCTAACTTGCTAATGCTAGCGATCTAATGCTAGTGCTAATATCTGCTCATTTTCATACTGTATGTGTCCTATATGATGGAAATAAGAGATCAGATGGCATTAAAGCATAACCCTTCATGGGAATGTGAGATTAAATGGCATTAAAGCTTAACCCTTCTTGTATATATACAAATACAGCAATGTTAAAGTTTGAATGCTAATGCTAACTTACTAATGCTAGCGATCTAATGCTAGTGCTAATATCTGGTCATTTTCATACTGTATGTGTCCTCTATGATGGAAATAAGAGATCAGATGGCATTAAAGCATAACCCTTCATGGGAATATGAGATTAAATGACATTCAAGCTTAACCCTTCTTGTATATATGCAAATACAGCAATGTTAAAGTTTGAATGCTAATGCTAACTTGCTAATGCTAGCGATTTAATGTTAGTGCTAATGTCTTGTCATTTTCATAATGTACGTGTCCTCTATGATGGAAATAAGAGAACACATGGCATTAAAGCATAACCCTTCATGGGAATATGAGATTAGATGGCATTTAAGCTTAACCCTTCTTGTAAATATGCAAATACAGCACTGTTAAATTTGAATGCTAATGCTAACTTGCTAATTCTAGCGATCTAATGCTAGTGCTAATATCTAGTCATTGTCATACTGTATGTGTCCTCTTTGATGGAAATAAGAGATCTGATCGCATTAAAGCATAACCCTTCATGGGAATATGCGATTAGATGGCATTGAAGCTTTACCCTTCTTGTAAATATGAAACTACAGCACTGTTAAATTTGAATGCTAATGCTAACTTGTTAATGCTAGCGATCTAATGCTAGTGCTAATATCTGGTCATTGTCATACTGTATGTGTCCTCTATGATGGAAATAAGAGATCAGATGGCATTCAAGCATAACCCTTCATGGCAATGTGAGATTAAATGGCATTAAAGCTTAACCCTTCTTGTACATATGCAAATACAGCAATTTTAAAGTTTGAATTCTAATGCTAACTTGCTAATCCTAGCGATCTAATGTTAGTGCTAATATCTGGTCATTTTCATACCGGACGTGTCCTCTATGATGGAAATAAGAGATCAGATGTCTTTAAAGCATAACCCTTCATGGGAATATGAGATTAAATGGCATTCAAGCTTAACCCTTCTTGTATATATGCAAATACAGCAATGTAAAAGTTTGAATGCTAATGCTAACTTGCTAATGCTAGCGATTTAATGGTTGTGCTAATATCTGGTCAATATCAAACTGTATGTGTCCTCTATGTTGGAAATAAGAGATCACATGGCATTAAAGCATAACCCTTCATGGGAATATGAGATTAGATGGAATTAAAGCATAACCCTTCTTGTAAATATGCAAATACAGTCATGTTAAAGTTTGAATGCTAATGCTAGCGATCTAATGCTAGTACTAATATCTAGTCATTTTCATATGGTACTTGTCTTCTATGATGGAAATAAGAGATCAGATGGCATTAAAGCATAACACTTCATGGGAATATGAGATTAAATGGCATTAAAGCTTAACCCTTCTTTTATAAATTCAAATACAGCAATGTTAAAGTTTGAATGCTAGTGCTAACTTGCTAATGCTAGCGATCTATTGTTAGTGCTAATATCTGGTCATTTTCATACTGTACATGTCCTCTATGATGGAAATAAGAGATCAGATGGCAAAAAAGCACAACCCTTCATGGCAATATGAGATTAAAAGGCATTAAAGCTTAACCCTTCTAGTATATATGCAAATACAGCACTGTTAAATTTGAATGCTAATGCTAACTTGCTAATGCTAGCGATCTAATGCTAGAGCTAATATCTGGTCATTTTCATACTGTACGTGTCCTCTATGATGGAAATAAGAGATCAGATGGCATTAAAGCATAACCCTTCATGGGAATATGAGATTAAATGGCATTAAAGCTTAACCCTTCTTGTATATATGCAAATACAGCAATGTTAAATTTGAATGCTAATGCTAACTTGCTAATGCTAGCGATCTAATGCTAGTGCTAATATCTGGTCATTTTCATACTGTACGTTTCCTCTATAATGGAAATAAGAGATCACATGGCATTAAAGCATAACCCTTCATGGGTATATGAGATCAGATGGCATTAAAGCATAACCCTTCATGGGAATGTTAGATTAAATGGCATTAAAGCTTAACCCTTCTAGTATATATGCAAATACAGCAATGTTAAAGTTTGAATGCTAATGCTAACTTACTAATGCTAGCGATCTAATGCTAGTGCTAATATCTGGTCATTTTCAAAGGTACTTGTCCTCTATGATGGAAATAAGAGATCACATGGCATTAAGCATAACCCTTCATGGGAATATGAGATTAAATGGCATTAAAGCTTAACCCTTCTTGTATATATGCAAATACAGCAATGTTAAATTTGAATGCTAATGCTAACTTGCTAATGCTAGCGATCTAATGCTAGTGCTAATATCTGGTCATTTTCATACTGTATTGTGTCCTAAATAATGGATAATGTTAAGTTCAGATGGCAAAATCGATGCATAACCCTTCATGGGATGAGATTAAATGGCATTAAAGCTTAACCCCTTCTTGTATATATACAAATACAGCAATGTTAAAAGTTTGAATAATGCTAATGCTAGTGCTAATATCTAATACTGTATGTGCTAATAATATCTGGTCATTTTCATACTGTATGTGAATATGATGGAAATAAGAGATGAGATGGCATTAAAAGCATAACCCTTCATGGCAATTTGAGATTAAATGGCATTAAAGTTTAACCCTTTCTTGAGTATATGCATTAAACTTAACCCTACTTAGTAATGTTAAAGTTTGAATGCTAATGCTAACTTGCTAATGCTAGCAATCTAATGCTTTTGCTAATATCTGGTCATTTTCATATTGTGCGTGTCTCTATGATGGAAATAAGAGATCAGATGGCATTAAAAAGCATGACCTTCATGGGAATATGAGATTAAATGGCATTAAGCTTAACCCTTCTTGTAAATATGCAAAATACAGTCATGTTAAAGTTTGAATTTGAATGCTAATCCTAGCGATCTAATGTTAGTGCTAATATCTTGTCATTGTCATACTGTATATGTCCTCTATGATGGAAATAAGAGATCAGATGGCATTAAAGCATAACCCTTCATGGCAATGTGAGATTGAATGGCATTAAAGCTTAACCCTTCTTGTACATATGCAAATACAGCAATGTTAAAGTTTGAATGCTAATGCTAACTTGCTAATGCTAGCGATCTAATGCTAGTGCTAATATCTGGTCATTTTCATTCTGTACGTGTCCTCTATGATGGAAATAAGAGATCAGATGGCATTAAAGCATAACCCTTCATGGGAATATGAGATTAAATGGCATTAAAGCTTTAACACTTCTTGTAAATATCAAATACAGCAATGTTAAAGTTTTGAATGCTTTGTTTAACTTGCTAATGCTAGCGATCTAATGTTAGTGCTAATATCTGGTCATTGTCATACTGTATGTGTCCTCTATGATGGAAATTAGAGATCAGATGGCATTAAAGCATAACCCTTCATGGCAATGTGAGATTAAAATGGCATTAAAGCTTAACCCTTCTAGTATATATGCAAATACAGCAATGTTAAAGTTTGAATGCTAATGCTAACTTACTAATGCTATACTAATATCTAGTCATTTTCATATGGTACTTAATTTCAGTGATGGAAATAAGAGATCAGATGGCACAAAGCATACACACTTCATGGGAATATGAGATTAAATGGCATTAAAGCTTAACCCTCTTTTATAAATTCAATAAAGTAATGTTTAAAGTTTGAATGCTATGCTAACTTGCTAATGCTAATGTATCTATTGTTAGTGCTAATATCTGGTCATTTCATATGTATTTCTCTTATGGAAATAAGAGACGATTGCATTAAGCAAACCCTTAGGAATTGAGATTAAATGGCATTAAGTTAACCCTTCTTGTAATATGCAAATACAGAATTTAAATTTGAATTCTAATGCTAACTTTCTAATTAGCGATCTAATTTTTTATCTTCATTTTCATATGGAGTCCTCTATATGGAAATAAGAGATCAATCCTTAAAAAACCCCTTTATGGAATAGAATTAAATTCATTAAACTTCCCCTTTTGAATATGAAATAAGCAATGTAATTTAATTTAATGCTAACTTCAGTTACGTTTTTTTTAAAAAAAGTATTTTTTTTTTTACCCCTTTAAAGGAAAAAAGAGATAATTTCATTTAAACTAACCCTTCTGGAAAATAAATTTGGTTTTAATTTAATTTTTAAAAACAAAAAAAGAAAAAAATTTTTGCAACGGGATTAAACTAGTGCTAAATTTGGATTGTCAATGATTTCCCTTAGGAATAAGAGATAACATTTAAAACTAACCCTTCTGGAATTTGAATTTAAAGGGGGGTTTTTAATTCTTTAAAAATCAAAAACAAATTTAAAATTTGAATGCTAATGTTCTCTATTGAATTAATGATTGCTAAAAAACCTTTTAAAGGTTATTGAGGAAATAAAAAACATTAAAGCAAATTCAGGGGGTTAATTAAAAGGGTTTAAAAATAACCCCTTTTTGAAAAAAAGTAGGTTTAAAAATTTAATCTAATGTAACGTCTAAAGAAAAGAACTGGTTTAAAAAAATTTTCTTAAAAGGAAAAAAGAGATGGGTGGCATTAAAGCAAACCCCTTTTGGGAATTGAATTTAAAAGGAATTAAAGCTAACCCTTCTATTAACAAAAACAGCAATTTAAAATTTGAAAGCTATGTCTTTTGTGCAAAGTTAGTGTTTTCGCATTTTTATAATATTTTTAGATGGAAAAAAAAAAACCTCTTAAAGCAAATTCAGGGGGTTAAATTGAGGGTTAAAAAATTTAACCCCTTTTGTAAATATGCAAAAAAAAACTGTTAAAAATTAATGTAATGCCTTGTAATAGGATCAATGATTAAACTACTTTCATGGATGTTTTTATGGAAAAAAAAATCTGCATTAAAAATAACCCTTTAAATTTAATTAAAGGAATTAACCTTTTTTAAAAAAAAAAACAGTTAAAATTTTAATGGGAAAAAAAAAGAAAGTGTTTTAAGCTATCTAATATTGGTATTTTCTACCATTTTTTATATGGAAATAAAGTAGTGGAAAAAATAACCCCCATGGGAAGGAATTAAAAGGTTTTTTTCCTTTTGTTTAAAAAGCAATACGAATGTTAAAGTTTGAATTGGGAAACAACTTGCAAAAGTTTTGGGAAATGAATATTTGGATTTTCATAATTTCCCATATGGAAATAAAGTCAGTTTTTTAAAGCTAATTCATAAAGGGGTTTAAAAGGGATTTATTAACCCTTTTTTTATTAAAGAAATAAGCAATGTTAAAGTTTTAATTTTAAGAATTAATAAAATTTTAAGGTACTTTTTAATTCAATTAGGTTAAGTTGAAAATTTGGTAATTGGGTTTAAAAAAAACCCTTATGGAAATTAATTTAATTAAAAATCCCCCTTTTTTAAATAGAAAATCAATTTAAAAACTAAAAATTAAGATTAAATTTAATTTTTTTTATGGATTTCCATGTAAAATAAGTAATGGGTTTAAAAAATCCCTTTTTGGGAATATGAGATTAAATGGAAATTAACCCTTTTTTAAAAAAAATAAGCAATGTTAAAGTTTTAATTTTTGAATTTAATGAGAATTATTTTAAAAGGGGTAAATTTGATTTTTAAGTAATGTTTATGAGTAAAGGTAATGGGAAAAAAGACAACCCCAGGCAATATAAATTAAAACATTAAAATTAAACCCCTTTTTATAATGAAAAACATGTTAAATTTTAACTAAAGTAATTGTAATGCTAGCACTTGTAAGCAATACGTCATTTTATTGAGGTTCTATGGGAAAAAAGGATCAATGCCATTAAACTCCCTTCAAAGGTATTTGGGATTAAATAATTTTTTGAATAAGCAAAAAAACTTTAAATTTGAATTAATGCTAAGCTAACTCTTTTTAAAACAAAAAAAATATTGGATTTTAACTGAACTTTTAATGTAAAAGGCCAAACTTTAAAAAATAACCCCCATGGGGATTAATTAGTGGCTTAAAGTTTAATTTTTGAAAAGCAAACCCTCATGAAAGTTTAATGAAATTTTTTAACCCTTTTTTTTTAATACGCATTTTAAATAATTTTTTCTGTAAATAAAATCAATGATTAAAGCTAATTCATAATATGGTTTAAAAGGATTAAATTAACCCTTTTTTATAAACAAATCAGGGAATTTTAAAATTTAATGATTTAAATTTTCTAGGATTAAAGCATCCAAATTTTATTTTATATGCACTCCCCATAATTAAGAGTCAATGGCAAAAAAACCCCCTTTCAATATTTAAAAGGATTAAAGCTTAACCCCCTTTTATTAAATTAAATAAAATGTTAAAATTTAACTTCTAATTGCAATCAGCATTTTAAATTTTGCTAAATTTTCTATTTTTTTATGTAGGTTATTATGGAAAAATTGGTCAATGGGGTTTAAAAAATCCTTTATGGGGAATTTTTAAAATGGCAAAATTTTAACCCCTTTTATTAATATGAAATAAAAATGTTAAAGTTTAATTTAATTAAATTTTAAAGTAATTAACTAATTAATTGGTATTTTCATCTTAGTGTCCCAAAAAATAAGGTTGGTTAAAAACCCCCCTTTTAAAAAAAATGAATTTAAAACCCCCTTTTTGGGGGTATGAAAAAGAATTTAAAATTTAATTTGTAATTGAAAAACCTTTTTTTTTATGCTAATGCTTTAATTTTTTTAATACGGTCCCCATGATGGAAAAAAAGGCAATGGCATTTGTTTCCCTTATGGGAATAGAGATTAGATGGCATTAAATTTTCCCTTTTGGAAAATAAATCAAGTTAAATTTGTCAATGAACGCAATTTTTTTAATTTTCTAAAATTTTAGTCATTTTAACTTATTGTCCTTTTATGGGGTCTATGATTAAACAAACCCTCAAAGAAACATTTGGAAATTTTTTAAAAAATTTTTAAATTTCCCCTGTTTAAAATTTTTTTTTAAGCAATTTTTAAGTGGATCTAATGCTATGCTAATTCTGGCATTTAATGTTTTTGTTCTAAAAGGGAAAAAAAGATAAGGGATTAACCCCTTTATGGCAATGGAATTAAAGGGATTTAAAACTTAATTTTTGAATATGAAATGAATGTTTAAATTTTTAATCTAACTTCTATTAAAATAATTTGTCTTATTGATTTTCAAAGGTTCCTTTTATGGGGAGATAATGGGTTAAAGCTAACCCCATTATAATTAAATGGGATTAAGTTTAATTTTAATTTCAAATGCAATGTAAAATTTTAATGTAATGTAATTTTTTGCTGCTTTAAAGGTTTTGGAAAGGTCAATATAAAATTTTCCCCCTTTGGGAAATAAGAGATAATGGCATTAAAGCTAACCTTCTGGGGGTATGAATCAGATAAAAAAATTTAACCCCCTTTTTTAAATTCAAATCAGCATTTAAAGTTTTTGCTAATTTTCGTCTAAACTGTACTTTCTATATTTTATAGGTACTTGCAAATAAAAAGAATTTTGGCATTAAACCTAACCTTCTGGAAAAATTAAATGGCATTAAAGTTTTAACCCCCTTTTTTTAAAAACAAAAACAGCAATTTAAAATTTTAAAGTGTACTTTCTTGGCGATTATTTTTTTGGTAAATTTGGCATTTTATACTGGGAAAATTTTTAAAGGAAAAAAAGAACTAAAAACAAACCCTTTGGGTTAAAGTTAAAAAACTTAAAAATTTAACCCCCCTATTAATCAAAAACACCTTTAAAAAGAAATTTTTTCTAAATTCTAAATTGGATTAAGTAGAGAAAATTTTGGCATTTCTCTGAGTGGAAAAGGAAAAAAAAGTAAAATTTTTAAAACAAACCTTAGGGAATTAGTTAAAAAAGGGAAATTAAAAAACCTTTTGTTAATTTCAAAAACGCAATTTAAATTTTCTAATGAACGTAATGCCTTTAATTATGAATATTGGATTTTAATGTACTTTTCCTTTAATGGAAATAAATTAAAAATTTTAAAAAATAACCCCTTTTGGGGGAAAGAGAAAGGTTGCTTTTAACCCCTTTTTTTTTTAAAAAAAAGTCTTTAAATAAGTAATGCTAAAATTAACTTGAATATCATTTTTAAAATACTTTTTTTAATGGAAATAAAAAAAATTTTTAAAAAATAACCCCCAGGAATATGAAAAAAGGCATTTAAACTTAATTTTTTTTATAAATTAAATCAAAAGGGAAATTTGAATCCATGCAATTTAACTACACTAAAGATTAATATTTGGCATTTTTTAAATTAAGGTTTTTTTAAAATTTTAAAATTAATCAAAAAGCCCAACCCCCTTTTAATTGGAAATTAAAAGGTTAAAGCTTAACCCCTTTTTTTTATATTAAAAATTTAAAAGTTAAAATTTGAATCAATGAAGCAACTTCAAACATTGAATAGCCCTTTAACTTATTTTTATATATGGAAATAAGAGTAATGGATTAAAGCTAACCCCTTTGGGAATGTGGATTAAAAGCAAAATTCCCCCCGTATTTAAAAAAGAATTTTAAAATTTGGGTGTAAGCTAACCTTCTGCTTTTTATAGTGCTAAACTTCTTTTAATGATTTTTATAAAATTTGAATCGGTTAGGATAATTTGGAATAAAAAATTTAAAACCCTTTTCCCCCCTTTAAATGAAATAAGCAATGAAAATTTAAGCTAACTCTTGAATGTAAAGGATTTTAAGTTACTTTTTTTTTAAAAAAATGGGCCCCTGTAAATGAAACCATGGGATTTAAAGCATAACCCCCTAATATGGGAATTTTTTAAAATTAAAGCTTTTTTGAATTAAAAAGAATTTTAAAAGAATTAATTAATTGCTAAGCTAATTTTAAATTTTCAATACAGCATTTTAAGTTTTGTTTTTGGAAAAAAAGGATCAATCTTAAAAAATAACCCTTTGGGATATGAGTTAAATGGTTTTTAAATTTTTCCCCCTTTTTTTAAAAAAAGAAATTAATTAATGGTTAATTTTCTAAATGCAATACGCCATTTTAACTTAAGCTCCCAAATAATGGTAAGAGTCAATGGCATTTTTAACCCCCTTTATGGGAAATGAAATTTAAAACCCTTAAATAACCTCTTTTAAAAATGAAAAAGCATTTAAAATTTAACTTCTGATAAATTTTGGGAATACGGCATTTTAAGTTGTGTTCTAATTTAAGAGATAAAGTTAAAGCTAACCCCTTTATTTTAATTAAAAAGGCATTAAATTAACCCCTTTAAAACTAAAATTAAAGAAATTTTAATGTTAAGCTAACCTTTTTTTAATTTAAAGCTTTTTTACACTGGTATTTTATATTTCCTTTTCCCCTATATAAAAAAGGTAATCATTAAAGCATACCCCTTATGTTTTAAAAGGATTTAAAATTAACCCCTTTAAAATAAATCAATTTTTTTTTAAAAGCTAAAGTTTTTTTTTAAAAACGCATTTTAATGATGGTTTTCTAATTTGGGAAAAAAAAAATCAATGGGTTTGCTAACCCCTTTATAATGAGGTTAAAAATTAAATTAACCCTTTATTAAAACATAAATCAAAAAAATTGAATCTAAGCTAACCTAATTGCATCAATTTTGTTTTTTTGTCATTTCCCTTTAAAGGGGCTTATTGGTAAAGGTCAATGGATTGTCCTTATGGAATAGAGATTAAATGAAAAAAGCTTTAAATTTTTTTTATAAATTAAAAAAATTTTTTAAAAAAAAATGTAATTTTTACCAATCTTTTTTGGAAAAAATTTGGCTTTTCATATCGGTTTTTTATGTAAAAAAGAATAGATGGTTTTTTTAAAATAAACCCCTTTATGGGAATATAGAAAATATTAAATTAACCTTTTTTTTTGCAAATACGCGAAATTTGAAAGCAAAATTGTAAGCTAGCGATTAGCTAGGGGTAATATCTGGGCATTTTCATACTGTACGTGTCCTCTATGATGGAAATAAGAGATCAGATGGCTTTGAAGCATAACCCTTCATGGGAATATGAGATTAAATGGCATTAAAGCTTAACCCTTCTTGTAAATATGCAAATACAGTCATGTTAAAGTTTGAATGCTAATGCTAGCGATCTAATGCTAGCGATCTACTGCTAGTGCTAATATCTTGTCATTTTCAAAGGTACTTGTCTTCTATGATGGAAATAAGAGATCAGATGGCATTAAAGCATAACCCTTCATCGGAATATGAGATTAAAATGGCATTAAAGCTTAACCCTTCTTTTATAAATTCAAATACAGCAATGTTAAAGTTTGAATGCTCATGCTAACTTGCTAATGCTAGCGATCTAATGCTAGTCCTAATATCTGGTCATTTTCATACTGTACGTGTCCTCTATAATGGATGTAAGAGTTCAGATGGCAAAAAAGCACAACCCTTCATGGCAATATGAGATTAAATGGCATTAAAACTTAACCCTTCCTTTTATATATACAAATACAGCAATGTTAAAGTTTGAATGCTAATGCTAACTTGCTAATGCAAGCGATCTAATTCTATTGCTAATATCTGCTCATTGTCATACTGTATGTGTCCTATATGATGGAAATAAGAGATCAGATGGCATTAAAGCATAACCCTTCATGGGAATGTGAGATTAAATGGCATTAAAGCTTAACCCTTCTAGTATATATGCAAATACAGCAATGTTAAAGTTTGAATGCTAATTTCTAACTTACTAATGCTAGCGATCTAATGCTAGTGCAATCTGTCATTTTCATACTCAGTCTCTATGATGGAAATGAGAGATCACAGCATTAGAACTTAACCCTTCATGGGAATATGAGATTAAATGACATTCAGCTTAACCCTTCTTGTATATGCAAATACAGCAATGTTAAAGTTTGAATGCTAATGCTAACTTGCTAATGCTAGCGATTTAATTTGTGCTAATGTCTTGTCATTTTCATAATGTCTGTCTCTATGATGGAAATAAGAAACACATGGCATTAAAGCATAACCCTTCATGGGAATATGAGATTAGATGGCATTAAAGCTTAACCCTTCTTGTAAATATGCAAATACAGCTCTGTTAAATTTGAATGCTAATGCTAACTTGCTAATGCTAGCGATCTAATGCTGTGCTAATATCTAGTCATTGTCATACTGTATGTGTCCTCTTTGATGGAAATTAGAGATCAGATGCATTAAAGCATAACCTTTCGTAGGGAAAATGAGATTAAATGGCTTTAAAGCTTAACCCTTCTTGTATATATGCAAATACAGCACTGTTAAATTGAATGCTAATGCTAACTTGCTAATTCTAGCGATCTAATGTTAGTGCTAATATCTGGTCATTTTCATACTGTACTTGTCCTCTATAATGGAAATAAGAGATCACATGGCATTAAAGCATAACCCTTCATGGGAATATGAAATTAGATGCCATTAAAGCTTAACCCTTCTTGTACATATGCAAATACAGTCATGTTAAAGTTTGAATGCTAATGCTTGCGATCTAATGCTAGTGCTAATATCTGGTCATTGTCATACTGTCTGTGTCCTCTATGATGGAATTAAGAGATCAGATGGCATTAAAGCATAACCCTTCATGGCAATTTGAGATTAAATGTCATTAAAGCAACCCTTCTTGTAAATATACAAATACAGTAATGTTAAGTTTGAATGCTAATGCTAACTTACTAGGCTAGCAATCTAATGCTATTGCTAATATCTGGTCATTTTTTCATACTATACGTGTCCTCTATGATGGAAATTAGAGATCAGATGGCATTAAAGCATAACCCTTCATGGGAATATGAGATCAAATGGCATTAAAGCAACCCTTCTTGTAAATATGCAAATACAGTCATGTTAAAGTTTGAATGCTAATGCTAGCGATCAAATGCTAGTGCTAATATCTGGTCATTGTCATACTGTATGTGTCTCTATGATGGAAATAAAGATCAGATGGCATTAAAGCATAACCCTTCATGGCTATATGAGATTCAATGGCATTAAAAGCTTAACCCTTTTTTATATATACAAATACAGCAATGTTAAAGTTTGAATGCTAATGCTAACTTGCTAATGCTAACGATCTAATGCTAGTGCTAATATCTTGTTATTTTCATACTCTGCGTGTCTCTATGATGGAAATAAGAGATCACATGGCATCAAGCACTAACCCTTCATGGGAATATTAGATTAGGTTGGCATTAAAAGCTAACCCTTCTTGTAAATATGCAAATACTGTCATGTTAAAGTTTGAATGATAATGCTAGCGATCTAATGCTAGTGCTAATATCTGGTCATTTTCATACTTTATGTTTCCTTTATGATGGACTTTAGAGATCAGATGGCAATAAAGCATAACCCTTCATGGCAATATGAGAATAAATGGCATTAAAAGCAACCTTCTTGTATATATGCAAATACAGCAATGTTAAAGTTTGAATCCTAATAATAATTTGCTAATAATGCTAGCGATTTCATGTTAGTGCTAATATCTGGTCATTTTCATACTGTATGCTGTCCTCTTTGATGGAAAAAAAGATCACATGCCATATAAGCATAACCCTGCATGGCAATATGAGATTTAATGGCATTAAAGCTTAACGTTCTTGTATATATGCAAATACAGCAATGTTAAGTTTGAATGCTAATGCTAACTTGCTAATGCTGGCGATCTAATACTAGTGCTAATATCTGGTCATTGTGTCATACTGTCGTGTCCTCTTTGATGGTAATAATTGATCACATTGCATTTAAGCATATCCTTCATTGGAATATGTGATTAGATAGCATTAAACTTCATCCTTCTTGTATATATGCAAATACTGCAATGTTAATGTTTGAATGCTAATGCTAACTTGCTAATGCTAGCGATTTAATGTTAGTGCTAATATCTGGTCATTTCATACTGTCGCGTGTCCTCTATGATGGAAATAGAGATCACATGTCATTAAAGCATAACCCTTCATGGGATTATGAGATTAGATGGGATTAAATCTTAACCCTTTTGTAAATATGCAAATACAGTAATGTTAAAGTTTGAATGCTAATGCTAGCGATCTAATGCTAGTGCTAATATCTGGTCATTGTCATACTGTATGTGTCCTCTATGATGGAAATAAGAGATCAGATGGCATTAAAGCATAACCCTTCATGGCAATATGAGATTCAATGGCATTCAAACTTAACCCTTCTTGTATCTGTAAAAAAAAGCAATGTTAAAGTTTGAATGCTAATGCTAACTTTGCTAATGCTAACGATCTAATACTAGTGCTAATATCTTGTCATTTTCATACTGATCGTGTCCTCTATGATGGAAATAAGAGATCACATGGCATCAAAGCAGAAGCCTTCATGAGAATATGAGATTAGATGGCATTAAAGCTAAACCCTTCTTGTAAATATGCAAATACAGTCATGTTAAAGTTTGAATGCTAATGCGAAGCGATCTAATCTAGTGCTAATATCTGCTCATTGTAATACTGCGTGTCTCTATGATGGAAATATGAGATCAGATGGCATTAAAAAGCATTACCCTTCCTGGCAATATGAGATTAAATGGCATTAAAGCAACCGGTCGATATATGCAAATACAGCAATGTTAAAGTTTGAATGCTAATGCTAACTTGCTAATGCTAGCGATCTAATGCTAATGCTAATATCTGGTCATTTTCATATTGTTCGTGTCCTCTATTATGAAAATAAGAGATCAGATGCCATTAAAGCATAACCCTTCATGGCAATTTGAGATTAAATGGCATTAAAGCAACCCTTCTTGTATATTTTACAAATACAGCTATGTTAAAGTTTGAATGCTAAAGCTAACTTGCTTAATGCTAGCGATCTAATGCTAGCGCAAATATCTGGTCATTTTCATACTGTCATTGTCCTCTATGATTGAAATAAGAGATCAGATGGCATTAAACCATAACCCTTCGATGGGAATATGAGCTTAAATGTCATTAAGCAACCCTTCTTATTTATAAGCAAATACAGCAATGTTCAAGTTTGAATGCTAATGCTAACTTCTAATGCTAGTGATCTTATGCTAGTGCTAATATCTGGTCATTTTCAACTCACGTGTCTCTCTAATGGAAATAAAAGATCAGATGCCCCTAAAGCATTACCCTTCATGGGAATATGAGATTAAATGGCATTAAAGCTGAACCTTTCTTGTATATATGCAAATACAGCAATGTAAAAGTTTGAATGCTATGCTAACTTGCTAATGCTAGATCTAATGCTAGTGCTAATATCTGGTTATTTTCATCTGTATGTGTCTCTATGATGGACGCATAAGAGATCAGATGGCATTAAAGCATAAACCTTCATGGCATATGAGATTCAATGGCATTAAAGCTAACCCTTCTTGTATATATACAAATACAGCAATATTAAAGTTTGAATGCTAATGCTAACTTTCTAATGCTAACGATCTAATGCTAGTGCTAATATCTTGTTATTTTCTTACTGTACGTGTCCTCTATGATGGAAATAATAGATCACATGGCATCAAAAGCATAACCCTTCATGGAAATATGAGATTAGTTCGCATTAAAGCAACCCTTCTTGTAAATATGCAAATACTGTCATGTTAAAAGTTTGAATGATAATGCTAGCGATCTAATGCTAATGCTAATATCTGGCCATTATCATACTTTATGTGTCCTTTATGATGGACATAAGAATCTGATGGCAATAAAGCATAACCCTTCATGGCAATATCAGATTAAATGGCATTAAAAGCAACCCTTCTTGTATATATGCAAATACAGCAATGTTAAAGAGTTTGAATGCTAATGCAAACGTGCTAATAGCTTAGCATCTAATGCTAGTGCTAATATCTGGTCATTTTCATACTGTCGTGTCTCGATGATGGAAATAAGAGATCAGATGGTATTGAAGCATAACCCTTCATGGGAATATGTGATTACATGGCATTAAAGCTCAACCATTCTTGTACATATGCAAATACAGCAATGTTAAAGTTTGAATGCTGATGCTAACTTGCTAATGCTAGCGATCTAATGCGAGTGCTCATATCTGGTCGTTTCATACTCTTCCTGTCCTCTATGATGGAAATAAGGGATCAGATGCCTTAAAAGCATAACCCTTCATGGAATTTGAGATTAAATGGCATTTAAAGCTTAACCCTTCTAGTATACATGCAAATACAGCAATGTTAAAGTTTGAATGCTAATGCTAACTTGCCAATGCTAGCGATCTAATGCTAGTGCTAATATCTGGTCATTGTCATACTGTATGTGTCCTCTATGATGAAATAAAGAGATCAGATGGCATTAAAGCATAACCCTTCATAGGATTATAGATTAAATGGCATTAAAGCTTAACCCTTCTTGTACATATGCAAATACTGCAATGTTAAAGTTTGAATTCTAATGCTAACTTGCTAATGCTAGCGATCTAATCACGAGTGCTTATATCTGGTCATTGTCATACTGTATGTGTCCTCTATGATGGAAATAAGAGATCAGATGGCATTAAGCTTATAACCCTTCATGAGAAAATGAGATTTAATGTCATTAAAGCAACCCTTCTTGTACATATGCAAATACAGCAATGTTAAAGTTTTAATGCTAATGCTAGCGATCTAATGCTACTGCTAATATCTGATCATTGTCATACTGTGTGTGTCCTCTATGATGGAAATGAGAGATCAGATAGCATTAAAGCATAACCCTTCATCGGAATATGAGATTAAATGGCATTAAAGTTTACCTCTTCTTGTATTTATGCAAATACAGCAATGTTAAAGTTTGAATGCTTATGCTAACTTGCTAATGCTAGCGATCTAATACTAGTGCTAATATCTGGTCATTGTCATTCTGTACATGTCCTCTTTGATGGTAATAATTGATCACATGGCATTTAAGCATATCCCTGGATGGGAATATGTGATTAGATCACATTAAAGCTTCACCCTTCTTGTATATATGCAAATACAGCAATGTTAATGTTTGAATGCTAATGCTAACTTGCTAATGCTAGCGATTCAACGTTAGTGCTAATATCTGGTCATTTTCATGCTGTATGTGTCTCTATGATGAAATAAGAGATCACATGTCATTGAAGCATACCTTCATGGGAATATGAATTAGATGGCATTAAAGCTTAACCTTTTTGTAAACATGCAAATACAGTAATGTTAAAGTTTGAATGCTAATGCTAGCTATCTAAAATGCTAGTGCTAATATCTGGTCATTGTCATACTGTATGTGTCCTCTATGATGGAAATAAGAATCCAGATGGCATTAAAGCATAACCCTTCATGGCTATATGAGATTCAATGGCATAAAGCTTAACCCTTCTTGTATATATGCAAATACAGCAATGTTAAAGTTTGAATGCTAATGCTAACTTGCTAATGCTAACGATCTAATGCTAGTGCTAATATCTTGTTATTTTCATACTATACGTGTCCTCTATGATGGAAATAAGAGATCACATGGCATCAAAAGCATAACCCTTCATGGGAATATGAGATTAGTTGGCATTAAAACTTACCTTCTTGTAAATATAAATACTGTCATGTGAAAGTTTGAATGATAATTCTAGCGATCTAATGCTAGTGCTTATATCTGGTCATTGTCATATTTTATGTGTCCTTTATGATGGACATAAGAGATCAGATGGCAATAAAGCATAACCCTTCATGGCAATATCAGATTAAATGGCATTAAAGCTTATCCTTCTTGTATATGCAAATACAGCAATGTTAAAGTTTGAATGCTAATGCTGGCGATCTAAGGCTAGTGCTAATATCTGGTCATTTTTCATACTGTACGTGTCTCGATGATGGAAATAAGAATCAGATGGCATTGAAGCATAACCCTTCATGGGAATATGAATTAAATGGCTTAAAAAGCTTAACCCTTCTAGTATATATGCCATTACAGCAATGTTAAAGTTTGAATGCTAATGCTAACTTGCTAATGCTAGCGATCTAATCAGTGCTAATATCTGGTCATTGTCATACTGTATATTTCCTCTATGATGGAAATAAAGATCAGATGGCATTAAAGCATAACCCTTCATGGGAAAATGGGTTTAATGTCATTAAAGCTAAACCCTTCTTGTACATATGCAAATACAGCAATGTTAAAGTTTGAATGCTAATGCTAGCGATCTAATCTTGTGCTAATATATGATCATTGTCATACTGTATGTGTCCTCTATGATGGAAATAGAGATCAGTTGGCATTAAAGCATAACCCTTCATGGGAATATGAGATTAGATGGCATTAAGCTTAACCCTTCTTGTATACTACCAATTCAGCAATGTTAAAGTTTGAATGCTAATCTAGCGATCTAATGCTAGTGCTAATATCTGATCATTTTTTATTTTGTGTCTCTATGATGGAAATAAGAATCAGATGGGATTAAAAACATAACCCTTTTGAATTGGGTTAAATGGCATTAAAACAACCCCTTTTTTAAGAAATCACAATGTTAAATTTGAATGTTATGCTAATTTTAAAACTGCGATCAAATAGTGCTAATATCTTCATTTATTTTGTCCCTTTTATGGAAAAATCAATGCATTTAACATACCTTCATGAAATTGGATTGATGGCATTGCTAAACCCTTTTTAAAATTAAAAAGAAAGTTTTTAAGTTTAAATTTAAAGCCTTTAATGCAAAACGATTTAATTTTTCTTTCGGCTTTTTATGGCCCTGCCCCTTTTAAAAAATAAAAGATAATGCAAAACTAACCCTTCTGGGTATAATTAATGGAAAAAAAATTTTTTAAATAAACAAAAATAATTTAAAAAATTTAAGCTAATGCTATCTTCATTAAATTTCATTGATAGATTGCCCTTAGAAATAAAATCGATGGATTAAAAAAAACCCCCGCTTTTAATTCAATGGATTGAATTTTGATTTCAAATCCAAGTTGTTTAATCTAAACTAAATTGTAATGCTCGTCTTTTTGTGTAATATTTTTATTTTTTTGGGGTTTCCCAGGGGAAAATGGTAATGGCTAAACTAACCCTTTAAAGGAAAAGTTATTAAAAAACCTTTTGTAAATATGAAACTTATGTTAGTTAATGTAAATTTCATCTTCTGTCTTATTGGATTGATCATGTGCCTTTTTAAGGAAAAGGATAGATGGAATAAAAAAAACCCCTTTATAATATAAAAATGGTTAAAAAAAAAACCCTTCTTGCAATAAAAAAGCAATTTGTTTGAAACTGATTTTCCCTTTTGAGGACAAGTGGTTTTAAACTTTTTTTCTTTTTGGGTTTTATGTAAATAAAACTCCCTTTTAAAAAAACCCCATGGGAATTGAATTAAAAGGATTTAAACAACCTTTTAAATTCATGCAAAACGAATTTTAAATTTGTTTGAATTGAATTAGGATAAAGCTAAGAAACTTATTTTATTTAAATTTTTATAAAATGAATCAATGGCAAAAAAAATTATAATTGGAATTAAAGGGTTGCAACTTTCTTGTAAAATAAATTAATGTTAAAGGTTTTTAAATTTAAGCTAACTTGAATTAGACAATTCTAAGCTAACTTTTTTTCTTTTGGTTTAAGGTAAAAAAACGATGCCAAAATTTAACCCTTTAAAGGAATTTAAAATTTAAAAGGGAAAAACCCCTTTTTTTATGCAATTCAAAGAAATTTGAATCAATGCTAAGCTAATTTGGATTAATTAAGCAAAATTTTTTTTATTTTATTTTCATGTAAATAAAATAATGGTTAAAAACTAACCCTTATGAATATTGTTAAAATTAAAATTTTTTTGGGAAAAAAAAAGCAATTTAAAAAATTTAATAAAAACTAACCAATCTCTTCAAATTTTTAATTTGGTATTTTATCTTTCTTGTCCTCTTTAAAAATAAAAAAAATCCTTTAAACTCCCTTATGGGAAAAGTTAAACTTATTAACCCCTTTTTTTTATTTAAATAAGTGTTAAATTTAACTAATTAAATTCAATTAGGTTATTTAGGGAAATTGGGTTTTTTCTAGCGGGCCCTTTTAAATAAAATCGTGGCATTATACAAACCCTTATGGGGAAATGGTTTAAAAGGGATTAAGTTTCTCTTGATAAAAAAAAACAAGTTAAAAATTTTAAACAATCCTTTAAAAGGTTTAATGTTTTGCTAAAATCTTATTTTTGTTCGGGCCTTATAAAAACCGGGGCCAAAATTAAGATAACCCTTAGGGTAAATTGAAAGGAATTAACCCCTTTTTAAAATCAAAAAAAATTTTTAAAAAATTTAATTAAGCTAAACTAATCTAGGGTAATAATTTATTTATACTTTTTCTATGTGAAAAAAAAAAGATGGATTAAAAAAAACCCATCTAAGGATTAAGGATTAAAGATTAACCCTTTTGTATAGCAAATACAGCAATGTTAAAATTTGAATCTTGCTAACCTAATCAACGATTTGATGTAATATCTTGTTATTTTCATTTCTGTCCCTTATGGAAATAAAAATCACTCATCCCCAACCCCTTTGGGGAAAATGAGATTATTGGATTGCAACCCCTTGGGGGAAATGAATTAGAGGATTAAAAAACCTTTTGCAACAAAAACAAATTTAAAATTTTGCTAAATTTAAATTTAATTTGGATCAATGAATTAAACGGTTTTTTCCCTTTTTTTGGTTCCCTTTTTGGAAAAAAGATAACCTTTTAAAAAAATTCGGGGTTGGTTAAAGGTTTAAGCAACCCTTTAGGTAATGAAAAACGAATTTTTTAAATTTAAACAAGAAGCCCCAAGACCCTTGCTAGGAATATTGGTATTGCAATTACCCCCTTTTGGAAAAAGAGATAGATGGCATTAAGCTAACCCTTTGGAAAAATGAAAAAATATTAAAAAAACCCCTTTTGTAATTGCAAAGCAAATTTAAAAAATTTAATTTAATTTAAATTTCCTCTAATGCTAAGAAATCGGTTTTTTTCTTTTGTGTCCCCTATTATGGAATAAAGATCAGTGCCCCTTTAAAAACATAACCCTTCATGGGAATTTTGATTAAATGGAAAAAACAACCCTTCTGTATATATGCCATTTCAGCAATGTTGTTTTAATGTAATCTAATTTTAAATTTGCGATCTAATCTAGTGCTAATATCTGGTCATTGTATTGTATGTTCCTATGATGGGGAAAAAGAGATCAGATGGTTGAAACCCTTATGGGGAAAAGAGTTAAATTTTTTTAATTGCAAAAAGAATGTTAAATTTAATTTAAACTAGGTTAATGTAGGTATTTGGTCTTTTTTTTGGTTTTTAAGGGAAAAAAGATAATGGATTAAAACAAACCCTTTGGAATATGATTAAATGGTTAAAAAACCCTTTTTAATTGCAAATACACAATGTTAAAAAGGAATCAAGTAATTTCTAATTCCTCTAATGAATTTTAAATCAGTTTTTTTTAGTTTCCCTTATGGAAAAAAGATAATGGCATTAAAAATAACCCTTCATTGGAAAGAATTAAATTAAAAGCAAACCTTTTTAAAGGCAAAACGAATTTAAATTTTGCTTTAAAATTTCGATCTAAGCTATCTAAAGATATTTTAATTTTTGCCCCCTTTTGGGAAAAAAAAACAGATTTTAAAATTCCCTTTTGGGGGTTTGGGTTAAATTTTGGCAACCTTTCTTGTTTTATGCTCCAAGTTAAATTTAAAGAATCAAGCAATTGCGCAATTAGGAAAAATTTGGGATTTCTTTCTTTTTTATAGGAAAAAAAGAAATAATGGATTAAGCCAACCCTTATAAAAAGTTAAAGGTTAAAACAACCCCGAAAATCAAAACACGTTTAAGAATGTAATGTAAGAACTACTTTTTTGGTAATATTGGCATTTTCACTTACGGTTTATAAAATAAGTACATTAAACTAACCCTTCTGGGGAAAATGGAAATGGCAAAAACCCCCTTTTTTAAATAAAAAACATAATTTTTTTGAATTAAAAGGACAATTTTTTCAATTCATTTTCAATGTAGTTCCTCTAGAGGAAATAAAGTCAATGGGTTAAAAAAATTCTGGCAATTAGTTAAATGGCATGAAAGCAACCCTTCTTCTATATGCAAATCAGCAATGTTAAAGTTCAATGCTAATGCTAACGCTAATTCTAGAAAATAATGTAATGCTTTTGGGGATTTTTTGTTTTTGCGTGTCCTCTATGATGGAAATAAGAATCAGATTTTTTAAAAAATAACCCTTCATGGGGAAAATGAGTTAGATGGCAATAAGCAACCCTTTTTTTTAAATATGCAAATACAAAATTTAAAGTTTGAATGCTAATGCTAGCGATCCTAATTATGTTTAAATTTTCATTTTCATACTGTTCTTGCCTCTTTAATGGGAAAAAAAAGATCAGATGCCCTTTTAACATATCCTTCATGGGGGTATGAATTAAATAATGTGCTGAACCTTTTTTGTATATATGCTGCAATGTTAAAGTTTAAATCTAATGCTAACTTGCTAATCTAGGGTCTAATGCTAAAACTAATATCTGGTCATTGTCATACTGTATTTTCTTCTATGATGGAAATAAAATCAGATGGCATTAAGCAAACCCTTCATGGGAATATGGTTAAATGGCATTAAAAACAACCCTTCTTGTATATACTACAGCAATTTAAAAGAAACTAATTCTAACTTGCTAATGCTAGCGATTTAATGTTAGTGCTATCTGGTCATTTTTATGCTTCGTGTCCCCCATGATGGAAATAAAAGATCACATGTCATTGAACTAACCCCTTTATGGGAATATGAATTAGATGGCATTAAGCAACCCTTTTTTTAAAAATGCAATTACAGTAATGTTAAAATTTGAATGCTAATGCTGCGATCTAATGCTTTTGCTAATATCTGTTTTGCATACTGTTTTGTCCCCTTTTGGGGGAAAAAGAATCAGATGGCATTAAAAACTAACCCCCTGGCAATATGAGATTAAATGGCATGAAAGCAACCCCTTTTTCTTTTATGCAAATACAGCAATGTTAAAATTAAATGTAATGCTCGCAATTCTAGCATCTAATGCTAATGCTAATATCTGGTCATTTTCATATTTCGTGTCCCTATGATGGAAATAAAGTCCCGATGGCATTAAAACATAACCCCCTTATGGGTAAGATTAAATTCATTAAAGCTTTAAACCTTCTTGTATAAAAGCAAATACAGCAATTTAAAGTTTAATGCTAATGCTAACTTCTAATGCTAGCGATCTAATGCTAGTGCTAATATCTGGTCATTTTTTATACTGTTCTTGTCCTCTTTAATAAAAAAAAAGATCAGATGCCTTTAAAAAATAACCCTTCTGGGAATATGAGATTAAATGGCATTAGAGCTGCCCTTTTTTGTTTTTAAATAAGTAATTTAAAGTTTGAATGCTAAGCTAAATTGCTAATGCTAGCGATTTATTGCTAGTGCTAATATCTGGAAATTTTACTTTTGTCCCCTATGATGGAAATTAGAGATCAGATGGCATTAAAAAACATAACCCTTTGGGGAAAATGAGTTAAATGGCATTAAACTTCCTTCTTGTATATATGCAAATACAGCAATGTTAAATTTGAATGTTGCTTACTTAATGTAGCGATCTAAAACTGTGCTAATATCGGGTTTTTCTTCTGTCGTGTCCCCTTTGATGGTAATAATTGATCACATGGGATTTAACATATCCTTCAGGGGATATTTATTAGATGGCATTAAAACTTCACCCTTCTTGTTTACAAATACAGCAAAAAGTTTTTAAAAATTTTTTTTTTTTGAAATTTTTTTTT
>CM056199.1:105811189-105863014 GCA_029692085.1 Gymnothorax javanicus
CATTAAAGCATAACCGTTTTATGGGAATATGAGATTAGATGGCATTAAAACAACCCTTCTTGTAAATATGCAAATACAGCACTGTTAAATTTGAATACTAATGCTAACTATATGCTAGCGATCTAATGCTAGTGCTAATATCTAGTCATTGTCATGCTGTATGTGTCTCTTTGATGGAAATAAAGAATCAGATCGCATTAAAAGCATAACCCTTCATGGGAATATCGATTAGATGGCATTACTTTACCCTTCTTGTAAATATGCAAATACAGCACTGTTAAATTTGAATGCTAATGCTAACCCCAATGCTAGCGATCTAATGCTAGTGCTTATATCTGGTCAATGTCATACTGTATGTGTCTATATATTTGGAAATTAGAATCACATGGCATTAAAGCTATAACCCTTCATGGGAATATGAAATTTGATGGAATTAAAGCATAACCTTCTTGTAAATATGCAAATACAAGTCATTTATTAAGTTTGAATACTATGCTAGCGATCTAATGCTAGTACTAATATCTAATCATTTTCATATGGTACTTGTCTTCTATGATGGAAATAAAAGATCAAGAATGGCATTAAAGCATAACACTTCATGAATATGAGATTAAATGGCATTAAAGCTTAACCCTTCTTTTATAAATTCAAATACAGCAATTTAAAGTTTGAATGCTAGTGCTAACTTGCTTATACTGGCGATCCTATTGTTAGTTACAATATCTGGTCATTTTCTTACTGTACATATCTCTATGATGGAAATAAGAGATCAGATGTAAAAAAGCACAACCCTTCATGGCAATATGAAGTTAAAGGCATTAAAGCAACCCCTTCTCTAGTATATATGCAAATACAGCACTGTTAAATTTTGAATGCTAATCTTTATCTTCTAATGCTAGCGATCTAATGCTAGAAATAATATCTTGTCATTTTCATACTGTACTTCTCCTCTATGATGGAAATAAGGATCAGATATGGCATTAAAAGCATAACCCTTCATGGGAATATGAAATTAAATAGCATTAAAAGCAACCCCTTTGAATATATGCAAATAAAGCAAGGTTAAATTTGAATGCTAATGCTAACTTGCTAATGCTAGCGATCTAATGCTAGTGCTAATATCTGCTCATTTTCATACTGTATGTGTCTCTCTATAATGGAAATAAGAATCACATGGCATAAAAGCATAACCCTTCATGTAATATTTGTGATTAGATGGCATTAAAGCTTAACCCTTCTTGTAAATATGCAAATACAGTCACTATTAAAGTTTGAATGATAATGCTAGCGATCTAATTCTAAGCGATCTAAATGCAAGTGCTAATATCTTGTCATTTTTCATCCTGTCTTGTCCTCTATGATGGAAATAAGAATCAGATGGCATTAAAAAGCATAACCGCTTCATGGGAATATGATATTAAATGGCATTAAAGCTTAACCCTTCTTTTATAAATTCAAATACACCAATATTTAAAGTTTGAATGCTAATGCTAACTTGCTAATGCTAGCGATCTAATGCTAGTGCTAATATCTGGTCATTTTTCAACCTGGGCGTGTCTCTATAATGGATATAAGAATCTCATGGCAAAAAGCATAACCCTTCTCGGAATATGAATTTAAATGCCATTAAAGCTTAACCCTTCTTTTAAATATACAAATACAGTCAATGTTAAAGTTTAAATGCTAATGCTAATGCTAATGCTAGCGATCTAATACTAGTGCTATTATCTGGTCATTTCTTACTGTATGTGTCTATATGATGAAATAAAGATCAGATGGCATTAAAAAGCATAACCCTTCATGGGAATGTTAGATTAAATGGCATTAAAAGCTTAACCCTTCTTGTATATATGCAAAATACAGCAATGTTAAAAAGTTTGAATGCTAATGCTAACTTGCTAATGCTAGCGATCTAATGCTAGTGCTAATATCTGGTCATTTTCATACTGTATGTGTCCTCTAATGATGGAAATAAGAGATCAAATGGCATTAAAGCATAACCCTTCATGGGAATATGAGATTAAAATGGCATTTCAAGCAACCCTTCTTTTATATATTCAAATACAGCAATGTTAAAAGTTTGAATGCTAATGCTAACTTGCTAATGCTAGCGATTTAATGCTAATGCTAATATCTTGTCATTTTCATAATGTGCGTGTCTCTATGATGGAAATAAGAGATCAGATGGCATTAAAGCATAACCCTTCATGGGAATATGCGATTAAATAGCATTGAAGCTTTACCCTTCTTTAAATATACAAATACAGCACTGTTAAATTTGAATGCTAATGCTAACTTGTTAATGCTAGCGATCTAATGCTAGATGCTAATATCTGCTCATTTTCATACTGTATGTGTCCTCTATGATGGAAATAAGAGATCAGATGGCATTAAAGCATAACCCTTCATGGCAATGTGAGATTAAATGGCATTAAACTTAACCCTTCTTGTACATATACAAATACAGCAATTTTAAAGTTTGAATTCTAATGCTTAATTGCTAATCTAGCGATCTAATGCTAGTGCTAATATCTGGTCATTTCTTGCGGACGTGTCTCTATGATGGAAATAAGAGATCAGATGTCTTTAAAAGCATAACCCTTCATGGAAATATGATTAAATGGCATTAAAAGCTTAACCCTTCTTGTATATTTGCAAATACAGTCATGTTAAAAGTTTGAATGCTAACTTGCTTATGTGATTTAATGCTAGTGCTAATATCTGGTCATTGTCATACTGTATGTGTCCTCTATGATGGAAATATGAGATCACATGGCATTAAAGCATAACCCTTCATGGGAATTTGAGATTAAATGGCATTAAAAAGCTTAACCCTTCTTGTAAATATGCAAAATACAGTCATGTTAAAGTTTGAATGCTAATGCTAACTTGCGATCTAATGCTAATACTAATCTCTGGTCATTTTTTCATACTGGTACGTGTCTCTATAATGGAAATAAGGGATCAGATGGCAAAAAGCATAACCCTTCATGGGAATATGAGATTAAATGGCATTAAAACCCCTTTTTATAAATTCAAATACACTAATGTTAAAATTTGAATGCTAATGCTAACTTGCTAATGCTAGCGTCTATTGCTAGTGCTAATATCTGGTCATTTTCATATCTGTATTTTAAATGGAAATAAGAATCGATGGCAAAAAGCATAACCCTTCATAGAATATGAGATTAGATGGCATTAAAGCAACCCTTCTTGTAAATATGCAAGCCCAGCATGTTAAATTTGAATGCTAATGCTAACTTGCTAATGCTAGCGATCTAATGCTAGTGCTAATATCTGGTCATTTTCATACTGTCGTGTCCTTAGATGGAAATAAAGAGATCCACATGGCAAAAAAGCATAACCCTTCATGGGAATATGATTAAAAATGGCATTAAAAGCAACCCTTCTTGTAAATATGCAAATACAGTCATGTTAAATTTGAATGCTAATGCTAACTTGCTAATGCTAGCGATCTAATGCTAGTGCTAATATCTGGTCATTTTCATACTGTACGTGTCCTCTATGATGGAAATAAAAGAATCAGATGGCATTAAAAGCATAACCCTTCATGGGAATATGAGATTAAATGGCATTAAAACTTAACCCCTTCGTAAATATGCAAAATACAGCAATGTTAAAAGTTTGAATGCTAATGCTAATGCTAGCGATCTAATGCTATTGCTAATATCTGGTCATTTTCATACTGTACGTGTCCTCTATGATGGAAATAAGAATCAGATGGCATTAAAAGCATAACCCTTCATGGCAATATGTATTGAATGGCATTAAAGCAACCCTTCTTGTATATATGCAAATACAGCAATGTTAAATTTGAATGCTTGCTAATGCTAATGCTAGCGATCTAATGCTAGTGCTAATATCTGGTCATTGTCATTCTGTATATGTCCTCTATGATGGAAATAAGAATCAGATGGCATTAAAGCATAACCCTTCATGGCAATATGAGATTAAATGGCATTAAAGCTTTGCCCTTCTTGTGCATATGCAAATACAGCAATGTTAAAAGTTTGAATGCTAATGCTAACTTGCTAATGCTAGCGATCTAATGCTAGTGCTAATATCTGGTCATTTTCATATTTTGTCGTGTCTCTTTGATGGAAATAAAGATCAGATGGCATTAAGCATAACCCTTCATGGGAATATGCGATTAAATGGCATTAAAGCTTAACCCTTCTTGTAAATATGCAAATACAGCACTGTTAAATTTGAATGCTAATGCTAACTTGCTAATGCTAGCGATCTAATGCTAGTGCTAATATCTAGTCATTTTCATACTGTATGTGTCCTCTTTGATGGAAATAAGAATCAGATGGCATTAAAGCATAACCCTTCATGGGAATATGAGATTAGATGGCATTAAAAGCAACCCTTCTTGTAAATATGCAAATACAGCACTGTTAAATTTGAATGCTAATGCTAACTTGCTAATGCTAGCGATCTAATGCTAGTGCTAATATCTGGTCATTTTCATGCTGTATGTGTCCTCTATGATGGAAATAAAGATCAGATGGCATTAAAAGCATAAACCCTTCATGGGAATATGAGATTAAATGGCATTAAAGCTTAACCCTTCTTGTATATATGCAAATACAGCAATGTTAAATTTGAATGCTAATGCTAACTTACTAATGCTAGCGATCTAATGCTAGTGCTAATATCTGGTCATTTTCATATTATGTATGTGTCCTCAATGATGGAAATGAGAGATCAGATGGCATAAAAGCATAACCCTTCATGGGAATGTGAAATTAAATGGCATTAAGCTTATTTCCCTTCTTGTATATATGCAAATACAGTCATGTTAAAGTTTGAATGCTAATGCTAACTTGCTAATGCTAGCGATCTAATGTTAGTGCTAATATCTGGTCATTTTCATACTGTATGTGTCTCTATGATGGAAATAAAGATCAGATGGCATTAAAGCATAACCCTTCATAGAATATGAGATTAAATGGCATTAAAAGCTCAACCCTTCTTGTAAATATGCAAATACAGCAATGTTAAAGTTTGAATGCTAATGCTAACTTGCTAATACTAGCGATTCTAATGCTAGTGCTAATATCTGGTCATTTCATGTGTACGTGTCTCTATGATGGAAATAAGAGATCAGATGGCATTAAGCATAACCCTTCATGGGAATATGAGATTAAATGGCATTAAAGCTTAAGCCTTCTTGTAAATATGCAAATACAGTCATGTTAAAGTTTAAATTCTAATGCTAACTTCTAACTAGCGATCTAATGTTAGTGCTAATATCTGGTCATTTCATACTGTACGTGTCTCTATGATGGAAATAAGAGATCAGATGGCATTAAAGCACAGCCCTTCATGGGAATATAGATTAATGGCATTAAAGCTTAACCCTTCTTGTAAATATGCAAAATACAGCACTGTAAAAAGTTTGAATGCTAATGCTTTGCTAATGCTAATCTAATGGTTGTGCTAATATCTAGTCATTTTCAAACTGTATGTGTCCTCTATGTTGGAAATAAGAGATCAGATGGCATTAAAAGCATAACCCTTCATGGGGAATATGAGATTAAATGGCATTAAAAGCATAACCCTTCTTGTAAATATGCAAATACAGCATGTTAAATTTGAATGCTAATGCTAAGTTGCTAATGCTAATTGATCTAATGCTAGTGCTAATATCTAGTCATTTTTCATACTGTATACTTGTCTTCTATGATGGAAATAAAAGAATCAGATGGCATTAAAAAGCATAACCCTTCATGGGAATATGAGATTAGATGGCATTAAAAGCTTTACCCTTCTTGTAAATATCCAAATACAGCAATGTTAAAGTTTGAATGCTAATGCTAACTTGCTAATGCTAGCGATCTAATGCTAGTGCTAATATCTGGTCATTTTCATACTGTATGTGTCTATATGATGGAAATAAGAGATCAGATGGCAGTAAAGCATAACCCTTCATGGCAATGTGAGATTAATGGCATTAAACAACCCTTCTTGTATATATGCAAATACAGCAATGTTAAAGTTTGAATGCTAATGCTAACTTGCTAATGCTAAGCAATCTAATGCTAGTGCTAATATCTGTCATTTTCATACTGGGGCGTGTCCTCTATGATGGAAATAAGAATCAGATGGCTTTAAAGCATAACCCTTCATAGAATATGAGATTAAATGGCATTAAAGCTTAAACCTTCTTGTATATGCAAATACAGCAATGTTAAAATTTGTTTGAATGCTAATGCTAGCGATCTAATGCTAATTACGATCTGGTCATTGTCATACTGTATGTGTCCTATGTTAATATCACATGGCATTCATAACCCTTTGGGAATTTTAAATGGCATTAAACAACCCTTCTGTTATAAATTAAAAATACAACAATGTTAAAGTTTGAATGCTAATGCTAATAATGAGCAATCTACATGGCATTAAAATCTGGTCATTTTCATAACCCTTCATGGAGATCAATGGCATTAAAAGCACAACCCTTCATGGCAATATGAGAATAAAGGCATTAACCCTTCTTTCTAGTATATATGCAAATACAGTCATGTTAAATTTGAATACTAATGCTAACTTGCTTGCTAGCGATCTAATGCTATTTGCTAATATCTGGTCATTTTTCATACTGTGCGTGTCCTCTGCCAGATGGAAATAAGAGATCAGATGGCATTAAAGCATAACCCTTCATGGGAATATGAGATTAAATGGCATTAAAAGCTTAACCCTTCTTGTAAATATGCAAATACAGCAATGTTAAATTTGAATGCTAATGCTAACTTGCTAATGCTAGCGATCTAATGCTAGTGCTAATATCTGGTCATTTTCATACTGTGCGTTTCTCTATGATGGAAATAAGAATCAGATGGCATTAAAGCATAACTTTCATTGGAATATGAAGTTAGATGGCATTAAAGCTTAACCCTTCTTGTAAATATGCAAATACAGCAATGTTAAGTTTGAATGCTAATGCTAACATGCTAGCTAGCGATCTAATGCTAGTGCTAATATCTGGTCATTTTCATACTGTATGTGTCCTCTATGATGGAAATAAAAGATCAGATGGCATTAAGCATAAACCTTCATGGGAATATGAGATTAAATGGCATTAAAACTTAACCCTTCTAGTATAAATTCAAATACAGCAATGTTAAAGTTTGAATGCTAATGCTAACTTGCTAATGCTAGCGATCTAATGCTAGTGCTAATATCTGGTCATTTTCATGCTGTGCGTGTCTCTATGATGGAAATAAAGAGATCACATGGCAAAAAAGCATAACCCTTCATAATATGCGATTAAATGGCATTAAGCTTAACCCTTCTTGTAAATATGCAAATACAGCAATGTTAAAATTTGAATGCTAATGCTAACTTGCTAATGCTAGCGATCTAATGCTAGTGCTTATATCTGCTCATTGTCATGCATATGTCCTCTATGATGGAAATAAAGAGATCAGATGGCATTAAAAGCATAACCCTTCATGGGGAATGTGAGATTAAATGGCATTAAAACTTAACCCTTCTTGTAAATATGCAAATACAGCAATGTTAAAGTTTGAATGCTAATGCTAACTTGCTAATGCTAGCGATCTAATGCTAGTGCTAATATCTGGTCATTTTCATACTGTATGTGTCTCTATGATGGAAATAAGAGATCAGATGGCATTAAAGCATAACCCTTCATGGGAATATGAGATTAAATGGCATTAAAAGCTTAACCCTTCTTGTAAATATGCAAATACAGCAATGTTAAAAGTTTGAATGCTAAATAACTTGCTAATGCAAGCGATCTAATGCTAGTGCTAATATCTGGTCATTGTCATACTGTATTTGTCCTCTATTATGGAAATAAGAGATCAGATGGCATTAAACATAACCCTTCATGGGAATATGAGATTAAATGGCATTAAACTTAACCCTTCTTGTAAATATGCAAATACAGTCATGTTTAAATGCTAATGCAAAAGTTTAATGCTGAGCGATCTAATGCTAGCTAATATCTGGTCATTTTACTATGTGTCTATATATGATGGAAATTAGAATCAGATGGCATTAAAAGCATAACCCTTCATGGGAATATGATTAAATGGCATTAAAGCTTAACCCTTCTTGTATATATGCAAATACAGTCAATGTTAAAATTTGAATGCTAATGCTAATGCTAGATCTAATGCTAGTGCTAATATCTAGTCATTTCATACTGTACGTGTCTCTATGATGGAAATAAGAGATCAGATGGCATTAAAGCATAACCCTTCATGAATATATGAAATTAAATGGCATTAAAGCTTAACCCTTCTAGTAAATATGCAAATACAGCAATGTTAAAGTTTGAATACTAATGCTAACTTACTAATGCTAGCGATCTAATGCTAGTGCTAATATCTGGTCATTTTTCATACTGTACGTGTCTCTATGATGGAAATAAGAATCAGATGGCATAAAAACATAACCCTTCATGGCAATATGAGATTAAATGGCATTAAAGCTTAACCCTTCTTGTAAATATGCAAATACAGCAATGTTAATTTGAATGCTAATGCTAATAACTTGCTAATGCTAGCGATCTAATGCTAGTGCTAATATCTGGTCATTTCATACTGTATGTGTCTCTATGATGGAAATAAGAATCGGATGGCATTAAAGCATAACCCTTCATGGGAATATGAGATTAGATGGCATTAAAGCTTAACCCTTCTTGTAAATATGCAAATACAGCATGTTAAAATTTGAATGCTAATGCTAACTTGCTAATGCTAGCGATCTAATGCTAGTGCTAATATCTAGTCATTTCTTTATGTGTCCTCTTTGATGGAAATAAAGAGATCAGATGGCATTAAAGCATAACCCTTCATGGAATATGAGATTAGATGGCATTAAAAGCTTAACCCTTCTTGTAAATATGCAAATACAGTCACTGTTAAATTTGAATGCTAATGCTAAGTTGCTAATGCTAGCGATCTAATGCTAGTGCTAATATCTGGTCATTGTCATACTGTATGTGTCCTCTATGATGGAAATAAGAATCAGATGGCAAAAAAGCACAACCCTTCATGGCAATATGAATTAAATGGCATTAAAGCTTAACCCTTCTTGTAAATATGCAAATACAGCACTGTTAAATTTGAATGCTAATGCTAACTTGCTAATGCTAGCGATCTAATGCTAGTGCTAATATCTGGTCATTGTCATACTGTATGTGTCTCTATGATGGAAATAAAGATCAGATGGCAAAAAAGCATAACCCTTCATGGCAATATGAGATTAAATGGCATTAAAGCTTAACCCTTCTTGTACATATGCAAATACAGCAATGTTAAAGTTTGAATTCTAATGCTAACTTGCTAATCCTAGCGTTCTAATGTTAGTGCTAATATCTGGTCATTTTCATACTGGGCGTGTCTCTATGATGGAAATAAGAGATCAGATGGCATTAAAGCATAACCCTTCATTGGGAATATGAGATTAAATGGCATTCTTAACCCTTCTTGTATATATGCAAATACAGCAATGTTAAAGTTTGAATGCTAATGCTAACTTGCTAATGCTAGCGATTTAATGGTAGTGCTAATATCTGGTCATTTTCATACTGTATGTGTCCTCTATGATGGAAATAAGAGATCACATGGCATTAAAGCATAACCCTTCATGGGAATATGAGATTAAATGGCATTAAAGCTTAACCCTTCTGTTATAAATTCAAATACAACAATGTTAAATTTGAATACTAATGAAACTTGCTAATGCTAGCGATCTAATGTTAGTGCTAATATCTGGTCATTTTCATACTGTACATGTCTCTATGATGGAAATAAGAGATCAGATGGCATTAAAGCATAACCCTTCATGGCAATATGAGATTAAAATGGCATTAAAAGCTTAACCCTTCTTGTATATATTCCAAATACAGCACTGTTAAATTTGAATGCTAATGCTAACTTGCTAATGCTAGCGATCTAATGCTTTTGCTAATATCTGGTCATTTTCATACTGTGCGTGTCCTCTATGATGGAAATAAAGAGATCAGATGGCATTAAAAGCATAACCCTTCATGGGAATATGAGATTAAATGGCATTAAAGCTTAACCCTTCTTGAATATATGCAAATACAGCAATGTTAAATTTGAATGCTAATGCTAACGATCTAATGCTAGCGATCTTATGCTAGTGCTAATATCTGGTCATTTTCATACTGTACGTTTCCTCTATGATGGAAATAAGAGATCAGATGGCATTAAAGCATAACCCTTCATTGGAATATGAGATTAAATGGCATTAAAAGCTTAACCCTTCTTGTAAATATGCAAATACAGCAATGTTAAAGTTTGAATGCTAATGCTAACTTGCGCGATCTAATGCTAGTGCTAATATCTTGTCATTTTCAAACTGTACTTGTCTTCTATGATGGAAATAAGAGATCAGATGGCATTAAAAGCATAACCCTTCATGGGAATATGAGATTAAATGGCATTAAAGCTTAACCCTTCTTTTATAAATTCAAATACAGCAATGTTAAAGTTTGAATGCTCATGCTAACTTGCTAATGCTAGCGATCTAATGCTAATCCTAATATCTGGTCATTTTCATACTGTACGTGTCCTCTATAATGGAAATAAGAGATCAGATGGCATTAAAGCATAACCCTTCATGGCAATATGAGATTAAATGGCATTAAAGCTTAACCCTTCTTTTATATATACAAATACAGCAATGTTAAAAGTTTGAATGCTAATGCTAACTTGCTAATGCTAGCGATCTAATGCTAGTGCTAATATCTGCTCATTTTCATACTGTATGTGTCCTCTATGATGGAAATAAGAGATCAGATGGCATTAAAAGCATAACCCTTCATGGGAATATGAGATTAAATGGCATTAAAGCTTAACCCTTCTTGTAAATATACAAATACAGCAATGTTAAAGTTTGAATGCTAATGCTAACTTGCTAATGCTAGCGATCTAATGCTAGTGCTAAAATCTGGTCATTTTCATACTGTGCGTGTCTCTATGATGGAAATAAGAGATCAGATGGCATTAAAAAGCATAACCCTTCATGGGAATATGAGATTAAATGGCATTAAAGCTTAACCCTTCTTGTAAATATGCAAATACAGTCATGTTAAAGTTTGAATGCTAATGCTTGCGATCTAATGCTATGTGCTAATATCTGGTCATTTTCATACTGTATTTGTCCTCTATGATGGAAATAAGAGATCAGATGGCATTAAAGCATAACCCTTCATGGCAATTTGAGATTAAATGGCATTAAAACTTAACCCTTCTTGTAAATATGCAAATACAGCAATGTTAAAGTTTGAATGCTAATGCTAACTTGCTAATGCTAGCAATCTAATGCTATTGCTAATATCTGGTCATTTTCATACTGTACGTGTCCTCTATGATGGAAATAAGAGATCAGATGGCATTAAAAAGCATAACCCTTCATGGGAATATGAGATTAAATGGCATTAAAGCTTAACCCTTCTTGTATATATGCAAATACAGCAATGTTAAAGTTTGAATGCTAATGCTAATGCTAATGCTAGCGATCTAATGCTAGTGCTAATATCTGGTCATTGTCATACTATATGTGTCCTATATGATGGAAATAAGAGATCAGATGGCATTAAAGCATAACCCTTCATGGGAATGTGAGATTAAATGGCATTAAAGCTTAACCCTTCTTGTATATATGCAAATACAGCAATGTTAAAGTTTGAATGCTAATGCTAACTTACTAATGCTAGCGATCTAATGCTAGTGCTAATATCTGGTCATTTTTCATACTGTGCGTGTCCTCTATGATGGAAATAAGAGATCACATGGCATTAAAGCATAACCCTTCATGGGAATATGAGATTAAATGGCATTAAAGCTTAACCCTTCTTGTAAATATGCAAATACAGTCATGTTAAAGTTTGAATGCTAATGCTTACATCTAATGCTAGTGCTAATGCTAGTGCTAATATCTGGTCATTGTCATACTGTATGTGTCTATCTATGATGGAAATAAGAGATCAGATGGCTTTAAAGCATAACCCTTCATGGGGAATATGAGATTAAATGCATTAAACTTAACCCTTCTTGTATATATGCAAATACAGTAATGTTAAATTTGAATGCTAATGCTAACTTGCTAATGCTAGCGATCTAATGCTAGTGCTAATATCTGGTCATTTTCATACTGTACGTGTCCTCTATGATGGAAATAAGAATCAGATAACCCTTCTTTAAAAGCATAACCCTTCATGGGAAGTTTGAATTAAATGCATTAATGCTAGTTAATATCTGGTCTTGTAAATATGCAAATACAGTCTATGATTAAATTTGAATGCATTAATGCATAACCCTTAATGCAATTAATTAAATGAATGCTAATTCTGGTAGTGCTAATATATTGTCAACTGTATGTGTCCTCTAATGGAATAAGTTTCAGATGGCATTAAAGCATAACCCTTCATGGGAATTTGAGATTAAATGGCATTAAGCAACCCTTCTTGTAAATATGCAAATATCTGTTAAATTTTCATGCAAACTAATGCTAGCAATCTAATGCTATTGCTAAAATCTGGTCATTTTCATACTGATGGCTATGATGGAAATAAGAGATCAGATGGCATTTAAAGCATAACCCTTCATGGGAATATGAGATTAAATGGCATTAAGCTTAACCCTTCTTGTGAATATTCAAATACAGTCATGTTAAAGTTTGAATGCTAATGCTAACGATCTAATGCTAGTGCTAATATCTGGTCATTGTCATACTGTATGTGTCCTATATGATGGAAATAAGAGATCGGATGGCATTAAAGCATAACCCTTCATGGGAATGTGAGATTAAATGGCATTAAAGCTTAACCCTTCTAGTATATATGCAAATACAGCAATGTTAAAGTTTGAATGCTAATGCTAACTTACTAATGCTAGCGATTTAATGTTAGTGCTAATGTCTTGTCATTTTCATAATGTACGTGTCCTCTATGATGGAAATAAGAGAACACATGGCATTAAAGCATAACCCTTCATGGGAATATGAGATTAGATGGCATTAAAGCTTAACCCTTCTTGTAAATATGCAAATACAGCACTGTTAAATTTGAATGCTAATGCTAACTTGCTAATGCTAGCGATCTAATGCTAGTGCTAATATCTAGTCATTGTCATGCTGTATGTGTCCTCTTTGATGGAAATAAGAGATCAGATGGCATTAAAGCATAACCCTTCATGGGAATATGAGATTAAATGGCATTAAAGCTTAACCCTTCTTGTAAATATGCAAATACAGCACTGTTAAATTTGAATGCTAATGCTAACTTGCTAATGCTAGCGATCTAATGCTAGTGCTAATATCTGGTCATTGTCATACTGTATGTGTCCTCTATGATGGAAATAAGAGATCAGATGGCATTAAAGCATAACCCTTCATGGCAATGTGAGATTAAATGGCATTAAAGCTTAACCCTTCTTGTACATATGCAAGTACAGCAATGTTAAAGTTTGAATTCGAATCCTAACTTGCTAATCCTAGCGTTCTAATGTTAGTGCTAATATCTGGTCATTTTCATACTGGACGTGTCCTCTATGATGGAAATAAGAGATCAGATGCCTTTAAAGCATAACCCTTCATGGGAATATGAGATTAAATGGTATTCTAGCTTAACCCTTCTTGTATATATGCAAATACAGCAATGTTAAAGTTTGAATGCTAATGCTAACTTGCTAATGCTAGCGATTTAATGTTAGAGCTAATATCTGGTCAATGTCATACTGTATGTGTCCTATATGTTGGAAATTAGAGATCACATGGCATTAAAGCATAACCCTTCATGGGTATATGAGATTAGATGGCATTAAAGCTTAACCCTTCTTGTAAATATGCAAATACAGTCATGTTCAAGTTTGAATGATAATGCTAGTGATCTAATGCTAGCGATCTAATGCTAGTGCTAATATCTTGTCATTTTCAAAGGTACTTGTCTTCTATGATGGAAATAAGAGATCAGATGGCATTAAAGCATAACCCTTCATGGGAATATGAGATTAAATGGCATTAAAGCTTATCCCTTCTTTTATAAATTCAAATACAGCAATGTTAAAGTTTGAATGCTCATGCTAACTTGCTAATGCTAGCGATCTAATGCTAGTCCTAATATCTGGTCATTTTCATACTGTACGTGTCCTCTATAATGGATATAAGAGATCAGATGGCAAAAAAGCACAACCCCTCATGGCAATATGAGATTAAATGGCATTAAAGCTTAACCCTTCCTTTTATATATACAAATACAGCAATGTTAAAGTTTGAATGCTAATGCTAACTTGCTAATGCTAGCGATCTAATGCTAGTGCTAATATCTGCCCATTTTCATACTGTATGTGTCCTATATGATGGAAATAAGAGATCAGATGGCATTAAAGCATAACCCTTCATGGGAATGTTAGATTAAATGGCATTAAAGCTTAACCCTTCTAGTATATATGCAAATACAGCAATGTTAAAGTTTGAATGCTAATGCTAACTTACTAATGCTAGCGATCTAATGCTAGTGCTAATATCTGGTCATTTTCATACTGTACGTGTCCTCAATGATGGAAATGAGAGATCACATGGCATTAAAGCAGAACCCTTCATGGGAATATGAGATTAAATGACATTCAAGCTTAACCCTTCTTGTATATATGCAAATACAGCAATGTTAAAGTTTGAATGCTAATGCTAACTTGCTAATGCTAGCGATTTAATGTTAGTGCTAATGTCTTGTCATTTTCATAATGTACGTGTCCTCTATGATGGAAATAAGAGAACACATGGCATTAAAGCATAACCCTTCATGGGAATATGAGATTAGATGGCATTTAAAGCTTAACCCTTCTTGTAAATATGCAAATACAGCACTGTTAAATTTGAATGCTAATGCTAACTTGCTAATTCTAGCGATCTAATGCTAGTGCTAATATCTAGTCATTGTCATACTGTATGTGTCCTCTTTGATGGAAATAAGAGATCTGATCGCATTAAAGCATAACCCTTCATGGGAATATGCGATTAGATGGCATTGAAGCTTTACCCTTCTTGTAAATATGAAACTACAGCACTGTTAAATTTGAATGCTAATGCTAACTTGCTAATGCTAGCGATCTAATGCTAGTGCTAATATCTGGTCATTGTCATACTGTATGTGTCCTCTATGATGGAAATAAGAGATCAGATGGCATTAAAGCATAACCCTTCATGGCAATGTGAGATTAAATGGCATTAAAGCTTAACCCTTCTTGTACATATGCAAATACAGCAATGTTAAAGTTTGAATTCTAATGCTAACTTGCTAATCCTAGCGATCTAATGTTAGTGCTAATATCTGGTCATTTTCATACTGGACGTGTCCTCTATGATGGAAATAAGAGATCAGATGTCTTTAAAGCATAACCCTTCATGGGAATATGAGATTAAATGGCATTAAAGCTTAACCCTTCTTGTATATATGCAAATACAGCAATGTAAAAGTTTGAATGCTAATGCTAACTTGCTAATGCTAGCGATTTAATGGTTGTGCTAATATCTGGTCAATATCAAACTGTATGTGTCCTCTATGTTGGAAATAAGAGATCACATGGCATTAAAGCATAACCCTTCATGGGAATATGAGATTAGATGGAATTAAAGCATAACCCTTCTTGTAAATATGCAAATACAGTCATGTTAAAGTTTGAATGCTAATGCTAGCGATCTAATGCTAGTACTAATATCTAGTCATTTTCATATGGTACTTGTCTTCTATGATGGAAATAAGAGATCAGATGGCATTAAAGCATAACACTTCATGGGAATATGAGATTAAATGGCATTAAAGCTTAACCCTTCTTTTATATATTCAAATACAGCAATGTTAAAGTTTGAATGCTAGTGCTAACTTGCTAATGCTAGCGATCTATTGTTAGTGCTAATATCTGGTCATTTTCATACTGTACATGTCCTCTATGATGGAAATAAGAGATCAGATGGCAAAAAGCATAACCCTTCATGGCATATATGAGATTAAATGGCATTAAAGCTTAACCCTTCTAGTAAATATGCAAATACAGTCACTGTTAAATTTGAATGCTAATGCTAACTTGCTAATGCTAGCGATCTAATGCTAGAGCTAATATCTGGTCATTTTCATACTGTACGTGTCCTCTATGATGGAAATAAGAGATCAGATGGCATTAAAGCATAACCCTTCATGGGAATATGAGATTAAATGGCATTAAAGCTTAACCCTTCTTGTATATATGCAAATACAGCAATGTTAAATTTGAATGCTAATGCTAACTTGCTAATGCTAGCGATCTAATGCTAGTGCTAATATCTGGTCATTTTCATACTGTACGTTTTCCTCTATAATGGAAATAAGAGATCAGATGGCATTAAAGCATAACCCTTCATGGCAATATGAGATTAAATGGCATTAAAGCTTAACCCTTCTTGTAAATATGCAAATACAGCAATGTTAAAGTTTGAATGCTAATGCTAACTTGCTAATGCTAGCGATCTAATGCTAGTGCTAATATCTTGTCATTTTCATACTGTACTTGTCTTCTATGATGGAAATAAGAGATCAGATGGCATTAAAGCATAACCCTTCATGGGAATATGAGATTAAAATGGCATTAAAGCTTAACCCTTCTTTTATAAATTCAAATACAGCAATGTTAAAGTTTGAATGCTCATGCTAACTTGCTAATGCTAGCGATCTAATGCTAGTCCTAATATCTGGTCATTTTCATACTGTACGTGTCCTCTATAATGGAAATGTAAGAGTTCAGATGGCAAAAAAGCACAACCCTTCATGGCAATATGAGATTAAATGGCATTAAAGCTTAACCCTTCTTTTAAATATACAAATACAGCAATGTTAAAGTTTGAATGCTAATGCTAACTTGCTAATGCTAGCGATCTAATTCTATTGCTAATATCTGTCATTGTCATACTGTATGTGTCCTATATGATGGAAATAAGAGATCAGATGGCATTAAAGCATAACCCTTCATGGGAATATGAGATTAAATGGCATTAAAGCTTAACCCTTCTAGTATATATGCAAATACAGCAATGTTAAAGTTTGAATGCTAATGCTAACTTACTAATGCTAGCGATCTAATGCTAGTGCTAATATCTGGTCATTTTCATACTGTACGTGTCCTCTATGATGGAAATAAGAGATCAGATGGCATTAAAAAGCATAACCCTTCATGGGAATATGAGATTAAATGGCATTAAAGCTTAACCCTTCTTGTATATATGCAAATACAGCAATGTTAAAGTTTGAATGCTAATGCTAACTTGCTAATGCTAGCGATTTAATGTTAGTGCTAATATCTTGTCATTTTCATACTGTATGTGTCCTCTATGATGGAAATAAGAGAATCACATGGCATTAAAGCATAACCCTTCATGGGAATATGAGATTAAATGGCATTAAAAGCTTAACCCTTCTTGTAAATATGCAAATACAGCACTGTTAAATTTGAATGCTAATGCTAACTTGCTAATGCTAGCGATCTAATGCTAGTGCTAATATCTGGTCATTTTCATACTGTATGTGTCCTCTATGATGGAAATAAGAGATCAGATGGCATTAAAGCATAACCCTTCATGGGAATATGAGATTAAATGGCATTAAAGCTTAACCCTTCTTGTATATATGCAAATACAGCAATGTTAAATTTGAATGCTAATGCTAACTTGCTAATGCTAGCGATCTAATGCTAGTGCTAATATCTGGTCATTTTCATACTGTATGTGTCCTCTATGATGGAAATAAGAGATCACATGGCATTAAAGCATAACCCTTCATGGGAATATGAGATTAGATGGCATTAAAGCTTAACCCTTCTTGTAAATATGCAAATACAGTCATGTTAAAGTTTGAATGCTAATGCTAGCGATCTAATGATCTAGTGCTAATATCTGGTCATTGTCATACTGTATGTGTCCTCTATGATGGAAATAAGAGATCAGATGGCATTAAAGCATAACCCTTCATGGGAATATGAGATTAAATGGCATTAAAGCTTAACCCTTCTTGTAAATATGCAAATACAGCAATGTTAAAGTTTGAATGCTAATGCTAACTTGCTAATGCTAGCGATCTAATGTTAGTGCTAATATCTGGTCATTTTCATACTGTACGTGTCCTCTATGATGGAAATAAGAGATCAGATGGCATTAAAGCATAACCCTTCATGGGAATATGAGATTAAATGGCATTAAAGCTTAACCCTTCTTGTAAATATGCAAATACAGTCATGTTAAAGTTTGAATGCTAATGCTAATGCTAGCGATCTAATGCTAGTGCTAATATCTGGTCATTTTCATACTGTATGTGTCCTCTATGATGGAAATAAGAGATCAGATGGCATTAAAGCATAACCCTTCATGGGAATATGAGATTAAATGGCATTAAAGCTTAACCCTTCTTGTATATATGCAAATACAGCAATGTTAAAGTTTGAATGCTAATGCTAACTTGCTAATGCTAGCGATCTAATGCTAGTGCTAATATCTGGTCATTTTCATACTGTACGTGTCCTCTATGATGGAAATAAGAGATCAGATGGCATTAAAGCATAACCCTTGGGAATATGAGATTATGGCATTAAAGCTTAACCCTTCTTTTATATATGCAAATACAGCAATGTTAAAGTTTGAATGCTAATGCTAACTTGCTAATGCTAGCGATCTAATGCTGTGCTAATATCTGGTCATTTTCATACTGTATGTGTCCTCTATGATGGAAATAAGAGATCAGATGGCATTAAAGCATAACCCTTCATGGGAATATGAGAAAAATGGCATTAAAGCTTAACCCTTCTTGTATATATGCAAATACAGCAATGTTAAAGTTTGAATGCTAATGCTAACTTGCTAATGCTAGCGATCTAATGCTAGTGCTAATATCTGGTCATTTTCATACTGTACGTGTCCTCTATGATGGAAATAAGAGATCAGATGGCATTAAAGCATAACCCTTCATGGGAATATGAGATTAAATGGCATTAAAGCTTAACCCTTCTTGTAAATATGCAAATACAGCAATGTTAAATTTTGTTTGAATGCTAATGCTAGCGATCTAATGGGAATATGAGTAGATTATGTCATCTAATATTTAAACTTAACCCTTCATTGGAATATAAGATCAATGATGGCATTAAAGCATAACCCTTCATGGGAATATGCAAATACAGCAATGTTAAATTTGAATGCTAATGCTAAATGCTAAATAGCGATCTAATGTTAAAGCTAAATGCTGGTTACTAATGCTTCTAATGCTAGTGCTAATATCTGGTCATTTTCATACTGTATGTGTCCTCTATAATGGAAATAAGAGATCAGATGGCATTAAAGCATAACCCTTCATGGGGAATATGAGATTAAATGGCATTAAAGCTTAACCCTTCCTTCTTGTAAATATGCAAATACAGCAATGTTAAAGTTTGAATGATAATGCTAGCGATCTAATGCTAGTGCTAATATCTGTCATCATCTAAGTGCTAATATCTTGTCATCTTTAAAAGGTTAACCCTTCCTGTAAATATCAAATGCAATGTTCATTTTGAATGCTAATGCTACTAAGTGCTATGCTAATATCTTGTCATTTTCATGGAAATGTCCTATATCATGGAAATGGCATTAAAGCATAACCCTTCATGGGAATATGAGATTAAATGGCATTAAAAGCTAACCCTTCTTTTATATATTCAAATACAGCAATGTTAAAGTTTGAATGCTAATGCTAACTTGCTAATGCTAGCGATCTAATGCTAGTCCTAATATCTGGTCATTTTCATACTGTACGTGTCCTCTATAATGGAAATAAGAGATCAGATGGCAAAAAGCACAACCCTTCATGGCAATATGAGATTAAATGGCATTAAAGCTTAACCCTTCTTTTATATATACAAATACAGCAATGTTAAAGTTTGAATGCTAATGCTAACTTGCTAATGCTAGCGATCTAATGCTAGTGCTAATATCTGGTCATTGTCATACTGTATGTGTCCTATATGATGGAAATAAGAGATCAGATGGCATTAAAGCATAACCCTTCATGGGAATGTGAGATTAAATGGCATTAAAGCTTAACCCTTCTAGTATATATGCAAATACAGCAATGTTAAAGTTTGAATGCTAATGCTAACTTACTAATGCTAGCGATCTAATGCTAGTGCTAATATCTGGTCATTTTCATACTGTACGTGTCCTCTATGATGGAAATAAGAGATCACATGGCATTAAAGCATAACCCTTCATGGGAATATGAGATTAAATGACATTCAAGCTTAACCCTTCTTGTATATATGCAAATACAGCAATGTTAAAGTTTGAATGCTAATGCTAACTTGCTAATGCTAGCGATTTAATGTTAGTGCTAATATCTTGTCATTTTCATAATGTACGTGTCCTCTATGATGGAAATAAGAGAACACATGGCATTAAAGCATAACCCTTCATGGGAATATGAGATTAGATGGCATTAAAGCTTAACCCTTCTTGTAAATATGCAAATACAGCACTGTTAAATTTGAATGCTAATGCTAACTTGCTAATTCTAGCGATCTAATGCTAGTGCTAATATCTAGTCATTGTCATACTGTATGTGTCCTCTTTGATGGAAATAAGAGATCAGATCGCATTAAAGCATAACCCTTCATGGGAATATGAGATTAAATGGCTTTAAAGCTTAACCCTTCTTGTATATATGCAAATACAGCACTGTTAAATTGAATGCTAATGCTAACTTGCTAATGCTAGCGATCTAATGCTAGTGCTAATATCTGGTCATTTTCATACTGTATGTGTCCTCTATGATGGAAATAAGAGATCAGATGGCATTAAAGCATAACCCTTCATGGGAATATGAGATTAAATGGCATTAAAGCTTAACCCTTCTTGTAAATATGCAAATACAGCAATGTTAAAGTTTGAATGCTAATGCTAACTTGCTAATCCTAGCGATCTAATGTTAGTGCTAATATCTGGTCATTTTCATACTGTATGTGTCCTCTATGATGGAAATAAGAGATCAGATGGCATTAAAGCATAACCCTTCATGGGAATATGAGATTAAATGGCATTAAAGCTTAACCCTTCTTGTAAATATGCAAATACAGCAATGTTAAAGTTTGAATGCTAATGCTAACTTGCTAATGCTAGCGATCTAATGGTTAGTGCTAATATCTGGTCATTTTCATACTGTATGTGTCCTCTATGATGGAAATAAGAGATCAGATGGCATTAAAGCATAACCCTTCATGGGAATATGAGATTAAATGGCATTAAAGCTTAACCCTTCTTGTAAATATGCAAATACAGTCATGTTAAGGTTTGAATGCTAATGCTAGCGATCTAATGCTATTGCTAATATCTTGTCATTGTCATACTGTATATGTCCTCTATGATGGAAATAAGAGATCAGATGGCATTAAAGCATAACCCTTCATGGCAATATGAGATTAAATGGCATTAAAGCTTAACCCTTTATGTTATATATGCAAATACAGCAATGTTAAAGTTTGAATGCTAATGCTAACTTGCTAATGCTAGCGATCTAATGTTAGTGCAAATATCTGGTCATTTTCATACTGTACATGTCCTCTATGATGGAAATAAGAGATCAGATGGCAAAAAAGCATAACCCTTCATGGGAATATGAGATTAAATGGCATTAAAGCTTAACCCTTCTTGTAAATATGCAAATACAGCACTGTTAAATTTGAATGCTAATGCTAACTTGCTAATGCTAGCGATCTAATGCTAGAGCTAATATCTGGTCATTTTCATACTGTACGTGTCCTCTATGATGGAAATAAGAGATCAGATGGCATTAAAGCATAACCCTTCATGGGAATATGAGATTAAATGGCATTAAAGCTTAACCCTTCTTGTATATATGCAAATACAGCAATGTTAAATTTGAATGCTAATGCTAACTTGCTAATGCTAGCGATCTAATGCTAGTGCTAATATCTGGTCATTTTCATACTGTACGTTTCCTCTATAATGGAAATAAGAGATCACATGGCATTAAAGCATAACCCTTCATGGGTATATGAGATTAGATGGCATTAAAGCTTAACCCTTCTTGTAAATATGCAAATACAGTCATGTTAAAGTTTGAATGCTAATGCTAGCGATCTAATGCTAGCGATCTAATGCTAGTGCTAATATCTTGTCATTTTCATACTGTACTTGTCTTCTATGATGGAAATAAGAGATCAGATGGCATTAAAGCATAACCCTTCATGGGAATATGAGATTAAATGGCATTAAAGCTTAACCCTTCTTTTATAAATTCAAATACAGCAATGTTAAAGTTTGAATGCTCATGCTAACTTGCTAATGCTAGCGATCTAATGCTAGTCCTAATATCTGGTCATTTTCATACTGTACGTGTCCTCTATAATGGATGTAAGAGTTCAGATGGCAAAAAAGCACAACCCTTCATGGCAATATGAGATTAAATGGCATTAAAGCTTAACCCTTCCTTTTATATATACAAATACAGCAATGTTAAAGTTTGAATGCTAATGCTAACTTGCTAATGCTAGCAATCTAATTCTATTGCTAATATCTGCTCATTTTCATACTGTATGTGTCCTATATGATGGAAATAAGAGATCAGATGGCATTAAAGCATAACCCTTCATGGGAATATGAGATTAAATGGCATTAAAGCTTAACCCTTCTTGTAAATATGCAAATACAGCAATGTTAAAGTTTGAATTTGAATGCTAATGCTAGCGATCTAATGCTAGTGCTAATATCTGGTCATTTTCATACTGTATGTGTCCTCTATGATGGAAATAAGAGATCAGATGGCATTAAAGCATAACCCTTCATGGGAATATGAGATTAAATGGCATTAAAGCTTAACCCTTCTTGTATATATGCAAATACAGCAATGTTAAAGTTTGAATGCTAATGCTAACTTGCTAATGCTAGCGATCTAATGTTAGTGCTAATATCTGGTCATTTTCATACTGTACGTGTCCTCTATGATGGAAATAAGAGAACACATGGCATTAAAGCATAACCCTTCATGGGAATATGAGATTAGATGGCATTAAAGCTTAACCCTTCTTGTAAATATGCAAATACAGCACTGTTAAATTTGAATGCTAATGCTAACTTGCTAATGCTAGCGATCTAATGCTAGTGCTAATATCTGGTCATTGTCATACTGTATGTGTCCTCTTTGATGGAAATAAGAGATCAGATGGCATTAAAGCATAACCCTTCATGGGAATATGAGATTAAATGGCATTGAAGCTTTAACCCTTCTTGTAAATATGCAAATACAGCAATGTTAAATTTGAATGCTAATGCTAACTTGCTAATGCTAGCGATCTAATGTTAGTGCTAATATCTGGTCATTTTCATACTGTATGTGTCCTCTATGATGGAAATAAGAGATCAGATGGCATTAAAGCATAACCCTTCATGGGAATATGAGATTAAATGGCATTAAAGCTTAACCCTTCTTGTAAATATGCAAATACAGCAATGTTAAAGTTTGAATGCTAATGCTAACTTGCTAATCCTAGCGATCTAATGCTAGTGCTAATATCTGGTCATTTTCATACTGTAGTGTCCTCTATGATGGAAATAAGAGATCAGATGGCATTAAAGCATAACCCTTCATGGGAATATGAGATTAAATGGCATTAAAGCTTAACCCTTCTTGTATATATGCAAATACAGCAATGTTAAAGTTTGAATGCTAATGCTAACTTGCTAATGCTAGCGATCTAATGCTAGTGCTAATATCTGGTCATTTTCATACTGTATGTGTCCTCTATGATGGAAATAAGAGATCAAATGGCATTAAAGCATAACCCTTCATGGAATATGAGATTAAATGGCATTAAAGCTTAACCCTTCTTGTAAATATGCAAATACAGCAATGTTAAAGTTTGAATTTAATGCTAACTTGCTAATGCTAGCGATCTAATGCTAGTGCTAATATCTGGTCATTTTCATACTGTATGTGTCCTCTATGATGGAAATAAGAGATCAGATGGCATTAAAGCATAACCCTTCATGGGAATATGAGATTAAATGGCATTAAAGCTTAACCCTTCTTGTATATATGCAAATACAGCAATGTTAAAGTTTGAATGCTAATGCTAACTTGCTAATGCTAGCGATCTAATGTAGTGCTAATATCTGGTCATTTTCATACTGTACATTGTCCTCTATGATGGAAATAAGAGATCAGATGGCATTAAAGCATAACCCTTCATGGGAATATGAGATTAAATGGCATTAAAGCTTAACCCTTCTTGTATATATGCAAATACAGCAATGTTAAAGTTTGAATGCTAATGCTAACTTGCTAATGCTAGCGATCTAATGTTAGTGCTAATATCTGGTCATTTTCATACTGTACGTGTCCTCTATGATGGAAATAAGAGATCAGATGGCATTAAAGCATAACCCTTCATGGGAATATGAGATTAAATGGCATTAAAGCTTAACCCTTCTTGTATATATGCAAATACAGCAATGTTAAATTTGAATGCTAATGCTAACTTGCTAATGCTAGCGATCTAATGCTAGTGCTAATATCTGGTCATTTTCATACTGTACGTGTCCTCTATGATGGAAATAAGAGATCAGATGGCATTAAAGCATAACCCTTCATGGGAATATGAGATTAAATGGCATTAAAGCTTAACCCTTCTTGTATATATGCAAATACAGCATGTTAAAGTTTGAATGCTAATGCTAACTTGCTAATGCTAGCGATCTAATGCTAGTGCTAATATCTGGTCATTTTCATACTGTACGTGTCCTCTATGATGGAAATAAGAGATCAGATGGCATTAAAGCATAACCCTTCATGGGAATATGAGATTAAATGGCATTAAAGCTTAACCCTTCTTGTAAATATGCAAATACAGCAATGTTAAATTTGAATGCTAATGCTAACTTGCTAATGCTAGCGATCTAATGCTAGTGCTAATATGGTCATTTTCATACTGTATGTGTCCTCTATGATGGAAATAAGAGATCAGATGGCATTAAAGCATAACCCTTCATGGGAATATGAGATTAAATGGCATTAAAGCTTAACCCTTCTTGTAAATATGCAAATACAGCAATGTTAAAGTTTGAATGCTAATGCTAACTTGCTAATGCTAGCGATCTAATGCTAGTGCTAATATCTGGTCATTTTCATACTGTATGTGTCCTCTATGATGGAAATAAGAGATCAGATGGCATTAAAGCATAACCCTTCATGGCAATATGAGATTAAATGGCATTAAAGCTTAACCCTTCTTGTATATATGCAAATACAGCAATGTTAAAGTTTGAATGCTAATGCTAACTTGCTAATGCTAGCGATCTAATGTTAGTGCTAATATCTGGTCATTTTCATACTGTATGTGTCCTCTATGATGGAAATAAGAGATCAGATGGCATTAAAGCATAACCCTTCATGGGAATATGAGATTAAATGGCATTAAAGCTTAACCCTTCTTGTATATATGCAAATACAGCAATGTTAAAGTTTGAATGCTAATGCTAACTTACTAATGCTAGCGATCTAATGCTAGTGCTAATATCTGGTCATTTTCATACTGTATGTGTCCTCTATGATGGAAATAAGAGATCACATGGCATTAAAGCATAACCCTTCATGGGAATATGAGATTAAATGGCATTAAACTTAACCCTTCTTGTATATATGCAAATACAGCAATGTTAAAGTTTGAATGCTAATGCTAACTTGCTAATGCTAGCGATCTAATGCTAGTGCTAATATCTAGTCATTTTCATTCTGTACGTGTCCTCTATGATGGAAATAAGAGATCACATGGCATTAAAGCATAACCCTTCATGGGAATATGAGATTAAATGGCATTAAAGCTTAACCCCTTTTTTAAATATGCAAATACAGCAATGTTAAAGTTTGAATGCTAATGCTAACTTGCTAATGCTAGCGATCTAATGTTAGTGCTAATATCTGGTCATTGTCATACTGTATGTGTCCTCTATGATGGAAATAAGAGATCAGATGGCATTAAAGCATAACCCTTCATGGGAATATGAGATTAAATGGCATTAAAGCTTAACCCTTCTAGTATATATGCAAATACAGCAATGTTAAATTTGAATGCTAATGCTAACTTGCTAATGCTAGCGATCTAATGCTAGTGCTAATATCTGGTCATTTTCATACTGTACGTGTCCTCTATGATGGAAATAAGAGATCAGATGGCATTAAAGCATAACCCTTCATGGGAATATGAGATTAAATGGCATTAAAGCTTAACCCTTCTTGTATATATGCAAATACAGCAATGTTAAATTTGAATGCTAATGCTAACTTGCTAATGCTAGCGATCTAATGCTAGTGCTAATATCTGGTCATTTTCATACTGTACGTTTCCTCTATAATGGAAATAAGAGATCACATGGCATTAAAGCATAACCCTTCATGGGTATATGAGATTAGATGGCATTAAAGCTTAACCCTTCTTGTAAATATGCAAATACAGTCATGTTAAAGTTTGAATGCTAATGCTAGCGATCTAATGCTAGTGCTAATATCTTGTCATTTTCAAAGGTACTTGTCTTCTATGATGGAAATAAGAGATCAGATGGCATTAAAGCATAACCCTTCATGGGAATATGAGATTAAAATGGCATTAAAGCTTAACCCTTCTTTTATAAATTCAAATACAGCAATGTTAAAGTTTGAATGCTCATGCTAACTTGCTAATGCTAGCGATCTAATGCTAGTCCTAATATCTGGTCATTTTCATACTGTACGTGTCCTCTATAATGGATATAAGAGATCAGATGGCAAAAAAGCACAACCCTTCATGGCAATATGAGATTAAATGGCATTAAAGCTTAACCCTTCCTTTTATATATACAAATACAGCAATGTTAAAGTTTGAATGCTAATGCTAACTTGCTAATGCTAGCGATCTAATGCTAGTGCTAATATCTGCTCATTTTCATACTGTATGTGTCCTATATGATGGAAATAAGAGATCAGATGGCATTAAAGCATAACCCTTCATGGGAATGTGAGATTAAATGGCATTAAAGCTTAACCCTTCTAGTATATATGCAAATACAGCAATGTTAAAGTTTGAATGCTAATGCTAACTTACTAATGCTAGCGATCTAATGTTAGTGCTAATATCTGGTCATTTTCATACTGTACGTGTCCTCTATGATGGAAATAAGAGATCACATGGCATTAAAGCATAACCCTTCATGGGAATATGAGATTAAATGACATTAAAGCTTAACCCTTCTTGTATATATGCAAATACAGCAATGTTAAAGTTTGAATGCTAATGCTAACTTGCTAATGCTAGCGATTTAATGTTAGTGCTAATGTCTTGTCATTTTCATAATGTACTTTTGTCCTCTATGATGGAAATAAGAGAACACATGGCATTAAAGCATAACCCTTCATGGGAATATGAGATTAGATGGCATTAAAGCTTAACCCTTCTTGTAAATATGCAAATACAGCACTGTTAAATTTGAATGCTAATGCTAACTTGCTAGCGATCTAATGCTAGTGCTAATATCTTGTCATTTTCATACTGTATGTGTCCTCTTTGATGGAAATAAGAGATCAGATCGCATTAAAGCATAACCCTTCATGGGAATATGAGATTAAATGGCATTGAAGCTTAACCCTTCTTGTTTAATATGAAAATACAGCACTGTTAAATTTGAATGCTAATGCTAACTTGCTAATGCTAGCGATCTAATGCTAGTGCTAATATCTGGTCATTGTCATACTGTTTGTGTCCTCTATGATGGAAATAAGAGATCAGATGGCAAAAAGCATAACCCTTCATGGCAATATGAGATTAAATGGCATTAAAGCTTAACCCTTCTTGTACATATGCAAATACAGCAATGTTAAAGTTTGAATGCTAATGCTAACTTGCTAATCCTAGCGATCTAATGTTAGTGCTAATATCTGGTCATTTTCATACTGGACGTGTCCTCTATGATGGAAATAAGAGATCAGATGTCTTTAAAGCATAACCCTTCATGGGAATATGAGATTAAATGGCATTCAAGCTTAACCCTTCTTGTATATATGCAAATACAGCAATGTAAAAGTTTGAATGCTAATGCTAACTTGCTAATGCTAGCGATTTAATGGTTGTGCTAATATCTGGTCATTTTCATACTGTATGTGTCCTCTATGATGGAAATAAGAGATCACATGGCATTAAAGCATAACCCTTCATGGGAATATGAGATCAGATGGAATTAAAGCATAACCCTTCTTGTAAATATGCAAATACAGTCATGTTAAAGTTTGAATGCTAATGCTAGCGATCTAATGCTAGTACTAATATCTAGTCATTTTCATATGGTACTTGTCTTCTATGATGGAAATAAGAGATCAGATGGCATTAAAGCATAACACTTCATGGGAATATGAGATTAAATGGCATTAAAGCTTAACCCTTCTTTTATAAATTCAAATACAGCAATGTTAAAGTTTGAATGCTAGTGCTAACTTGCTAATGCTAGCGATCTATTGTTAGTGCTAATATCTGGTCATTTTCATACTGTACATGTCCTCTATGATGGAAATAAGAGATCAGATGGCAAAAAAGCACAACCCTTCATGGCAATATGAGATTAAAAGGCATTAAAGCTTAACCCTTCTAGTATATATGCAAATACAGCACTGTTAAATTTGAATGCTAATGCTAACTTGCTAATGCTAGCGATCTAATGCTAGAGCTAATATCTGGTCATTTTCATACTGTACGTGTCCTCTATGATGGAAATAAGAGATCAGATGGCATTAAAGCATAACCCTTCATGGGAATATGAGATTAAATGGCATTAAAGCTTAACCCTTCTTGTATATATGCAAATACAGCAATGTTAAATTTGAATGCTAATGCTAACTTGCTAATGCTAGCGATCTAATGCTAGTGCTAATATCTGGTCATTTTCATACTGCACTTGTCCTCTATGATGGAAATAAGAGATCAGATGGCATTAAAGCATAACCCTTCATGGGAATATGAGATTAAATGGCATTAAAGCTTAACCCTTTTGTAAATATGCAAATACAGCAATGTTAAAGTTTGAATGCTAATGCTAAGCGATCTAATGCTATTGCTAATATCTGGTCATTTTCATACTGTACGTGTCTCTAATGATGGAAATAAGAGATCAGATGGCATTAAAGCATAACCCTTCATGGGAATATGAGATTAAATGGCATTAAAGCTTAACCCTTCTGTTTATATGCAAATACAGCAATGTTAAAGTTTGAATGCTAATGCTAACTTGGCTAATGAATTAGCTAATCTCTGCGATCATTGTCATATCTGGTCATTTTCATGTGTCCTCTATGATGGAAATAAGAGATCAGATGGCATTAAAGCATAACCCTTCATGGGAATATGAGATTAAATGGCATTAAAGCTTAACCCTTCTTTTATATATTCAAATACAGCAATGTTAAAGTTTGAATGCTAATGCTAACTTGCTAATGCTAGCGATCTAATGTTAGTGCTAATATCTGGTCATTTTCATACTGTACGTGTCCTCTATGATGGAAATAAGAGATCAGATGGCATTAAAGCATAACCCTTCATGGGAATATGAGATTAAATGGCATTAAAGCTTAACCCTTCTAGTATATATGCAAATACAGCAATGTTAAAGTTTTGAATGCTAATGCTAACTTACTAATGCTAGCGATCTAAGAGATCACATCTAGTGCTAATATCTGGTCATTGTCATACTGTATGTGTCCTCTATGATGGAAATAAGAGATCAGATGGCATTAAAGCATAACCCTTCATGGGAATATGAGATTAAATGGCATTAAAGCTTAACCCTTCTTGTATATATGCAAATACAGCAATGTTAAAGTTTGAATGCTAATGCTAACTTACTAATGCTAGCGATCTAATGCTAGTGCTAATATCTGGTCATTTTCATACTGTACGTGTCCTCTATGATGGAAATAAGAGATCAGATGGCATTAAAGCATAACCCTTCATGGGAATATGAGATTAAATGACATTAAAGCTTAACCCTTCTTGTAAATATGCAAATACAGCAATGTTAAAGTTTGAAAATATCTAATGCTAACTTTCATTGTCATACTAATGCTAGCGATCTAATGGCATTAGTGCTAATATCTGAGGTCATTTTCATACTGTACTGTATTAATGATGGAAATAAGAGATCAGATGGCATTAAAGCATAACCCTTCATGGGAATATGAGATTAAATGGCATTAAAGCTAAACCTTCTTTATAAATGCAAATACAGCAATGTTAAAGTTTGAATGTTAATGCTAATTTTGCTAATGTTAGCGATCTAATGTTAGTGCTAATATCTGGTCATTTTCATACTGTATGTGTCCTCTATGATGGAAATAAGAGATCAGATGGCAATTAAAGCATAACCCTTCATGGGAATTGAGATTAAATGGCATTAAAGCTTAACCCTTCTTGTAAATATGCAAATACAGCAATGTTAAAGTTTGAATTTGAATGCTAATGCTAATCTAATGCTAGTTAATATCTGGTCATTTTCATAATGCTATGATGAAATAAGAGATCAGATGGCATTAAAGCATAACCCTTCATGGGAATATGATTAAATGGCATTAAAGTCTTCTTGTATATGCAAATACAGCAATGTTAAAGTTTGAATCTAATGCTAACGAGCGGATCTAATGCTATTGCTAGTGCTAATATCCATTTTCAAATGGAATGATGAAATTAACATGGCATTAAAGCATAACCCTTCTATGGGAATATGATTAAATGGCATAATGCTTAACCCTTCTTTTATAAATATGCAAATACAGCAATGTTAAAGTTTGAATGCTAATGCTAACTTGCTAATGCTAGCGATTTAATGCTAGTGCTAATATCTGGTCATTTTCATACTGTATGTGTCCTCTATGATGGAAATAAGAGATCAGATGGCATTAAAGCATAACCCTTCATGGGAATATGAGATTAAATGGCATTAAAGCTTAACCCTTCTTGTATATATGCAAATACAGCAATGTTAAAGTTTGAATGCTAATGCTAACTTGCTAATGCTAGCGATCTAATGCTAGTGCTAATATCTGGTCATTGTCATACTGTATGTGTCCTATATGATGGAAATAAGAGATCAGATGGCATTAAAGCATAACCCTTCATGGGAATATGAGATTAAATGGCATTAAAGCTTAACCCTTCTTGTATATATGCAAATACAGTCATGTTAAAGAATTTGAATGCTAATGCTAGCGATCTAATGTTAGTGCTAATATCTGGTCATTTTCATACTGTCTGTGTCCTCTATGATGGAAATAAGAGATCAGATGGCATTAAAGCATAACCCTTCATGGGAATATGAAATTAGATTAAATGGTACATTAAAGCATGTTAAAGTTTAACCCTTCTTGTAAATATACAAATACAGATCAATGGTTAAAAGTTTGAATGCTAATGCTAACTTGTAAAGGCTAGCAATCTAATGTTAAAGTTTGAATGCTAATATCTGGTCATTTTCATACTGTACGTGTCCTCTATGATGGAAATTAGAGATCAGATGGCATTAAAGCATAACCCTTCATGGGAATATGAGATCAAATGGCATTAAAGCTTAACCCTTCTTGTAAATATGCAAATACAGTCATGTTAAAGTTTGAATGCTAATGCTAGCGATCAAATGCTAGTGCTAATATCTGGTCATTGTCATACTGTATGTGTCCTCTATGATGGAAATAAGAGATCAGATGGCATTAAAGCATAACCCTTCATGGCTATATGAGATTCAATGGCATTAAAGCTTAACCCTTTTTTTATATATACAAATACAGCAATGTTAAAGTTTGAATGCTAATGCTAACTTGCTAATGCTAACGATCTAATGCTAGTGCTAATATCTTGTTATTTTCATACTGTACGTGTCCTCTATGATGGAAATAAGAGATCACATGGCATCAAAGCATAACCCTTCATGGGAATATTAGATTAGTTGGCATTAAAGCTTAACCCTTCTTGTAAATATGCAAATACTGTCATGTTAAAGTTTGAATGATAATGCTAGCGATCTAATGCTAGTGCTAATATCTGGTCATTTTCATACTTTATGTTTCCTTTATGATGGACTTAAGAGATCAGATGGCAATAAAGCATAACCCTTCATGGCAATATGAGAATAAATGGCATTAAAGCTTAACCCTTCTTGTATATATGCAAATACAGCAATGTTAAAGTTTGAATCCTAATACTAATTTGCTAATGCTAGCGATTTCATGTTAGTGCTAATATCTGGTCATTTTCATACTGTACGTGTCCTCTTTGATGGAAAAAAGAGATCACATGCCATATAAGCATAACCCTGCATGGCAATATGAGATTTAATGGCATTAAAGCTTAACCGTTCTTGTATATATGCAAATACAGCAATGTTAAAGTTTGAATGCTAATGCTAACTTGCTAATGCTGGCGATCTAATACTAGTGCTAATATCTGGTCATTGTCATACTGTACGTGTCCTCTTTGATGGTAATAATTGATCACATTGCATTTAAGCATATCCCTTCATTGGAATATGTGATTAGATGGCATTAAAACTTCATCCTTCTTGTATATATGCAAATACTGCAATGTTAATGTTTGAATGCTAATGCTAACTTGCTAATGCTAGCGATTTAATGTTAGTGCTAATATCTGGTCATTTTCATACTGTACGTGTCCTCTATGATGGAAATAAGAGATCACATGTCATTAAAGCATAACCCTTCATGGGATTATGAGATTAGATGGGATTAAATCTTAACCCTTTTTGTAAATATGCAAATACAGTAATGTTAAAGTTTGAATGCTAATGCTAGCGATCTAATGCTAGTGCTAATATCTGGTCATTGTCATACTGTATGTGTCCTCTATGATGGAAATAAGAGATCAGATGGCATTAAAGCATAACCCTTCATGGCAATATGAGATTCAATGGCATTCAAACTTAACCCTTCTTGTATCTGTAAAAAAAAAGCAATGTTAAAGTTTGAATGCTAATGCTAACTTGCTAATGCTAACGATCTAATACTAGTGCTAATATCTTGTCATTTTCATACTGTACGTGTCCTCTATGATGGAAATAAGAGATCACATGGCATCAAAGCAGAAGCCTTCATGAGAATATGAGATTAGATGGCATTAAAGCTAAACCCTTCTTGTAAATATGCAAATACAGTCATGTTAAAGTTTGAATGCTAATGCGAGCGATCTAATGCTAGTGCTAATATCTGCTCATTGTAATACTGTACGTGTCCTCTATGATGGAAATATGAGATCAGATGGCATTAAAGCATTACCCTTCCTGGCAATATGAGATTAAATGGCATTAAAGCTTAACCGGTCTTGTATATATGCAAATACAGCAATGTTAAAGTTTGAATGCTAATGCTAACTTGCTAATTTTAGCGATCTAATGCTAATGCTAATATCTGGTCATTTTCATATTGTACGTGTCCTCTATGATGAAAATAAGAGATCAGATACCATTAAAGCATAACCCTTCATGGCAATTTGAGATTAAATGGCATTAAAGCTTAACCCTTCTTGTATATTTACAAATACAGCTATGTTAAAGTTTGAATGCTAAAGCTAACTTGCTAATGCTAGCGATCTAATGCTAGCGCAAATATCTGGTCATTTTCATACTGTCATTGTCCTCTATGATGGAAATAAGAGATCAGATGGCATTAAACCATAACCCTTCATGGGAATATGAGCTTAAATGTCATTAAAGCTTAACCCTTCTTATTTATAAGCAAATACAGCAATGTTCAAGTTTGAATGCTAATGCTAACTTGCTAATGCTAACGATCTAATGCTACTGCTAATATCTTGTTATTTTCATACTGTACGTGTCCTCTATGATGGAAATAAGAGATCAGATGGCATTAAAGCATAACCCTTCATGGGAATATGAGATTAAATGGCATTAAAGCTTAACCCTTCAGGGGAATATGATTAGATATATGCAAATACAGCAATGTTAAAGTTTGAATGCTAATGCTAACTTGCTAATTCTAGCGATCTAATGCTAATGCTAATATCTGGTCGTTTTCATACTCTTCGTGTCCTCTATGTTGGAAATAAGAGATCAGATGCCTTTAAAGCATAACCCTTCATGGGAATATGAGATTAAATGGCATTAAAGCTTAACCCTTCTTGTATATATGCAAATACAGCAATGTTAAAGTTTGAATGCTAATGCTAACTTGCTAATGCTAGCGATCTAATGCTAGTGCTAATATCTGGTCATTGTCATACTGTATGTGTCCTCTATGATGGAAATAAGAGATCAGATGGCATTAAAGCATAACCCTTCATGGAAATATGAGATTAAATGGCATTAAAGCTTAACCCTTCTTGTACATATGCAAATACAGCAATGTTAAAGTTTGAATTCTAATGCTAACTTGCTAATGCTAGCCATCTAATGCTAATGCTAATATCTGTTCATTTTCATACTGTACGTGTCCTCTATGATGGTTATAAGAGATCAGATGGCTTTAAAGCATAACCCTTCATGGGAATATGAGATTAAATGGCTTTAAAGCTTAACCCTTCTTGTATATATGCAAATACAGCAATGTTAAAGTTTGAATGCTAATGCTAACTTGCTAATGCTAGCGATCTAATGCTAGTGCTAATATCTGGTCATTGCTATACTGTATGTGTCCTCTATGATGGAAATAAGAGATCAGATGGCATTAAAGCATAACCCTTCATGGGAATATGAGATTAGATGCCATTAAAGCTTAACCCTTCTTGTACATATGCAAAGACAGCAATGTTAAAGTTTGAATGCTAATGCTAGCGATCTAATGCTAGAGCTATATCTGGTCATTGTCATACTGTTTGTGTCCTCTATGATGGAAATAAGAGATCAGATGGCATTAAAGCATAACCCTTCATGGCAATATGAGATTAAATGGCATTAAAGCTTAACCCTTCTTGTATATATGCAAATACAGCAATGTTAAAGTTTGAATGCTAATGCTAACTTGCTAATTCTAGCGATCTAATGCTAATGTTAATATCTAGTCATTTTCATATTATCCGTTTCCTCTATGATGGAAATAAGAGATCAGATGGCATTAAAGCATAACCCTTCATGGGAATATGAGATTAAATGTCATTAAAGCTTAAGCCTTCTCGTATAAAAGCAAATACAGCAATGTTAAAGTTTAAATGCTAATGCTAACTTGCTAATGCTATCGATCTAATGCTAGTGCTAATATCTGGTCATTTTCATACTGTTCTTGCCTCTTTAATGGAAATAAAAGATCAGATGCCTTTGAAGCATATCCCTTCATGGGGATATGAGATTAAATGGCATTAGTGCTGAACCTTTCTTGTATATATGCAAATACAGCAATGTTAAAGTTTAAATGCTAATGCTAACTTGCTAATGCTAGCGATCTAATGCTAGTGCTAATATCTGGTCATTGTCATACTGTACGTGTCTTCTATGATGGAAATAAGAGATCAGATGGCATTAAAGCATAACCCTTCATGGGAATATGAGATTAAATGGCATTAAAGCTTAACCCTTCTTGTATATATGCAAATACAGCAATGTTAAAGTTTGAATGCTAATGCTAACTTGCTAATGCTAGCGATTTAATGTTATTGCTAATATCTGGTCATTTTCATACTGTATGTGTCCTCTATGATGGAAATAAGAGATCAGATGTCATTGAAGCATAACCCTTCATGGGAATATGAGATTAAATGGCATTAAAAGCTTAACCCTTTTTGTAAATATGCAAATACAGTAATGTTAAAGTTTGAATGCTAATGCTAGCGATCTAATGCTATTGCTAATATCTGTTCATTGTCATACTGTATGTGTCCTCTATGATGGAAATAAGAGATCAGATGGCATTAAAGCATAACCCTTCATGGCAATATGAGATTAAATGGCATGAAAGCTTAACCCTTCTTCTATATATGCAAATACAGCAATGTTAAAGTTCGAATGCTAATGCTAACTTGCTAATTCTAGCGATCTAATGCAAATGCTAATATCTGGTCATTTTCATATTGTACGTGTCCTCTATGATGGAAATAAGAGATCAGATGGCATTAAAGCATAACCCTTCATGGGAATATGAGATTAGATGGCAATAAAGCTTAACCCTTTTTGTAAATATGCAAATACAGTAATGTTAAAGTTTGAATGCTAATGCTAGCGATCTAATGCTAGTGCTAATAATTGGTCATTGTCATACTGTATGTGTCCTCTATGATGAAAAATAAGAGATCAGATGGCATTAAAGCATAACCCTTCATGGCTATATGAGATTCAATGGCATTAAAGATTAACCCTTCTTGTATATATACAAATACAGCAATGTTAAAATTTGAATGCTAATGCTAACTTGCTAATGCTAACGATCTAATGCTACTGCTAATATCTTGTTATTTTCATACTGTACGTGTCCTCTATGATGGAAATAAGAGATCACATGGCATCAAAGCATAACCCTTCATGGGAATATGAGATTATTAGATGGCATTAAAAGCTTAACCCTTCTTGTAAATATGCAAATACAGCAATGTTAAAGTTTGAATGCTAATGCTAACTTGCTAATTCTAGCGATCTAATGCTAATGCTAATATCTGGTCGTTTTCATACTCTTCGTGTCCTCTATGTTGGAAATAAGAGATCAGATGCCTTTAAAGCATAACCCTTCATGGGAATATGAGATTAAATGGCATTTAAGCTTAACCCTTCTAGTATACATGCAAATACAGCAATGTTAAAGTTTGAATGCTAATGCTAACTTGCCAATGCTAGCGACCTAATGCTAGTGCTAATATCTGGTCATTGTCATACTGTATGTGTCCTCTATGATGGAAATAAGAGATCAGATGGCATTAAAAGCATAACCCTTCATGGAAATATGAGATTAAATGGCATTAACCCTTCTTGTACATATGCAAATAAAGCATTAAAGCTTTAACCCTTGCTAATATTGTTCATTTTCATATGCAAATCAGATGCCTTTAAAGCAACCCTTGAATATGAAAGCTTTTAAAGCTTAACCCTTTGATATGCCATTACAGCAATGTTAAAGTTTGAATGCTAATGCTAAGCGATCTAATGCTAATGCTAATATCTAATCATTGTCATACTGTATGTATGTCCTCTATGATGGAAATAAGAGATCAGATGGCATTAAAGCATAACCCTTCATGGGAATATGAGATTAAATGGCATTAAAGCTTAACCCTTCTTGTATATATGCAAATACAGCAATGTTAAAGTTTTGAATGCTTGCTAATGCTAGCGATCTAATGCTAGTGCTAATATCTGGTCATTGTCATACTGTTTGTGTCCTCTATGATGGAAATAAGAGATCAGATGGCATTAAAGCATAACCCTTCATGGAATATGAGATTAAATGGCATTAAAGCTTAACCCTTCTTGTATATATGCAAATACAGCAATGTTAAAGTTTAAATGCTAATGCTAACTTGCTAATGCTAGCGATCTAATGCTAGTGCTAATATCTGGTCATTTTCATACTGTTCTGTGTCCTCTATGATGGAAATAAGAGATCAGATGGCATTAAAGCATAACCCTTCATGGGAATATGAGATTAAATGGCATTAAAGCTTGAACCTTTCTTGTATATATGCAAATACAGCAATGTTAAAGTTTGAATGCTAATGCTAACTTGCTAATGTTAGCGATCTAATGCTAGTGCTAATATCTGGTCATTTTCATACTGTTCGTGTCTTCTATGATGGAAATAAGAGATCAGATGGCTTTAAAGCATAACCCTTCATGGGAATATGAGATTAAATGGCATTAAAGCTGAACCCTTCTTGTATATATGCAAATACAGCAATGTTAAAGTTTGAATGCTAATGCTAACTTGCTAATGCTAGCGATCTAATGCTAGTGCTAATATCTGGTCATTTTCATACTGTATGTGTCTCTATGATGGAAATAAGAGATCAGAATGGCATTAAAGCATAACCCTTCATGGGAATATGAGATTAAATGGCATTAAAGCTTAACCTTCTTGTATATATGCAAATACAGCAATGTTAAAGTTTGAATGCTAATGCTAACTTGCTAATGCTAGCGATCTAATGCTATGCTAATATCTGGTCATTTTCATACTGTACGTGTCCTCTATGATGGAAATAAGAGATCAGATGGCATTAAAAGCATAACCCTTCATGGGAATATGAGATTAAATGGCATTAAAGCTTAACCCTTCTTGTATATATGCAAATACAGCAATGTTAAAGTTTGAATGCTAATGCTAGCGATCTAATGCTAGTGCTAATATCTGGTCATTGTCATACTGTATGTGTCCTCTATGATGGAAATAAGAGATCAGATGGCATTAAAGCATAACCCTTCATGGGAATATGAGATTAAATGGCATTAAAGCTAAACCTTCTTGTATATATGCAAATACAGCAATGTTAAAGTTTGAATGCTAATGCTAACTTGCTAATGCTAGCGATCTAATGCTAGTGCTAATATCTGGTCATTTTCATACTCTTACGTGTCCTCTTTGATGGAAATAAGAGATCAGATGGCATTAAAGCATAACCCTTCATGGGAATATGAGATTAAATGGCATTAAAGCTTAACCCTTCTTGTATATATGCAAATACAGCAATGTTAAAGTTTGAATGCTAATGCTAACTCGCTAATGCTAGCGATCTAATGCTAGTGCTAATATCTGGTCATTTTCATACTGTATGTGTCCTCTATGATGGAAATAAGAGATCAGATGGCATTAAAGCATAACCCTTCATGGGGAATATGAGATTAAATGGCATTAAAGCTTAACCCTTCTTGTATATATGCAAATACAGCAATGTTAAAGTTTGAATGCTAATGCTAACTTGCTAATGCTAGCGATCTAATGCTAATGCTAATATCTGGTCATTTTCATACTGAACGTGTCCTCTATGATGGAAATAAGAGATCAGATGGCATTAAAGCATAACCCTTCATGGGGAATATGAGATTAAATGGCATTAAAGCTTAACCCTTCTTGTATATATGCAAATACAGCAATGTTAAAGTTTGAATGCTAATGCTAACTTGCTAATGCTAGCGATCTAATGCTAGTGCTAATATCTGGTCATTTTCATACTGTTCTTGTCCTCTATGATGGAAATAAGAGATCAGATGCCATTAAAAGCATAACCCTTCATGGGAATATGAGATTAAATGGCATTAAAGCTTAACCCTTCTTGTAAATATGCAAATACAGCAATGTTAAAGTTTGAATGCTAATGCTAACTTGATAATGCGATCTAATGCTAGTGCTAATATCTGGTCATTTTCATACTGTATGTGTCCTCTATGATGGAAATAAGAGATCAGATGGCATTAAAGCATAACCCTTCATGGGAATATGAGATTAAATGGCATTAAAGCTTAACCCTTCTTGTATATATGCAAATACAGCAATGTTAAAGTTTGAATGCTAATGCTAACTTGCTAATGCTAGCGATCTAATGCTAGTGCTAATATCTGGTCATTTTCATACTGTACGTGTCCTCTATGATGGAAATAAGAGATCAGATGCATTGAAGCATAACCCTTCATGGGAATATGAGATTAAATGGCATTAAAGCTTAACCCTTCTTGTATAAATGCAAATACAGCAATGTTAAAGTTTGAATGCTAATGCTGCTAATGCTAGCGATCTAATGCTAGTGCTAATATCTGGTCATTTTCATACTGTATGTGTCCTCTATGATGGAAATAAGAGATCAGATGGCATTAAAGCATAACCCTTCATGGGAATATGAGATTAAATGGCATTAAAGCTTAACCCTTCTTGTATATATGCAAATACAGCAATGTTAAAGTTTGAATGCTAATGCTAACTTGCTAATGCTAGCGATCTAATGCTAGTGCTAATATCTGGTCATTTTCATACTGTTCTTGTCCTCTATGATGGAAATAAGAGATCAGATGGCTTTAAAGCATAACCCTTCATGGGAATATGAGATTAAATGGCATTAAAGCTTAACCCTTCTTGTATATATGCAAATACAGCAATGTTAAAGTTTGAATGCTTAATGCTAACTTGCTAATGCTAGCGATCTAATGCTAGTGCTAATATCTGGTCATTTGTCATACTGTACTATACTGTCCTCTATGATGGAAATAAGAGATCAGATGGCATTTAAAGCATAACCCTTCATGGGAATATGAGATTAGATGGCATTAAAGCTTAACCCTTCTTGTATATATGCAAATACAGCAATGTTAAAGTTTGAATGCTAATGCTAGCGATCTAACTAGTGCTAATATCTGGTCAGGATCATACTGTATGTGTCTCTATGATGTGAAATAATATCTGATCATTGCATAACCCTTCATGGAAATATGAGATTCAATGGCATGCTTCCTTCTTGTATATATGCAAATGCAATGTTAAAAGTTTGAATGCTAATGCTAACTTGATAATGGTAACATCTAATGCTAGTTAATAGTTAATACTGTACGTGATTAGATGGAAATAAGAGATCAAGCATTAAAGCATAACCCTTCATGGGAATATGAGATTATGGCATTAAATAACCCTTCTTGTAAATATGCAAATACTGAATGTTAAAGTTTGAATGCTAATGCTAGCGATCTAATGCTAGTAACTAATATCTGGTCATTGTCATACTTTATGTGTCCTTTATGATGGAAATAAGAGATCAGATGGCATTAAAGCATAACCCTTCATGGGAATATGAGATTAAATGGCATTAAAGCTTAACCCTTCTTGTATATATGCAAATACAGGAATGTTAAAGTTTGTTTGAATGCTAATGATAGCGATCTAATGCTAGTGCTAATATCTGGTCATTTTCATACTGAATGTGTCCTCTATGATGGAAATAAGAGATCAGATGGCATTAAAGCATAACCCTTCATGGGAATATGAGATTAAATGGCATTAAAGCTAAAACCCTTCTTGTACATATGCAAATACAGCAATGTTAAAGTTTGAATGCTAATGCTAACTTGCTAATGCTAGCGATCTAATGCTAGTGCTAATATCTGGTCATTTTCATATACTCTTCGTGTCTCTATGATGGAAATAAGAGATCAGATGGCATTAAAGCATAACCCTTCATGGGAATATGAGATTAAATGGCATTTAAGTTTAACCCTTCTAGTATACATGCAAATACAGCAATGTTAAAGTTTGAATGCTAATGCTAACTTGCTAATGCTAGCGATCTAATGCTAGTTCTAATATCTGGTCATTTTCATACTGTATGTGTCCTCTTTGATGGAAATAAGAGATCAGATGGCATGAAAGCATAACCCTTCATGGGAAATATGAGATTAAATGGCATTAAAGCTTAACTTTTCTTGTATATATGCAAATACAGGAATGTTAAAGTTTGAATGCTAATGCTAACTTGCTAATGCTAGCCATCTAATGCTAATGCTAATATCTGGTCATTTTCATACTGTTCGTGTCCTCTATGATGGAAATAAGAGATCAGATGGCATTAAAAAGCATAACCCTTCATGGGAATATGAGATTAAATGGCATTAAAGCTTAACCCTTCTTGTATATATTCAAATACAGCAATGTTAAAGTTTGAATGCTAATGCTAACTTGCTAATGCTAGCGATCTAATGCTAGTGCTAATATCTGGTCATTGTCATACTGTATGTGTCCTCTATGTTGGAAATAAGAGATCAGATGGCATTAAAGCATAACACTTCATGGGAAAATGAGATTAAATGTCATTAAAGCTTAACCCTTCTTGTACATATGCAAATACAGCAATGTTAAAGTTTGAATGCTAATGCTAGCGATCTAATGCTAGTGCTAATATCTGATCATTGTCATACTGTATGTGTCCTCTATGATGGAAAGAAGAGATCAGATGTCATTAAAGCATAACCCTTCATGGGAATATGAGATTAGATGGCATTAAAGCTTAACCCTTCTTGTATACATGCAAATACAGCAATGTTAAAGTTTGAATGCTAATGCTAACTTGCTAATTCTAGTGATTCAATGCTAATGCTAATATCTGGTCATTTTCATATTATACGTGTCTTCTATGATGGAAATTAGAGATCAGATGGCATTATAGCATAACCCTTCATGGGAATATGAGATTAAATATCATTAAAGCTTAAGTCGTCTTGAATAAAAGGAAATACAGCAATGTTTAAGTTTGAATGCTAATGCTAACTTGCTAATGCTAGCGATGTAATGCTAGTGCTAATATCTGGTCATTTTCATACTGTTCTTGTCCTCTATAATGGAAATAAAAGATCAGATGCATTGAAAAGCAAAACCCTTCATGGGGAATATGAGATTAAATGGCATTAAAGCTTAACCTTTCTTGTACATATGCAAATACAGCAATGTTAAAGTTTGAATGCTAATGCTAACTTGCTAATGCTAGCGATCTAATGCTAATGCTAATATCTGGTTTTTTCATACTGTCGTGTCCTCTATGATGGAAATAAGAGATCAGATGGCATTAAAGCATAACCCTTCATGGGAATATGAGATTAAATGGCATTAAAGCTTAAACCCTTCTTGTATAAATGCAAATACAGCAATGTTAAAGTTTGAATGCTAATGCTAACTTGCTAATGCTAGCGATTTAATGCTAGTGCTAATATCTGGTCATTTTCATACTGTATGTGTCCTCTATGATGGAAATAAGAGATCAGATGGCATTAAAGCATAACCCTTCATGGGAATATGAGATTAGATGGCATTAAAGCTTAACCCTTCTTGTACATATGCAAATACAGCAATGTTAAAGTTTGAATTCTAATGCTAATGCTAATGCTAGCCATCTAATGCTAGTGCTAATATCTGTTCATTGTCATACTGTATGTGTCCTCTATGATGGAAATAAGAGATCAGATGGCATTAAAGCATAACCCTTCATGGGAATATGAGATTAAATGGCATTAAAGCTTAACCCTTCTTGTATATATGCAAACACAAGTTAAAGTTTGAATGCTAATTAAATGCTAATGCTAGCGATCTAATGCTAGTGCTAATATCTGGTCATTGTCATACTGTATGTGTCCTCTATGATGGAAATAAGAGATCAGATGGCATTAAAGCATAACCCTTCATGGGAATATGAGATTAGATGGCATTAAAAGCTTAACCCTTCTTGTATATATGCAAATACAGCAATGTTAAAAGTTTGAATGCTAATGCTAGCCGATCTATCTAATGCTAATGCTAATATCTGGTCATTGTCATACTGTATGTGTCCTCTATGATGGAAATAAGAGATCAGATGGCATTAAAGCATAACCCTTCATGGGAATATGAGATTAAATGGCATTAAAAAGCTTAACCCTTCTTGTATAAAATGCAAATACAGCAATGTTAAAGTTTAAATGCTAATGCTAACTTGCTAATGCTAGCGATCTAATGCTAGTGCTAATATCTGGTCATTTTTATACTGTACGTGTCCTCTATGATGGAAATAAGAGATCACATGTCATTGAAGCATAACCCTTCATGGGAATATGAGATTAAATGGCATTAAAGCTTAACCCTTTTTGTAAATATGCAAATACAGTAATGTTAAAGTTTGAATGCTAATGCTAGCGATCTAATGCTAGTGCTAATATCTGGTCATTGTCATACTGTATGTGTCCTCTATGATGGAAATAAGAGATCAGATGGCATTAAAGAATAACCCTTCATGGCAATATGAGATTCAATGGCATTAAAGCTTAACCCTTCTTGGATATATACAAATACAGCAATGTTAAAGTTTGAATGCTAATGCTAACTTGCTAATGCTAACGATCTAATGCTAGTGCTAATATCTTTTTATTTTCATACTGTACGTGTCCTCTATGATGGAAATAAGAGATCACATGGCATCAAAGCATAACCCTTCATGGGAATATGAGATTAGTTGGCATTAAAGCTTAACCCCTCTTGTAAATGTGCAAATACTGTCATGTTAAAGTTTGAATGATAATGCTAGCGATCTAATGCTAGTGCTAATATCTGGTCATTGTCATACTTTATGTGTCCTTTATGATGGACATAAGAGATCAGATGGCAATAAAGCATAACCCTTCATGGCAATTTCAGATTAAATGGCATTAAAGCTTAACCCTTCTTGTATATATGCAAATACAGCAATGTTAAAGTTTGAATGCTAATGATAGCGATCTAATGCTAGTGCTAATATCTGGTCATTTTCATACTGTACGTGTCCTCGATGATGGAAATAAGAGATCAGATGGCATTGAAGCATAACCCTTCATGGGAATATGAGATTAAATGGCATTAAAGCTAACCCTTCTTGTACATATGCAAATACAGCAATGTTAAAGTTTGAATGCTGATGCTAACTTGCTAATGCTAGCGATCTAATGCTAGTGCTAATATCTGGTCGTTTTCATACTATTCGTGTCCTCTATGATGGAAATAAGAGATCAGATGCCTTTAAAGCATAACCCTTCATGGGAATATGAGATTAAATGGCATTTAAGCTTAACCCTTCTAGTATACATGCAAATACAGCAATGTTAAAGTTTGAATGCTAATGCTAACTTGCCAATGCTAGCGATCTAATGCTAGTGCTATTATCTGGTCATTGTCATACTGTATGTGTCCTCTATGATGGAAATAAGAGATCAGAGGGCATTAAAGCATAACCCTTCATGGAAATATGAGATTAAATGGCATTAAAGCTGAACCCTTCTTGTACATATGCAAATACAGCAATGTTAATGTTTGAATGCTAATGCTAGCGATCTAATGCTAGTGCTAATATCTGATCATTGTCATACTGTATGTGTCCTCTATGATGGAAATAAGAGATCAGATGGCATTAAAGCATAACCCTCCATGGGAATATGAGATAAGATGGCATTAAAGCTTAACCCTTCTTGTATAGATGCAAATACAGCAATGTTAAAGTTTGAATGCTAATGCTAACTTGCTAATTCTAGCGATCTAATGCTAATGCTAATATCTGGTCATTTTCATATTATACGTGTCCCCTATGATGGAAATAAGAGATCAGATGGCATTAAAGCATAACCCTTCATGGGAATATGAGATTAAATGTCATTAAAGCTTAAGCCTTCTCGTATAAAAGCAAATACAGCAATGTTAAATTTTAAATCCTAATGCTAACTTGCTAATGCTAGCGATCTAATGCTAGTGCTAATATCTGGTCATTTTCATGCTGTACGTGTCCTCTATGATGGAAATAAGAGATCACATGTCATTGAAGCATAACCCTTCATGGGAATATGAGATTAGATGGCATTAAAGCTTAACCCTTTTTGTAAATATGCAAATACAGTAATGTTAAAGTTTGAATGCTAATGCTAGCGATCTAATGCTAGTGCTAATATCTGGTCATTGTCATACTGTATGTGTCCTCTATGATGGAAATAAGAGATCAGAAGGCATTAAAGCATAACCCTTCATGGAAATATGAGATTAAATGGCATTAAAGCTTAACCCTTCTTGTACATATGCAAATACAGGAATGTTAAAGTTTGAATTCTAATGCTAACTTGCTAATGCTAGCCATCTAATGCTAATGCTAATATCTGGTCATTTTCATACTGTTCGTGTCCTCTATTATGGTAATAAGAGATCAGATGCCTTTAAAGCATAACCCTTCATGGGAATATGAGATTAAATGGCTTTAAAGCTTAACCCTTCTAGTATATATGCCATTACAGCAATGTTAAAGTTTGAATGCTAATGCTAACTTGCTAATGCTAGCGATCTATTGCTAGTGCTAATATCTGGTCATTGCTATACTGTATGTGTCCTCTATGATGGAAATAAGAGATCAGATGGCATTAAAGCATAACCCTTCATGGGAATATGAGATTAGATGCCATTAAAGCTGAACCCTTCTTGTACATATGCAAATACAGCAATGTTAAAGTTTGAATGCTAATGCTAGCGATCTAATTCTAGTGCTAATATCTGATCATTGTCATACTGTATGTGTCCTCTATGATGGAAATAAGAGATCAGATGGCATTAAAGCAAAACCCTTCATGGAAATATATTAGATTAGATGGCATTAAAGCTTAACCCTTATTGTATATATGCAAATACAGCAATGTTAAAGTTTGAATGCTAATGCTAACTTGCTAATTCTAGCGATCTAATGCTAATGCTAATATCTGGTCATTTTCATATTATACGTGTCCTCAATGATGGAAATAAGATATCAGATGGCATTAAAGCATAACCCTTCATGGGAATATGAGATTAAATGTCATTAAAGCTTAAGCCTTCTCGTATAAAAGCAAATACAGCAATGTTAAAGTTTAAATGCTAATGCTAACTTGCTAATGCTAGCGATCTAATGCTAGTGCTAATATCTGGTCATTGTCATACTGTATGTGTCCTCTATGATGGAAGTAAGAGATCAGATGGCATTAAAGCATAACCCTTCATTGCAATGTGAGATTAAATGGCATTAAAGCTTAACCCTTCTTGTACATATGCAAATACAGCAAAGTAAAAGTTTGATTTCTAATGCTAACTTGCTAATGCTATCGATCTTATGCTAATGCTAATATCTGGTCATTTTTATACTGTACGTGTCCTCTATGATGGACATGATAGATCAGATGCCTTTAAAGCATAACCCTTCATGGGAATATGAGATTAAATGGCATTCAAGCTCAACCCTTCTTGTATATATGCAAATACAGCAATGTTAAAGTTTGAATGCTAATGCTAACTTGCTAATGCCAGCGATTTAATTTTAGTGCTAATATCTGGTCATTTTCATAATGTACGTGTCCTATATGATGGAAATAAGAGATCACATGGCATTAAAGCATAACCCTTCATGGCATTATGAGATTAAATGGCATTAAAGCTTAACCCTTCTTGTAAATTTACTAATACAGTAATGTTAAAGTTTGAATGGTAATGCTAACTTGCTAATGCAAGCAATCTAATGCTATTGCTAATATCTGGTAATTTTCATACTGTACGTGTCCTCTATGATGGAAATGAGAAATCAGATGGCATTAAATCATAACCTTTCATGGGAATATGAGATTAAATGGCATTCAAGCTTAACCCTTCTTGTATATATGCAAATACAGCAATGTTAAAGTTTGAATGCTAATGCTAACTTGCTAATGCTAGCGATTTAATTTTAGTGCTAATATCTGGTCATTTTCATAATGTACGTGTCCTCTATGATGGAAATAAGAGATCACATGGCATTAAAGCATAACCCTTCATGGGAATATGAGATTAGATGGCATTAAAGCTTAACCCTTCTTGTAAATATGCAAATACAGTCATGTTAAAGTTTGAATGCTAATGCTAGCGATCTAATGCTAGTGCTAATATCTAGTCATTGTCATACTGTATGTGTCCTCTTTGATGGAAATAAGAGATCAGATCGCATTAAAGCATATCCCATCATGGGAATATTAGATTAGATGGCATTGAAGCTTAACCCTTCTTGTAAATATGCAAATACAGCACTGTTAAATTTGAATGCTATTGCTAACTTGCTAATGCTAGCGATCTAATACTAGTGCTAATATCTGGTCATTTTCATACTGTACGTGTCCTCTTTGATGGAAATAAGAGATCAGATGGCATTAAAGCATAACCCTTCATGGCATTATGAGATTAAATGGCATTAAAGCTTAACCCTTCTTGTAAATATACTAATACAGTAATGTTAAAGTTTGAATGGTAATGCTAACTTGCTAATGCAAGCAATCTAATGCTATTGCTAATATCTGGTAATTTTCATACTGTACGTGTCCTCTATGATGGAAATAAGAGATTAGATGGCATTAAAGCATAACCTTTCATGGGAATATGAGATTAAATGGCATTCAAGCTTAACCCTTCTTGTATATATGCAAATACAGCAATGTTAAAGTTTGAATGCTAATTCTAACTTGCTAATGCTAGCGATTTAATTTTAGTGCTAATATCTGGTCATTTTCATAATGTATGTGTCCTCTATGATGGAAATAAGAGATCAGATGGCATTAAAGCATAACCCTTCATGGGAATATGAGATTAAATGGCATTCAAGCTTAACCCTTCTTGTATATATGCAAATACAGCAATGTTAAAGTTTGAATGCTAATGCTAACTTGCTAATGCCAGCGATTTAATTTTAGTGCTAATATCTGGTCATTTTCATAATGTACGTGTCCTCTATGATGGAAATAAGAGATCACATGGCATTAAAGCATAACCCTTCATGGGAATATGAGATTAGATGGCATTAAAAGCTTAACCCTTCTTGTAAATATGCAAATACAGTCATGTTAAAGTTTGAATGCTAATGCTAGCGATCTAATGCTAGTGCTAATATCTAGTCATTGTCATACTGTATGTGTCCTCTTTGATGGAAATAAGAGATCAGATCGCATTAAAGCATATCCCATCATGGGAATATTAGATTAGATGGCATTGAAGCTTAACCCTTCTTGTAAATATGCAAATACAGCACTGTTAAAGTTTGAATGCTAATGCTAACTTTTTGCTAATGCTAGCGATCTAATGCTAGTGCTAATATCTGGTCATTTTCATAATGTATGTGTCCTCTATGATGGAAATAAGAGATCAGATGGCATTAAAGCATAACCCTTCATGGGAATATGAGATTAAATGGCATTCAAGCTTAACCCTTCTTGTATATATGCAAATACAGCAATGTTAAAGTTTGAATGCTAATGCTAACTTGCTAATGCCAGCGATTTAAGTTTAGTGCTAATATCTGGTCATTTTCATAATGTACGCGTGTCCTCTATGATGGAAATAAGAGATCACATGGCATTAAAGCATAACCCTTCATGGGAATATGAGATTAAATGGCATTAAAAGCTTAACCCTTCTTGTAAATATGCAAATACAGTCATGTTAAAGTTTGAATGCTAATGCTAGCGATCTAATGCTAGTGCTAATATCTAGTCATTTTCATACTTTATGTGTCTCTTTGATGGAAATAAGAGATCAGATCGCATTAAAGCATATCCCATCATGGGAATATTAGATTAGATGGCATTGAAGCTTAACCCTTCTTGTAAATATGCAAATACAGCACTGTTAAATTTGAATGCTAATGCTAACTTGCTAATGCTAGCGATCTAATGCTAGTGCTAATATCTGGTCATTTTCATACTGTATGTGTCCTCTATGATGGAAATAAGAGATCAGATGGCATTAAATCATAACCCTTCATGGGAATATGAGATTAGATGGCATTAAAAAGCTTAACCCTTCTTGTAAATATGCAAATACAGTCAATGTTAAAGTTTGAATGCTAATGCTAATGCGATCTAATGCTAGTGCTAATATCTGGTCATTGTCATACTGTATGTGTCCTCTATGATGGAAATAAGAGATCAGATGGCATTAAAGCATAACCCTTCATGGGCAATGTGAGATTAAATGGCATTAAAGCTTAACCCTTCTTGTAAATATGCAAATACAGCAATGTAAAAGTTTGAATGCTAATGCTAACTTCTAATGCTATCAATCTTATGCTAATGCTAATATCTGGTCATTTTCATACTGTATGTGTCTCTATGATGGAAATAAGAGATCAGATGGCCTTTAAAGCATAACCCTTCATGGGAATATGAGATTAAATGGCATTCAAGCTTAACCCTTCTTGTATATATGCAAATACAGCAATGTTAAAGTTTGAATGCTAATGCTAACTTGCTAATGCCAGCGATTTAATTTTAGTGCTAATATCTGGTCATTTTCATAATGTCGTGTCTCTATGATGGAAATAAGAGATCACATGGCATTAAAGCATAACCCTTCATGGCATTATGAGATTAAATGGCATTAAAGCTTAACCCTTCTTGTAAATATACTAATACAGTAATGTTAAAGTTTGAATGGTAATGCTAACTTGCTAATGCAAGCAATCTAATGCTATTGCTAATATCTGGTAATTTTCATACTGTACGTGTCCTCTATGATGGAAATAAGAGATCAGATGGCATTAAAGCATAACCTTTCATGGGAATATGAGATTAAATGGCATTCAAGCTTAACCCTTCTTGTATATATGCAAATACAGCAATGTTAAAGTTTGAATGCTAATGCTAACTTGCTAATGCTAGCGATTTAATTTTAGTGCTAATATCTGGTCATTTTCATAATGTACGTGTCTCTATGATGGAAATAAGAGATCAGATGGCATTAAAGCATAACCCTTCATGGGAATATGAGATTAAATGGCATTAAAGACCCTTCTTGTAAATATGCAAATACAGTCATGTTAAAGTTTGAATGCTAAAGCGATCTAATGCTAGTGCTAATATCTAGTCATTGTCATAATGTATGTGTCCTCTTTGATGGAAATAAGAGATCAGATGGCATTAAAGCATATCCCATCATGGGAATATTAGATTAGATGGCATTAAAGCTTAACCCTTCTTGTAAATATGCAAATACAGCACTGTTAAATTTGAATGCTAATGCTAGCGATCTAATGCTAGTGCTAATATCTGGTCATTGTCATACTGTACGTGTCCTGTTTGATGGAAATAAGAGATCAGATGGCATTAAGCATAACCCTTCATGGGAATATGAGATTAAATGGCATTAAAAGCTTTAACCTTCTTGTAAATATACAAATACAGTAATGTTAAAAGTTTGAATGGTAATGCTAACTTGCTAATGCAAGCAATCTAATGCTATTGCTAATATCTGGTAATTTTCATACTGTACGTGTCCTCTATGATGGAAATAAGAGATTAGATGGCATTAAAGCATAACCTTTCATGGGAATATGAGATTAAATGGCATTAAAGCTTAACCCTTCTTGTTTATATGCAAATACAGCAATGTTAAAGTTTGAATGCTAATTCTAACTTGCTAATGCTAGCGATTTAATTTTAGTGCTAATATCTGGTCATTTTCATAATGTATGTCCTCTATGATGGAAATAAGAGATCAGATGGCATTAAAGCATAACCCTTCATGGGAATATGAGATTAAATGGCATTCAAGCTTTAACCCTTCTTGTATATATGCAAATACAGCAATGTTAAAGTTTGAATGCTAATGCTAACTTGCTAATGCCAGCGATTTAATTTTAGTGCTAATATCTGGTCATTTTCATAATGTCGTGTCCTCTATGATGGAAATAAGAGATCACATGGCATTAAAAGCATAACCCTTCATGGGAATATGAGATTAGATGGCATTAAAGCTTAACCCTTCTTGTAAATATGCAAATACAGTCATGTTAAAGTTTGAATGCTAATGCTAGCGATCTAATGCTAGTGCTAATATCTAGTCATTGTCATAACTGTATGTGTCCTCTTTGATGGAAATAAGAGATCAGATCGCATTAAAGCATATCCCATCATGGGAATATTAGATTAGATGGCATTGAAGCTTAACCCTTTAATATCTGGTCATTTTCATACTGTACGTGTCCTCTATGATGGAACATAGGATCAATGCTTAAAGCATAACCTTCATGGAATATGAGATTAAATGGCATTAAAGCTTAACCCTTCTTGTATATATCAATACAGCAATGTTAAAGTTTGAATGTAATGTAACTGCTAATGCAGCATTAATTAGTGCTAATATCTGTCATTTTCATATGAGGTCTCTTGATGGAAATAAGAGATAATGCATTAACATAACCCTTCATGATATGAGATTAAATGGCATTAAGCTTAACCTTCTTGTAAATATCAAATACGAATGTTAAGTTTGAATGCTAATGCTAA
>CM056199.1:105863114-105892687 GCA_029692085.1 Gymnothorax javanicus
ACATTACTGTCTTTGCATATTTACAAAAAGGGTTAAGCTTTAATGCCATCTAATCTCATATTCCCATGAAGGGTTATGCTTCAATGACATGTGATCTCTTGTTTCCTTCATAGAGGACACGTACAGCATGAAAATGACCAGATATTAGCACTAACATTAAATCGCTGGCATTAGCAAGTTAGCATTAGCATTCAAACTTTAACATTGCTGTATTTGCTTTTATACAAGAAGGCTTAAGCTTTAATACCATTTAATCTCATATTCCCATGAAGGGTTATGCTTTAATGCCATCTAATCTCTTATTTCCATCATAGAGGTCACGTACAGTATGAAAATAACCAGATATTAGCACTAGCAATAGATCGCTAGCATTAGCAATTTAGCATTAGCATTCAAACTTTAACATTGCTGTATTTGCATATATTCAAGAAAGGTTCAGCACTAATGCCATTTAATCTCATATTCCATGAAGGGTTTTGCTTTTAAAGGCATCTGATCTTTTATTTCCATTAAAGAGGACAAGAACAGTATGAAAATGACCAGATATTAGCACTAGCATTATGTCGCTAGCATTAGCAAGTTAGCATTAGCATTCAAACTTTAACATTGCTGTATTTGCTTTTATACAAGAAGGCTTACGCTTTAATGACATTTAATCTCATATTCCCATGAAGGGTTATGCTTTAATGCCATCTGATCTCTTATTTCCATGAAAGAGGACACATACAGTATGACAATGACCAGATATTAGCACTAGCATTGGATCGCTAGCATTAGCATTCAAACTTTAACATTACGGTATTTGCATATTTACAAAAATGGTTAAGCTTTAATGCCATCTAATCTCATATTCCCATGAAGGGTTATGCTTCAAAGACATGTGATCTCTTATTTCCATCAAAGAGGACACGTACAGCATGAAAATAAGCAGATATTAACACTAACATTAAATCGCTAGCACTAGCAAGTTAGCATTAGCATTCAAACATTAACATTGCTGTATTTGCATATTTACAAGAAGGGTTAAGCTTTAATGCCATTTAATCTCATATTCCCATGAAGGGTTATGCTTTAATGCCATCTGATCTCTTATTTCCATCATAGAGGACACGTACAGTATGAATATAACCAGATATTAGCACTAGCAATAGATCGCTAGCATTAGCAATTTAGCATTAGCATTAAAACTTTAACATTGCTGTATTTGCATATATACAAGAAAGGTTCAGCACTAATGCCATTTAATTTCATATTCCCATGAAGGGTTATGCTTCAAAGGCATCTGATCTTTTATTTCCATTAAAGAGGACAAGAACAGTATGAAAATGACCAGATATTAGCACTAGCATTAGATCGCTAGCATTAGCAAGTTAGCACTAGCATTTAAACTTTAACATTGCTGTATTTGCTTTTATACAAGTTGGTTAAGCTTTAATGCCATTTAATCTCATATTCCCATGAAGGGTTATGCTTTAATGCCATCTGATCTCTTATTACCATAATAGAGGACACGAACAGTATGAAAATGAACAGATATTAGCATTGGCATTAGATCGCTAGCATTGTCAAGTTAGCATTAGCATTCAAACTTTATCATTGCTGTATTTGCATGTATACTAGAAGGATTAAGCTTAAATGCCATTTAATCTCATATTCCCATGAAGGGTTATGCTTTAAGGCATCTGATCTCTTATTTCCATCATAGAGGACACGAAGAGTATGAAAACGACCAGATATTAGCACTAGCATTAGATCGCTAGCATTAGCAAGTTAGCATCAGGATTCAAACTTTAACATTGCTGTATTTGCATATGTACAAGAAGGGTTTAGCTTTAATGCCATTTAATCTCATATTCCCATGAAGGGTTATGCTTCAATGCCATCTGATCTCTTATTTCCATCATCGAGGACAAGTACAGTATGAAAATGACCAGATATTAGCACTAGCATTAGATCGCTAGCATTAGCATTCAAACTTTAACATTGCTGTATTTGCATATATACAAGAAGGGTTAAGCTTTAATGCCATTTAATCTGATATTGCCATGAAGGGTTATGCTTTATTGCCATCTGATATCTTATGTCCATCATAAAGGACACATAAAGTATGACAATGACCAGATGTTAGCACTAGCATTAGATCGCTAGAATTATCATTCAAACTTTAACATGACAGTATTTGCATATTTACAAGAAGGGTTAAGCTTTAATGCCAACTAATCTCATATTCCCATGAAGGGTTATGCTTTGATGCCATGTGATCTCTTATTTCCATCATAGAGGACATGTACAGTATGAAAATAACAAGATATTAGCACTAGCATTAGATCGTTACCATTATCAGGTTAGCATTAGCATTCAAACTTTAACATTGCTGTATTTGTATATATACAAGAAGGGTTAAGCTTTATGCCATTGAATCTCATATACCCATGAAGGGTTATGCTTTAATGCCATCTGATCTCTTATTTCCATCATAGATGACACATACAGTATGATCCTGACCAGATATTAGCACTAGCATTAGATCGCTAGCATTAGCATTCAAACTTTAACATTACTGTATTTGCATATTTACAAAAAGGGTTAAGCTTTAATGCCAACTAATCTCATATTCCCATGAAGGGTTATGCTTTAATGCCATCTGATCTCTTATTTCCATCATAGAGGACACGTACAGTATGAATATAACCAGATATTCGCACTAGCAATAAATCGCTAGCATTAGCAATTTAGCATTAGCATTCAAACTTTAACATTGCTGTATTTGCATATATACAAGAAAGGTTCAGCTTTAATGCCATCTAATCTCATATTCCCATGAAGGGTTATGCTTTAATGCCATCTGATCTCTTATTTCCATCATAGAGGACACATACAGTATAGCAATGACCAGATATTGGCACTAGCAATAGATCGCTAGCATTAGTAAGTTAGCATTAGCATTCAAACTTTAACATTGCTGTAATGGCATATATACTAGAAGGGTTAAGCTTTAAAGCCATTTAATCTCATATTCCCATGAAGGGTTATGCTTTAAAGGCATCTGATCTCTTATTACCATAATAGAGGACACGAACAGTATGAAAATGAACAGATATTAGCATTAGCATTAGATGGCTAGCATTAGCAAGTTAGCATTAGAATTCAAACTTTAACATTCCTGTATTTGCATATGTACAAGAAGGGTTAAGCTTTAATGCCATTTAATCTCATATTTCCATGAAGGGTTATGCTTTCATGCCCTCTGATCTCTTATTTCCATCATAGAGGACACATACAGTATGACAATGACCAGATATTAGAACTAGCATTAGATCGCTAGCATTGGCAAGTTAGCATTAGCATTCAAACTTAAACATTGCTGTATTTGCATGTATACTAGAAGGGTTAAACTTAAATGCCATTTAATCTCATATTCCCATGAAGGGTTATGCTTTAAAGGCATCTGATCTCTTATTTCCATCATAGAGGACACGAAGAGTATGAAAACGACCAGATATTAGCACTAGCATTAGATCGCTAGCATTAGCAAGTTAGCATCAGCATTCAAACTTTAACATTGCTGTATTTGCATATGTACAAGAAGGGTTTAGCTTTAATGCCATTTAATCTCATATTCCCATGAAGGGTTATGCTTCAATGCCATCTGATCTCTTATTTCCATCATCGAGGACACGTTCAGTATGAAAATGACCAGATATTAGCACTAGCATTAGATCGCTATCATTAGCATTCAAACATTAACATTGCTGTATTTGCATATATACAAGAAGGGTTAAGCTTTAATGCCATTTAATCTGAAATTGCCATGAAGGGTTATGCTTTATTGCCATCTGATCTCTTATGTCCATCATAAAGGACACATAAAGTATGACAATGACCAGATATTAGCACTAGCATTAGATCGCTAGCATTATCATTCAAACTTTAACATGAAAGTATTTGCACATTTACAAGAGGGGTTAAGCTTTAATGCCAACTAATCTCATATTCCCATGAAGGGTTATGCTTTGATGCCATGTGATCTCTTATTTCCATCATAGAGGACACGTACAGTATGAAAAAAAAAAGATATTAGCACTAGCATTAGATCGTTAGCATTAGCAAGTTAGCATTAGCATTCAAACTTTAACATTGCTGTATTTGTATATATACAAGAAGGGTTAAGCTTTAATGCCATTGAATCTCATATAGCCATGAAGGGTTATGCTTTAATGCCATCTGATCTCTTATTTCCATCATAGAGGACACATACAGTATGACATTGACCAGATATTAGCACTAGCATTAGATCGCTAGCATTAGCATTCAAACTTTAACATTATTGTATTTGCATATTTACAAAAAGGGTTAAGCTTTAATGCCATCTAATCTCATATTCCCATGAAGGGTTATGCTTCAATGACATGTGATCTCTTGTTTCCTTCATAGAGGACACGTACAGCATGAAAATGACCAGATATTAGCACTAACATTAAATCGCTGGCATTAGCAAGTTAGCATTAGCATTCAAACTTTAACATTGCTGTATTTGCATATATACAAGAAAGGTTCAGCACTAATGCCATTTAATCTCATATTCCCATGAAGGGTTTTGCTTCAAAGGCATCTGATCTTTTATTTCCATTAAAGAGGACAAGAACAGTATGAAAATGACCAGATATTAGCAGTAGCATTATATCGCTAGCATTAGCAAGTTAGCATTAGCATTCAAACTTTAACATTGCTGTATTTGCTTTTATACAAGAAGGCTTAAGCTTTAATGACATTTAATCTCATATTCCCATGAAGGGTTATGCTTTAATGCCATCTGATCTCTTATTTCCATCATAGAGGACACATACAGTATGACAATGACCAGATATTAGCACTAGCATTGGATCGCTAGCATTAGCATTCAAACTTTAACATTACGGTATTTGCATATTTACAAAAATGGTTAAGCTTTAATACCATCTAATCTCATATTCCCATGAAGGGTTATGCTTTAAAGGCATCTGATCTCTTATTTCCATCATAGAGGACACGAAGAGTATGAAAACGACCAGATATTAGCACTAACATTAAATCGCTAGCACAAGCAAGTTAGCATTAGCATTCAAACATTAACATTGCTGTATTTGCATATATACAAGAAGGGTTAAGTTTAATGCCATTTAATCTCATATTCCCATGAAGGGTTATGCTTTAATGCCATCTGATCTCTTATTTCCATCATAGAGGACACGTACAGTATGAATATAACCAGATATTAGCACTAGCAATAAATCGCTAGCATTAGCAATTTAGCATTAGCATTCAAACTTTAACATTGCTGTATTTGCATATATACAAGAAAGGTTCAGCTTTAATGCCATTTAATCTCATATTCCCATGAAGGGTTATGCTTCAAAGGCATCTGATCTTTTATTTCCATTAAAGAGGACAAGAACAGTATGAAAATGACCAGATATTAGCACTAGCATTAGATCGCTAGCATTAGCAAGTTAGCATTAGCATTTAAACTTTAACATTGCTGTATTTGCTTTTATACGAGAAGGCTTAAGCTTTAATGACATTTAATCTCATATTCCCATGAAGGGTTATGCTTTAAAGGCATCTGATCTCTTATTACCATAATAGAGGACACGAACAGTATGAAAATGAACAGATATTAGCATTAGCATTAGATCAGTAGCATTGGCAAGTTAGCATTAGCATTCAAACTTTAACATTGCTGTATTTGCATGTATACTAGAAGGGTTAAGCTTAAATGCCATTTAATCTCATATTCCCATGAAGGGTTATGCTTTAAAGGCATCTGATCTCTTATTTCCATCATAGAGGACACGAAGAGTATGAAAACGACCAGATATTAGCACTAGCATTAGATCGCTAGCATTAGCAAGTTAGCATCAGGATTCAAACTTTAACATTGCTGTATTTGCATATGTACAAGAAGGGTTTAGCTTTAATGCCATTTAATCTCATATTCCCATGAAGGGTTATGCTTCAATGCCATCTGATCTCTTATTTCCATCATCGAGGACACGTACAGTATGACAATGACCAGATGTTAGCACTAGCATTAGATCACTAGAATTATCATTCAAACTTTAACATGACAGTATTTGCATATTTACAAGAAGGGTTAAGCTTTAATGCCAACTAATCTCATATTCCCATGAAGGGTTATGCTTTTGATGCCATGTGATCTCTTATTTCCATCATAGAGGACACGTACAGTATGAAAATAACAAGATATTAGCACTAGCATTAGATCGTTACCGTTATCAAGTTAGCATTAGCATTCAAACTTTAACATTGCTGTATTTGTATATATACAAGAAGGGTTAAGCTTTATGCCATTGAATCTCATATAGCCATGAAGGGTTATGCTTTAATGCCATCTGATCTCTTATTTCCATCATAGAGGACACATACAGTATGACATTGACCAGATATTAGCACTAGCATTAGATCGCTAGCATTAGCATTCAAACTTTAACATTACTGTATTTGCATATTTACAAAAAGGGTTAAGCTTTAATGCCATCTAATCTCATATTCCCATGAAGGGTTATGCTTCAATGACATGTGATCTCTTATTTCCATTATAGAGGACACGTACAGCATGAAAATGACCAGATATTAGCACTAACATTAAATCGCTAGCATTAGCAAGTTAGCATTAGCATTCAAACTTTAACATTGCTGTATTTGCTTTTAAACAAGAAGGCTTAAGCTTTAATGACATTTAATCTCATATTCCCATGAAGGGTAATGCTTTAATGCCATCTGATCTCTTATTTCCATCATAGAGGACACGTACAATATGAAAATGACCAGATATTAGCATTAGCATTAGATCGCTAGAATTAGCTTGTTAGCATTAGCATTCAAACTTTAACATTGCTGTATTTGCATATATAGAAGAAGGGTTAAGCTTTCATGCCATTTAATCTCATATTCCCATGAAGGGATATGCTTAAATGCCATGTGATCAATTATTTCCATTAAAGAGGACACGTACAGTATGAAAATGACCAGATATTAGCACTAGTATTAGATCGCTAGCATTAGCAAGTTAGCATAAGCATTCAAACTTTAACATTGCTGTATTTGCATATATACAAGAAGGGTTAAGCTTTAATGCCATTTAATCTCATATTCCCATGAAGGGTTATGCTTTAATGCCATCTGATCTCTTATTTCCATCATAGAGGAAATGTACAGTATGAATATAACCAGATATTAGCACTAGCAATAAATCGCTAGCATTAGCAATTTAGCATTAGCATTCAAACTTTAGCATTACTGTATTTGCATATATACAAGAAAGGTTCAGCTCTAATGCCATTTAATCTCATATTCCCATGAAGGGTTATGCTTTAAAGGCATCTGATCTTTTATTTCCATTAAAGAGGACAAGAACAGTATGAAAATAACCAGATATTAGCACTAGCATTAGATCGCTAGCATTAGCAAGATAGCATTAGCATTCAAACTTTAACATTGCTGTATTTGCTTTTAAACAAGAAGGCTTAAGCTTTAATGACATTTAATCTCATATTCCCATGAAGGGTAATGCTTTAATGCCATCTGATCTCTTATTTCCATCATAGAGGACACGTACAATATGAAAATGACCAGATATTAGCATTAGCATTAGATCGCTAGAATTAGCTAGTTAGCATTAGCATTCAAACTTTAACATTGCTGTATTTGCATATATAGAAGAAGGGTTAAGCTTTCATGCCATTTAATCTCATATTGCCATGAAGGGTTATGCTTTAATGCCATCTGATCTCTTATTTCCATCATAGAGGACACATATAGTATGACAATGACCAGATATTAGCACTAGCATTAGATCGCTAGCATTAGCATTCAAACTTTAACATTACTGTATTTGCATATTTACAAAAAGGGTTAAGCTTTAATGCCATCTAATCTCATATTGCCATGAAGGGTTATGCTTCAATGACATGTGATCTCTTATTTCCATCATAGAGGACACGTACAGCATGAAAATGACCAGATATTAGCACTAACATTAAATCGCTAGCATTAGCAAGTTAGCATTAGCATTTAAACTTTAACATTGCTGTATTTGCATATATACAAGAAAGGTTCAGCTTTAATGCCATTTAATCTCATATTCCCCATGAAGGGTTATGCTTTAATGGCATCTGATCTTTTATTTCCATTAAAGAGGACAAGAACAGTATGAAAATGACCAGATATTAGCACTAGCATTAGATCGCTAGCATTAGCAAGTTAGCATTAGCATTTAAACTTTAACATTGCTGTATTTGCTTTTATACGAGAAGGCTTAAGCTTTAATGACATTTAATCTCATATTCCCATGAAGGGTTATGCTTTAATGCCATCTGATCTCTTATTTCCATCATAGAGGAAACGGATAATATGAAAATGACTAGATATTAACATTAGCATTAGATCGCTAGAATTAGCAAGTTAGCATTAGCATTCAAACTTTAACATTGCTGTATTTGCATATATACAAGAAGGGTTAAGCTTAAATGCCATTTAATCTCATATTCCCATGAAGGGTTATGCTTTAAAGGCATCTGATCTCTTATTTCCATCATAGAGGACACGAAGAGTATGAAAACGACCAGATATTAGCACTAGCATTAGATCGCTAGCATTAGCAAGTTAGCATCAGGATTCAAACTTTAACAATGCTGTATTTGCATATGTACAAGAAGGGTTTAGCTTTAATGCCATTTAATCTCATATTCCCATGAAGGGTTATGCTTCAATGCCATCTGATCTCTTATTTCCATCATCGAGGACACGTACAGTATGAAAATGAGCAGATATTAGCACTAGCATTAGATCGCTAGCATTAGCATTCAAACTTTAACATTGCTGTATTTGCATATATACAAGAAGGGTTAAGCTTTAATGCCATTAAATCTGATATTGCCATGAAGGGTTATGCTTTATTGCCATCTGATCTCTTATGTCCATCATAAAGGACACATAAAGTATGACAATGACCAGATGTTAGCACTAGCATTAGATCGCTAGAATTATCATTCAAACTTTAACATGACAGTATTTGCATATTTACAAGAAGGGTTAAGCTTTAATGCCAACTAATCTCATATTCCCATGAAGGGTTATGCTTTGATGCCATGTGATCTCTTATTTCCATCATAGAGGACACGTACAGTATGAAAATAACAAGATATTAGCACTAGCATTAGATCGTTACCATTATCAAGTTAGCATTAGCATTCAAACTTTAACATTGCTGTATTTGTATATATACAAGAAGGGTTAAGCTTTATGCCATTGAATCTCATATAGCCATGAAGGGTTATGCTTTAATGCCATCTGATCTCTTATTTCCATCATAGAGGACACATACAGTATGACCCTGACCAGATATTAGCACTAGCATTAGATCGCTAGCATTAGCATTCAAACTTTAACATTACTGTATTTGCATATTTACAAAAAGGGTTAAGCTTTAATGCCATCTAATCTCATATTCCCATGAAGGGTTATGCTTCAATGACATGTGATCTCTTATTTCCATTATAGAGGACACGTACAGCATGAAAATGACCAGATATTAGCACTAACATTAAATCGCTAGCATTAGCAAGTTAGCATTAGCATTCAAACATTAACATTGCTGTATTTGCATATATACAAGAAGGGTGAAGTTTTAATGCCATCTAATCACATATTCCCATGAAGGGATATGCTTAAATGCCATGTGATCAATTATTACCATCAAAGAGGACACGTACAGAATGACAATGACCAGATATTAGCACTAGTATTAGATCGCTAGCATTAGCAAGTTAGCATAAGCATTCAAACTTTAACATTGCTGTATTTGCATATATACAAGAAGGGTTAAGCTTTAATGCCATTTAATCTCATATTCCGATGAAGGGTTATGCTTTAATGCCATCTGATCTCTAATTTCCATCATAGAGGACACGTACAGTATGAATATAACCAGATATTAGCACTAGCAATAAATCGCTAGCATTAGCAATTTAGCATTAGCATTCAAACTTTAACATTACTGTATTTGCATATATACAAGAAAGGTTCAGCTCTAATGCCATTTAATCTCATATTCCCATGAAGGGTTATGCTTTAAAGGCATCTGATCTTTTATTTCCATTAAAGAGGACAAGAACAGTATGAAAATGACCAGATATTAGCACTAGCATTAGATCGCTAGCATTAGCAAGTTAGCATTAGCATTCAAACTTTAACATTGCTGTATTTGCTTTTATACAAGAAGGCTTAAGCTTTAATGACATTTAATCTCATATTCCCATGAAGGGTTATGCTTTAATGCCATCTGATCTCTTATTTCCATCATAGAGGACACGTACAATATGAAAATGACCAGATATTAGCATTAGCATTAGATCGCTAGAATTAGCAAGTTAGCATTAGCATTCGAACTTTAACATTGCTGTATTTGCATATATAGAAGAAGGGTTAAGCTTTCATGCCATTTAATCTCATATTGCCATGAAGGGTTATGCTTTAATGCCATCTGATCTCTTATTTCCATCATAGAGGACACATACAGTATGACAATGAACAGATATTAGCAATAGCATTAGATCGCTAGCATTAGCATTCAAACTTTAACATTACTGTATTTGCATATTTACAAAAAGGGTTAAGCTTTAATGCCATCTAATCTCATATTCCCATGAAGGGTTATGCTTCAATGACATGTGATCTCTTATTTCCATCATAGAGGACACGTACAGCATGAAAATGACCAGATATTAGCACTAACATTAAATCGCTAGCATTAGCAAGTTAGCATTAGCATTCAATTATTAACATTGCTGTATTTGCATATATACAAGAAGGGTTAAGCTTTAATGCCATTTAATCTCATATTCCCATGAAGGGTTATGCTTTAATGCCATCTGATCTCTTATTTCCATCATAGAAGACACGTACAGTATGACAATGACCAGATATTAGCTCTAGCATTAGATCGCTAGCATTAGCAAGTTAGCATTAGCATTTAAACTTTAACATTGCTGTATTTGCATATATACAAGAAAGGTTCAGCACTAATGCCATTTAATCTCATATCCCCATGAAGGGATATGCTTCAAAGGCATCTGATCTTTTATTTCCATTAAAGAGGCAAGAACAGTATGAAAATGACCAGATATTAGCACTAGCATTAGATCGATAGCATTAGCAAGTTAGCATTAGCATTTAAACTTTAACATTGCTGTATTTGCTTTTATACGAGAAGGCTTAAGCTTTAATGACATTTAATCTCATATTCCCATGAAGGGTTATGCTTTAATGCCATCTGATCTCTTATTTCCATCATAGAGGAAACGGATAATATGAAAATGACTAGATATTAACATTAGCATTAGATCGCTAGAATTAGCAAGTTAGCATTAGCATTCAAACTTTAACATTGCTGTATTTGCATATATACAAGAAGGGTTAAGCTTTAATGCCATTTAATCTCATATTGCCATGAAGGGTTATGCTTTAATGCCATCTGATCTCTTATTTCCATCATAGAGGACACAAACAGTATGACAATGACCAGATATAGCTCTAGCATTAGATCGCTAGCATTAGCATTCAAACTTTAACATTGCTGTATTTGCATATGTACAAGAAGGGTTAAGCTTTAATGCCATCTAATCTCATATATTCCCATGAAGGGTTATGCTTTAATGCCATCTGATCTCTTATTTCCATCATAGAGGACACATACAGTATGAAAATGACCAGATATTAGCACTAGCATTAGATCGCTAGCATTAGCAAGTTAGCATTAGCATTCAAACTTTAACATTGCTGTAATGGCATATATACTAGAAGGGTTAAGCTTTAAAGCCATTTAATCTCATATTCCCATGAAGGGTTATGCTTTAAAGGCATCTGATCTCTTATTACCATAATAGAGGACACGAACAGTATGAAAATGAACAGATATTAGCATTAGCATTAGATGGCTAGCATTAGCAAGTTAGCATTAGAATTCAAACTTTAACATTGCTGTATTTGCATATGTACAAGAAGGGTTAAGCTTTAATGCCATTTAATCTCATATTTCCATGAAGGGTTATGCTTTAATGCCATCTGATCTCTTATTTCCATCATAGAGGACACATACAGTATGACAATGACCAGATATTAGCACTAGCATTAGGTCGCTAGCATTGGCAAGTTAGCATTAGCATTCAAACTTTAACATTGCTGTATTTGCATGTATACTAGAAGGGTTAAGCTTAAATGCCATTTAATCTCATATTCCCATGAAGGGTTATGCTTTAAAGGCATCTGATCTCTTATTTCCATCATAGAGGATAATAAGAAAATATGAAAACGACCAGATATTAGCATTAGCATTAGATTGCTGTAGAATTAGCAAGCTTTAGCATTAGCATTCAAACTTTAACATTGCTGTATTTGCATATGTACAAGAAGGGTTAAGCTTTAATGCCATCTAATTTCATATTCCCTGAAGGGTTAAGCTTTAATGCCAACTAATCTCATATTCCCATGAAGGGTTATGCTTTAATGCCATGTGATCTCTTATTTCCATCATAGAGGACACATACAGTATGAAAATAACCAAGATATTAGCACTAGCATTAGATCGTTAGCATTAGCAAGTTAGCATTAGCATTCAAACTTTAACATTGCTGTATTTGCATATATACAAGAAGGGTTAAGCTTTAATGCCATTTAATCTCATATTCCCATGAAGGGTTATGCTTTAATGCCATCTGATCTCTTATTTCCCATCATAGAGGACACATACAGTATGAAAAATGACCAATATTAGCATTAGCATTAGATATAGCATTAGCATTCAAACTTTAACATTACTGTATTTGCATATGTACAAAGAAGGTTAAGCTTTAATGCCATTTAATCTCATATTTCCATGAAGGGTTATGCTTTAATGCCATCTGATCTCTTATTTCCATCATAGAGGACACATACAGTATGACAATGACCAGATATTAGCACTAGCATTAGATCGCTAGCATTAGCAGTTAGCATTAGCATTCAAACTTTAACATTGCTGTATTTGCATGTATCCTAGAAGGGCTTAAATGCCATTTAATCTCATATTCCCATGAAGGGTTATGCTATAATGCCATCTGATCTCTTATTTCCATCATAGAGGACACGTACAGTATGAAAAATAACCAGATATTAGCACTAGCATTAGATCGCTAGCATTAGCAATTTAGCATTAGCATTCAAACTTTAACATTGCTGTATTTGCATACATACAAGAAGGGGTTCAGCACTAATGCCTTTTAATCTCATATTCCCATGAAGGGTTATGCTTTAAAAGGCATTTGATCTTTTATTTCCATTAAAGAGGACAAGAACAGTATGAAAATGACCAGATATTAGCACTAGCATTAGATCGTTAGCATTAGCAAGTTAGCATTAGCATTCAAACTTTAACATTGCTGTATTTGCTTTTATACAAGAAGGGTTAATCTTTAATGACATTTAATCTCATATTCCCATGAAGGGTTATGCTTTAATGCCATCTGATCTCTTATTTCCATCATAGAGGACACGTACAGTATGAAAATGACCAGATATTAGCATTAGCATTGAATCGCTAGAATTAGCAAGTTAGCATTAGCATTCAAACTTTAACATTGCTGTATTTGCATATTTACAAGAAGGGTTAAGCTTTAATGCCATTTAATCTCATATTGCCATGAAGGGTTATGCTTTAATGCCATCTGATCTCTTATTTCCATCATAGAGGACACATACAGTATGACAATGACCAGATATTAGCACTAGCATTAGATCGCTAGCATTAGCATTCAAACTTTAACATTGCTGTATTTGCATGTATACAAGAAGGGTTATGCTTTAATGCCATTTAATCTCATATTCCCATGAAGGGTTATGCTTTAATGCCATCTGATCTCTTATTTCCATCATAGAGGACACATACAGTATGACAATGATCAGATATTAGCACTAGCATTAGAATTTAGCATTAGCATTCAAACTTTAACATTGCTGTATTTGCATACATACAAGAAGGGTTTAAGCTTTAATGCCATTTAATCTCATATTCCCATGAAGGGTTATGCTTTAATGCCATCTGATCTCTTATTTCCATTCATAGAGGACACATACAGTATGACAATGACCAGATATTAGCACTAGCATTAGATCGCTAGCATTAGCAAGTTAGCATTAGCATTCAAACTTTAACATTGCTGTAATTGCATATATACTAGAAGGGTTAAGCTTTAATGCCATTTAATCTCAAATTCCCATGAAGGGTTATGCTTTAATGGCATCTGATCTCTTATTACCATAATAGAGGACACGAACAGTATGAAAATGAACAGATATCAGCATTAGCATTAGATGGCTAGCATTAGCAAGTTAGCATTAGAATTCAAACCTTAACATTACTGTATTTGCATATGTACAAGAAGGGTTAAGCTTTAATGCCATTTAATCTCATATTCCCATGAAGGGTTATGCTTTAATGCCATCTGATCTCTTATTTCCATCATAGAGGACACATACAGTATGAAAATGACCAGATATTAGCATTAGCATTAGATCGCTAGCATTGGCAAGTTAGCATTAGCATTCAAACTTTAACATTGCTGTATTTGCATGTATACTAGAAGGGTTAAGCTTAAATGCCATTTAATCTCATATTCCCATGAAGGGTTATGCTTTAAAGGCATCTGATCTCTTATTTCCATCATAGAGGACACGAAGAGTATGAAAACGACCAGATATTAGCACTAGCATTAGATCGCTAGCATTTGCAAGTAAGCATCAGCATTCAAACTTTAACATTGGTGTTTTTGCATATGTACAAGAAGGGTTTAGCTTTAATGCCATTTAATCTCATATTCCCATGAAGGGTTATGCTTCAATGCCATCTGATCTCTTATTTCCATCATCGAGGACACGTACAGTATGAAAATGACCAGATATTAGCACTAGCATTAGATCTAGCATTAGCATTAGCATTCAAACTTTAACATTGCTGTATTTGCATATATACAAGAAGGGTTAAGCTTTAATGCCATTTAATCTGATATTGCCATGAAGGGTTATGCTTTATTGCCATCTGATCACTTATGTCCATCATAAAGGACACATAAAGTATGACAATGACCAGATATTAGCACTAGCATTAGATCGCTAGAATTATCATTCAAACTTTAACATGACAGTATTTGCATATTTACAAGAAGGGTTAAGCTTTAATGCCAACTAATCTCATATTCCCATGAAGGGTTATGCTTTGATGCCATGTGATCTCTTATTTCCATCATAGAGGACACGCACAGTATGAAAATAACAAGATATTAGCACTAGCATTAGATCGTTAGCATTAGCAATTTAGCATTAGCATTCAAACTTTAACATTGCTGTATTTGTATATATACAAGAAGGGTTAAGCTTAATGCCATTGAATCTCATAAAGTCATGAAGGGTTATGCTTTAATGCCATCTGATCTCTTATTTCCATCATAGAGGACACATACAGTATGACAATGACCAGATATTAGCACTAGCATTAGATCGCTAGCATTAGCATTCAAACTTTAACATTACTGTATTTGCATATTTACAAAAAGGGTTAAGCTTTAATGCCATCTAATCTCATATTCCCATGAAGGGTTATGCTTCAATGACATGTGATCTCTTATTTCCATCATAGAGGACACGTACAGCATGAAAATGACCAGATATTAGCACTAACATTAAATCGCTTGCATTAGCAAGTTAGCATTAGCATTCAAACATTAACATTTCTGTATTTACATATTTACAAAAAGGGTTTAGCTTTAATGCCATCTAATCACATATTCTCATGAAGGGATATGCTTAAATGCCATGTGATCAATTATTACCATCAAAGAGGACACGTACAGAATGACAATGACCAGATATTAGCACTAGTATTAGATCGCTAGCATTAGCAAGTTAGCATAAGCATTCAAACTTTAACATTGCTGTATTTGCATATATACAAGAAGGGTTAAGCTTTAATGCCATTTAATCTCATATTCTGATGAAGGGTTATGCTTTAATGCCATCTGATCTCTTATTTCCATCATAGAGGACACGTACAATATGAAAATGACCAGATATTAGCATTAGCATTAGATCGCTAGAATTAGCAAATTAGCATTAGCATTCAAACTGTAACATTGCTGTATTTGCATATATACAAGAAAGGTTCAGCTCTAATGCCATTTAATCTCATATTCCCATGAAGGGTTATGCTTTAAAGGCATCTGATCTTTTATTTCCATTAAAGAGGACAAGAACAGTATGAAAATGAACAGATATTAGCACTAGCATTAGATCGCTAGCATTAGCAAGTTAGCATTAGCATTCAAACTTTAACATTGCTGAATTTGCTTTTATACAACAAGGCTTAAGCTTTAATGACATTTAATCTCATATTCCCATGAAGGGTTATGCTTTAATGCCATCTGATCTCTTATTTCCATCATAGAGGACACGTACAATATGAAAATGACCAGATATTAGCATTAGCATTAGATCGCTAGAATTAGCAAGTTAGCATTAGCATTCAAACTTTAACATTGATGTATTTGCATATATACAAGAAGGGTAAAGCTTTCATGCCATTTAATCTCATATTGCCATGAAGGGTTATGCTTTAATGCAATCTGATCTCTTATTTCCATCATAGAGGACACATACAGAATGACAATGATCAGATATTAGCACTAGCATTAGATCGCTAGCATTAGCATTCAAACTTTAACATTGCTGAATTGGCATGTATACAAGAAGGGTTAAGCTTTAATGCCATCTAATCTCATATTCCCATGAAGGGTTATGCTTTAATGCCATCTGATCTCTTATTTCCATCATAGAGGACACATACAGTATGACAATGATCATATATTAGCACAAGCATTAGATCGCTAGCATTAGCATTCAAACTTTAACATTGCTGTATTTGCATATGTACAAGAAGGGTTTAGCTTTAATGACATTAAACCTCATTTTCCCATGAAGGGTTATGCTTTAATGCCATCTGATCTCTTATTTCCATCATAGAGGAAACATACAGTATGACAATGACCAGATATTAGCACTCGCATTAGATCGCTAGCATTAGCAAGTTAGCATTAGCATTCAAACTTTAACATTGCTGTAATGGCATATATACTAGAAGGGTTAAGCTTTAAAGCCATTTAATCTCATATTCCCATGAAGGGTTATGCTTCAATGCCATCTGATCTCTTATTTCCATCATCGAGGACACGTACAGTATGAAAATGACCAGATATTAGCACTAGCCTTAGATCGCTAGCATTAGCATTCAAACTTTAACATTGCTGTATTTGCATATATACAAGAAGGGTTAAGCTTTAATGCCATTTAATCTGATATTGCCATGAAGGGTTATGCTTTATTGCCATCTGATCTCTTATGTCCATCATAAAGGACACATAAAATATGACAATGACCAGATATTAGCACTAGCATTAGATCGCTAGAATTATCATTCAAACTTTCACATGACAGTATTTGCATATTTACAAGAAGGGTTAAGCTTTAATGCCAACTAATCTCATATTCCCATGAAGGGTTATGCTTTGATGCCATGTGATCTCTTATTTCCATCATAGAGGACACATATAGTATGAAAATAACAAGATATTAGCACTAGCATTAGATCGTTAGCATTAGCAAGTTAGCATTAGCATTCAAACTTTAACATTGCTGTATTTGTATATATTCAAGAAGGGTTAAGCTTTATGCCATTGAATCTCATATAGCCATGAAGGGTTATGCTTTAATGCCATCTGATCTCTTATTTCCATCATAGAGGACACATACAGTATGACAATGACCAGATATTAGCACTAGCATTAGATAGCTAGCATTAGCATTCAAACTTTAACATTACTGTATTTGCATATTTACAAAAAGGGTTAAGCTTTAATGCCATCTAATCTCATATTCCCATGAAGGGTTATGCTTCAATGACATGTGATCTCTTATTTCCATCATAAAGGACACATACAGCATGAAAATGACCAGATATTAGCACTAACATTGAATCGCTAGCATTAGCAAGTTAGCATTAGCATTCAAACATTAACATTGCTGTATTTGCATATATACAAGAAGGGTGAAGCTTTAATGCCATCTAATCACATATTCCCATCCAGGGATATGCTTAAATGCCATGTGATCAATTATTACCATCAAAGAGGACATGTACAGAATGACAATGACCAGATATTAGCACTAGTATTAGATCGCTAGCATTAGCAAGTTAGCATAAGCATTCAAACTTTAACATTGCTGTATTTGCAAAAATACAAGAAGAGGTAAACTTTAATGCCATTTAATCTCATATTCCGATGAAGGGTTATGCTTTAATGCTATCTGATCTCTCATTTCCATCATAGAGGACACACACAGTATGACAATGATCAGATATTAGCAGTAGCATTAGATCGCTAGCATTAGCATTAAAACTTTAACATTGCTGTATTTGCATATGTACAAGAAGGGTTAAGCTTTAATGACATTAAATCTCATTTTCCCATGAAGGGTTATGCTTTAATGCCATCTGATCTCTTATTTCCATCATAGAGGACACATACAGTATGACAATGACCAGATATAAGCACTCGCATTAGATCGCTAGCATTAGCAAGTTAGCATTAGAATTCAAACTTTAACATTGCAGTATTTGCATATGTACAAGAAGGGTTAAGCTTTAATGCCATTTAATCTCATAATCCCATGAAGGGTTATGCTTTAATGCCATCTGATCTCTTATTTCCATCATAGAGGACACATACAGTATGACAATGACCAGATATTAGCACTAGCATTAGATCGCTAGCATTGGCAAGTTAGCATTAGCATTCAAACTTTAACATTGCTGTATTTGCATGTATACTAGAAGGGTTAAGCTTAAATGCCATTTAATCTCAAATTCCCATGAAGGGTTATGCTTTTAAGGCATCTGATCCCTTATTTCCATCATAGAGGACACGAAGAGTATGAAAACGACCAGATATGAGCACTAGCATTAGATCGCTAGCATTAGCAAGTTAGCATCAGCATTCAAACTTTAACATTGCTGTATTTGCATATGTACAAGAATGGTTGAGCTTTAATGCCATGTAATCACATATTCCCATGAAGGGTTATGCTTCAATACCATCTGATCTCTTATTTCCATCATCGAGGACACGTACAGTATGAAAATGACCAGATATTAGCACTAGCATTAGATCGCTAGCATTAGCACGTTTGCATTAGCATTCAAACTTTAACATTGCTGTATTTGCATATATACAAGAAGGGTTAAGCTTTAATGCCATTTAATCTGATATTGCCATGAAGGGTTATGCTTTATTGCCATCAGATCTCTTATGTCCATCATAAAGGACACATAAAGTATGACAATGGCCAGATATTAGCACTAGCATTAGATCGCTAGCATTATCATTCAAACTTTAACATGACAGTATTTGCATATTTACAAGAAGGGTTAAGCTTTAATGCGAACTAATCTCATATTTCCATGAAGGGTTATGCTTTGATGCCATGTGATCTATTATTTCCATCATAGAGGACACGTACAGTAAGAAAATAACAAGATATTAGCACTAGCATTAGATCGTTAGCATTAGCAAGTTAGCATTAGCATTCAAACTTTAACATTGCTGTATTTGTATATATACAAGAAGGGTTAAGCTTTAATGCCATTGAATCTCATATAGCCATGAAGGTTTATGCTTTAATGCCATCTGATCTCTTATGTCCATCATAGAGGACACATACAGTATGAAAATAACCAGATATTAGCACTAGCATTAGATCGCTAGCATTAGCAAGTTAGCATTAGCATTCAAACTTTACATTGCTCTATTTGCATAGATACAAGAAGGGTTAAGCTTTAATGCCATTTAATCTCATATTCCCATGAAGGGTTATGCTTTAATGCCATCTGATCTCTTATTGCCATCATAGAGGACACGTACAGAATGAAAATAACCAGATATTAGCACTAGCATTAGATCGCTAGCATTAGCAAGTTAGCATTAGCATTCAAACTTTACATTGCTGTATTTGCATATATACAAGAAAGGTTCAGCTTTAATGCCATTTAATCTCATATTCCCATGAAGGGTAATGCTTTAAAGGCATCTGATCTTTTATTTCCATTAGAGAGGACATGACAGTATGAAAATGACCAGATATTAGCACTAGCATTAGATCACTAGCATTAGCAAGTTAGCATTAGCATTCAAACTTTAACATTGCGGTATTTGCTTATAAATAAGAAGGGTTAAATGACATTTAAGCTCATATTCCCATGAAGGGTTATGGTTTAATGCCATATGATCTCTTATTTCCATTATAGAGGACACATACAGTCTGAAAATGACCAAATATTAGACTAGCATTAAATCGCTAGCATTAGCAAGTTAGCATTAGCATTCAAATTTGACAGTGCTGTATTTGCATATATACTAGAAGGGTTAAGCTTTAATGGCATTTAATCTCATATTGCCATGAAGGGTTGACTTTTTGCCATCTGATCTCTTATTTCCATCATAAAGGACCGTACAGTATGAAAATGACCAGATAGCATTAACAATAGATCGCTAGCATTAGCAAGATTAGCATTAACATTCAAACTTTAACATTGCTGTATTTGAATTTATAAAAGAAGGGTTAAGCTTTAATGCCATTTAATCTCATATTCCCCAGAAGGGTTATGCTTTAATGCCATCTGATCTCTTATTTCCATCATAGAAGACAAGTACCATATAGAAAAATGACTGAATATTAGCACTAGCATTAGATCAGCTAGCATTAGCATTCAAACTTTAACATGACTGTATTTGCATATTTACAAGAAGGTTAAGCTTTAATGCCATCTAATCTCATATTCCCATGAAGGGTTATGCTTTAATGCCATGTGATCTCTATTTCCATCATAGAGGACACATACAGTATGACTGTGTCAGATATTGCACTACCATTAAATTAGCATTAGAAAGTTAGCATTAGCTTTCAAACTTTAACATTGCTGTATTTGCATATATACAAGAAGGTTAAGCTTGAATGCCATTTAATCTCATATTCCCATGAAGGGATATGCTTTAAAACCATCTGATCTCTTATTTCCATCATAGAGGACACGTACAGTATGAAAATGACCAGATATTAGCACTAACAATAGATCGCTAGCATTAGCAAGTTAGCATTAGCATTCAAACTTTAACATTGCTGTATTTACAATTTATAAAGAAGGGTTAAGCTTTAATCCGATTTAATCTCATATTCCCATGAAGGGTTATGCTTTAATTCCATCTGATCTCATATTTCCATCATAGAAGACAAGTACCGTATGAAAATGACCAGATATTAGCACTAGCATTAGATCGCTAGCATTAGCATTCAAACTTTAACATGACTCTATTTGCATATTTACAAAAGGGTTAAGCTTTAATGCCATCTAATCTCATTCCCATGAAGGGTTATGCTTTAATGCCATGTGATCTCTTATTTCCATCATAGAGGACACGTACAGTATGAAAATGAGCAGATATTAGCACTAGCATTAGATCGCTAGCATTACCAAGTTAGCATTAGCATTCAAAGTTTAACATTGCTGTATTTGCATATAGACAAAGAAGGGTTAAGTTGAATGCCATCTTAATCTCATATTCCCCATGAAGGGTTATGCTTTAATGCCATCTGACCTCTTATTTCCATCATAGAGGACACATACAGTATGACAATGACCGGATATAGCACTAGCATTAAATCGCCAGCATTAGCAAGTTAGCATTAGCATTCAAACTTTTAACATTGCTGTATTTGCATATGTACAAGAAGGGTTAAGCTTTTAATGCCATTTAATCTATATTGCATGAAGGGTTATCTTTAATGGCATCTGATCTCTTATTTCCATCATAGAGGACACATACAGTATGACAATGACCAGATATTAGCACTAGCATTAGATCGCTAGCATTAGCATTCAAACTTTAACATGATTTATTTGCATATTTACAAGAAGGGGTTAAGCTTTAATGCCATGTGATCTCTTATTTCCATTAAAGAGGACCTTTCCAGTACCGAAAATTACCAGATTTAGCATTAGATAAAAGCTAGCATTAGCAAGTTAGCATTTGCATTCAAATTTAACATATTTTGCATATATGAAGGGATAAGCTTTAATGCCATTTAATCTCATATTCCCATGAAGGGTTATGCTTTAATGCCAGATCTCTTTTTTCCATAAAGAGGACACATACATGACAATGAACAGATATTAGCAATAATTAGACTAGCATTAGCATTCAAACCTTAACTACTGTATTTGCATATTTAACAAGAAGGGTTAAGCTTTAATGCCATTTAAATATTGCCATGAAGGGTTATGCTTTAATGCCATCTGATATCTTATTTCTATCATAGAGACACGTACAGTATGAAAATGACCAGATATTAGCGCAAACATTAGATCGCTAGCATTAGCAAGTTAGCATTAGCATTCAAATTTAACAACGCTGTATTTGCATATATACTAGAAAGGTTAAGCTTTAATGCCATTTAATCTCATATTGCCATGGAGGTTTGTGCTTTTTTGCCATCTGATCTCTAATTTCCATCTAGAGGACACGTACAGTATGAAAATGTCCAGATATTAGCATAACAATAGATCGCTAGCATTAGTAAGTTAGCATTAGCATTCAAACTTTAAACATTGCTGTATTTGAATTTATAAAAAGAAAGGGTTAAGCTTTAATGCCATTTAATCTCATATATGAAGTGTTATGCTTTAATGCCATCTGATCTCTTATTTCCATCATAGAGGACACGTACAGAATGAAAATGAGCAGATATTTGCACTAGCATTGATCGTTAGCATTAGCAAGTTAGCATTAATTCAAACTTTAACATTTCTATTTGTATATAAAAAAAAGAATTGAAGCTTTAAATGCCATTGAATCTCATATAGCCATGAAGGGTTATGCTTTAATGCCATCTGATCTCTTATTTCCATCATAGAGGACACATACAGTATGAAATGACCAGATATTAGCACTAGCATTAGATCTAGCTAGCATTAGCATTCAAACTTTAACATGACTGTATTTGCATATTTACAAGAAGGGTTAAGCTTTAATGCCATTTGATCTCATATTCCCATGAAGGGTTATGCTTTAATGCCATCTGATCTCTAATTTCCATCATAGAGGACAATGTACATTATGAAAATGACCAGATATTAGCAATAGCATTAGATTGCTAGCCATAAGTTAGCATTAGCATTCAAACTTTAACATTACTGTATTTGTATATTTACAAAAGGGTTAAGCTTTAATGCCATTTAATCTCAAATTGCCATGAAGGGGTTATGCTTTTTAATGCCATCTGAGCTCTTAATTCCATCATAGAGGACACATACAGTATGACAATGACCAGATATTAGCACTAGCATTAGAAGATCGCAAAGCATTAGCATTCAGACTTTAACATGACTGTATTTGCATATTTACAAAAGGGTTAAGCTTTAATGGCATCTCATTTCATATTCCCATGAAGGGTTATGCTTTAATGCCATGTGATCTCTTATTTCCATTATAGAGACACATTACAGTCTGAAAATGACCAGATATTAGCACTAGCATTAAATCGCTAGCATTAGAAGTTAGCATTAGCATTCAAATTTGACAGTGCTGTATTTGCATATATACTAGAAGGGTTAAGCTTTAATGGCATTTAATCTCATATTGCCATGAAGGGGTGTGCTTTTTTTGCCATCTGATCTCTTATTTCCATCATAAAGGACACGTACAGTATGAAAATGACCAGATATTAGCACTAAAAATAGATGCTAGCATTAGCAAGTTAGCGATAGCATTCAAACTTTAACATTGCTGTATTTGAATTTATAAAGAAGGGTTAAGCTTTAATGCCATTTAATCTCATATTCCCATGAAGTGTTATGCTTTAATGCCATCTGATCTCTTATTTCCATCATAGAAGACAAGTACCATATGAAAATGACTAGATATTAGCACTAGCATTAGATCAACTAGCATTAGCATTCAAACTTTAACATGACTGTATTTGCATATTTACAAGAAGGGTTAAGCTTTAATGCCATCTAATCTCATATTCCCATGAAGGGTTATGCTTTAATGCCATGTGATCTCTATTTCCATCATAGAGGACACATACAGTATGACATTGACCAGATATTAGCACTAGCATTAAATCGCTAGCATTAGCAAGTTAGCATTAGCATTCAAACTTTAACATTGCTGTATTTGCATATATACAAGAAGGGTTAAGCTTGAATGCCATTTAATCTCATATTCCCATGAAGGGATATGCTTTAATGCCATCTGATCTCTTATTTCCATCATAGAGGACACGTACAGTATGAAAATGACCAGATATTAGCACTAACAATAGATCGCTGGCATTAGCAAGTTAGCATTAGCATTCAAACTTTAACATTGCTGTATTTGAATTTATAAAGAAGGGTTAAGCTTTTTAATCGTCATTTAATCTCATATTCCCATGAAGTGTTGTCTTTAATTCCATCTGATCTCATATTTCCATCATAGAAGACAATTTACCGTATGAAAATGACTAGAAATTAGCACTAGCATTAGACGCATTAGATTAGCATTCAAACTTTAACATGACTCTATTTGCATATTTACAAGAAAGGTTAAGCTTTAATGCCATCTAATCTCATTCCCATGAAGGGTTATGCTTTAATGCCATGTGATCTCTTATTTCCATCAAGAGGACCGTGCAGTATGAAAATGAGCAGAATATTAGCACTAGCATTAGATTGCTAGCATTACCAAGTTAGCATTAGCATTCAAATTTAACATTGCTGTATTTGCATATAGACAAGAAGGGTTAGCCTGAATGCCATTTAATCTCATATTCCCATGAAGGTTATGCTTTAATGCCATCTGACCTCTTATATCCATCATAGAGGACACATACAGTATGACAATGACGGATATTAGCACTAGCATTAGATCGCTAGCATTAGCAAGTTAGCATTAGCATTCAAACTTTAACCTTGCTGTATTTGCATATGTACAAGAAGGGTTAAGCCTTAATGCCATTTAATCTAACATTGCCATGAAGGGTTATGCTTGAATGCCATCTGATCTCTTATTTCCATCATAGAGGACACATCCAGTATGACAATGACCAGATATTAGCACTAGCATTAGATCGCTAGCATTAGCATTCAAACTTTAACATGACTGAATTTGCATATTTACAAGAAGGGTTAAGCTTTAATTTGATCTCTTATTTCCATTAAAAGGACCTTTACAGTATGAAAATTACCAGATATTAGCACTAGCATTAGATTGCTTGCATTAGCAAGTTAGCATTGCATTCAAATTTTAACATTGCTGAATTTGCATATATACAAGAAGGGATAAGCTTTAATGCCATTTAATCTCATATTCACCATGAAGAGGGTAATAATCCTAAATGCCATCTGATCTCTTATTTTCCATCATAGAGGACACATACAGTTATGACAATAGAACAGATATCGCAATAGCATTAGATCGCTAGCATTAGCATTCAAACCTTAACATGACTGTATTTTGCATATATACAAGAAGGGTTAAGCTTTTCATGCCATTAATCTCATATTCCCATGAAGGGTTATGCTATAATGCCATTTGATATCTTATTTCTATCATAGAGGACAGGTCAGTATGAAAATGACCAGATATTATTAGCGCTTGCATTAGATCGCTAGCATTAGCAAGTTAGCATTAGCATTCAAATTTAACATTGCTGTATTTGCATATATACAAGAAGGGTTGCTTTAATGCCATTTAATCTCATATTGCCATGAAGGTTGTGCTTTTTTTGCCATCTGATCTCTAATTTCCATCATAGAGGACACGTACAGTATGAAAATGACCAGATATTAGCACTAACAATAGATCGCTAGCATTAGCAAGTTAGCATTAGCATTCAAACTTTAACATTGCTGTATTTGAATTTATAAAAGAAGGGTTAAGCTTTAATGCCATTTAATCTCATATTCCCATGAAGTGTTATGCTTTAATGCCATCTGATCTCTTATTTCCATCATAGAGGACACGTACAGAATGAAAATGAGCAGATATTTGCACTAGCATTAGATCGCTAGCATTAGCAAGTTAGCATTAGCATTCAAACTTTAACATTGCTGTATTTGCATATGTACATGAAGGGTTAAGCTTTAATGCCATTCAATCTCACATTGCCATGAAGGGTTATGCTTTAATGCCATCTGATCTCTTATTTCCATCATAGAGGACACATACAGTATGACAATGACCAGATATTAGCAATAGCATTAGATCGCTAGCATTAGCATTCAAACCTTAACATGACTGTATTTGCATATTTACAAGAAGGGTTAAGCTTTAATGCCATTTAATCTCATATTCCCATGAAGGGTCATGCTTTAATGCCATCTGATCTCTTATTTCCATCATAGAGGACACGTACAATATGAAAATGACCAGATATTAGCAAAAGCATTAGATTGCTAGCATTAGCAAGTTAGCATTAGCATTCAAACTTTAACATTACTGTATTAGTATATTTACAAGAAGGGTTAAGCTTTAATGCCATTTAATCTCAAATTGCCATGAAGGGTTATGCTTTAATGCCATCTCATCTCTTACTTCCATCATAGAGGACACATACAGTATGACAATGACCAGATATTAGCACTAACATTAGATCGCTAGCATTAGCATTCAAACTTTAACATGACTGTATTTGCATATTTACAAGATGGGTTGAGCTTTAATGGTATCTAATTTCATATTCCCATGAAGGGTTATGCTTTAATGCCATGTGATCTCTTATTTCCATTATTTAGGACACGTACAGTATGAAAATGAGCAGATATTAGCACTAGCATTAGATCGCTAGCATTAGCAAGTTAGCATTTGCATTCAAATTTAACATTGCTATATTTGCATATATATACAAGAAGGGTTGAGCTTTAATGCCATTTAATCTCATATTCCCATGAAGGGTTATGCTTTAATGACATCTGATCTCTTATTTCCATCATAGAGGACACGTACAGTATGAAAATGACCAGATATTAGCACTAACATTAGATCGCTAGAATTACTGTGTTGCATATTTACAAGAAGTTAGCATTAGCATTCAATTTAACAGTGCTGTATTTGCATATATACAAGAAGGGTTAAGCTTTAAAGCCATTTAATCTCATATTCCCATGAAGGGTTATGCTTTAATGCGATCTGATCTCTAATTTCCATCAAAGAGGACACATACAGTATGACAATGACTAGATATTAGCACTAGCATTAGATCGCTAGCATTAGCAAGTTAGCATTAGCATTCAAATTTAACAGTGCTGTATTTGCATATTTACAAGAAGGGTTAAGCTTTAATGCAATCTAATCTCATATTCCCATGAAGGGTTATGCTTTAATGACATGTGTTCTCTTATTTCCATCATGGAGGACACGTACATTATGAGAATGACAAGACATTAGCACTAACATTAAATCGCTAGCATTAGCAAGTTAGCATTAGCATTCAAACTTTAACATTGCTGTATTTGCATATATACAAGAAGGGTTAAGCTTGAATGTCATTTAATCTCATATTCCCATGAAGGGTTATGCTCTAATGCCATGTGATCTCTCATTTCCATCATAGAGGACACGTACAGTATGAAAATGACCAGATATTAGCACTAGCATTAGATCGCTAGCATTAGTAAGTTAGCATTAGCATTCAAACTTTAACATTGCTGTATTTGCATATATACTAGAAGGGTTAAGCTTTAATGCCATTTAATCTCACATTCCCATGAAGGGTTATGCTTTAATGCCATCTGATCTCTTATTTCCATCATATAGGACACATACAGTATGACAATGAGCAGATATTAGCAATAGAATTAGATCGCTAGCATTAGCAAGTTAGCATTAGCATTCAAACTTTAACATTGCTGTATTTGTATATATAAAAGGAAGGGTTAAGCTTTAATGCCATTTAATCTCATATTGCCATGAAGGGTTGTGCTTTTTTGCCATCTGAACTCTTACATCCATTATAGAGGACACGTACAGTATGAAAATGACCAGATATTAGGACTAGCATTAGATCGCTAGCATTACCAAGTTAGCATGAGCATTCAAACTTTAACATTGCTGTATTTGAATTTATAAAAAGAAGGGTTAAGCTTTTAATGCCATTTTTAATCTCATATTCCCATGAAGGGTTATGCTTTAATGCCATCTGATCTCTTATTTCCATCATAGAAGACAAGTACCTTTGAAAATGACAAGATATTAGCACTAGCATTAGATCGCTAGCATTAGATCGCTAGCATTAGCATTCAAACTTTAACATGACTGTATTTGCATATTTACAAGAAGGGTTAAGCTTTAATGCCATTCTAATCTCATATATACCCATATGAAGGTTTATGCTTTAATGCCATGTGATCTCTTATTTCCATCATATAGACAAAGTACCAGTGAAAATGACAAGATATTAGCACTAGCATTAGATCGCTAGCATTAGCAAGTTAGCATTAACATTCAAATTTAACATTGCTGTATTTGCATATATACAAGAAGGGTTAAAAGCTTTAATTCCATTTAATCTCATATTCCCCATGAAGGTTATGCTTTAATGCCATCTGATCTCTTATTTCCATCATAGAGGCGTGCCAGTATGAAAATGACCAGATATTAGCTCTAGCATTAGATCGCTAGCATTAGCAAGTTAGCATTAGCATTCAAATTTAACAGCGCTGTATTTGCATATATACTAGAAGGGTTAAGCTTTAATGCCTTTTAATCTATATTGCCATGAAGGGTTATTGCTTTTTTGCCATCGATCTCTAATTTCCATCATAGAGGACCGCGTACAGTATGAAAATGACCAGATATTAGCACTAACAATAGATTCGCTAGCATTAGCAAGTTAGCATTAGCATTCAAACTTTAACATTGCTGTATTTGAAATTATAAAAAGAAGGGTTAAGCTTTAATGCAATTTAATCTCATATTCCCATGAAGTGTTATGCTTTAATGCCATCTGATCTCTTATTTCCATCATAGAGACCGTACAGAATGAAAATGAGCAGATATTTGCACTAGCATTAGATCGCTAGCATTAGCAAGTTAGCATTAACATTCAAACTTTAACATTGCTGTATTTGCATATGTACATGAAGGGTTAAGCTTTAATGCCATTTAATCTCACATTCCATGAAGGGTTATGCTTTAAAACCATCTGATCTCTCTTATTTCCATCATAGAGGACACATACAGTATGACAATGACCAGATATTAGCAATAGCATTAGATCGCTAGCATTAGCATTCAAACCTTAACATGACTTTTGATATTTCAAGAAGGTTAAGCTTTAATGCCATTTAATCTCATATTCCCATGAAGGGTAGCTTTAATGCATCTGATCTCTTATTT
>CM056199.1:105892787-106040499 GCA_029692085.1 Gymnothorax javanicus
GTTCATTGTCATACTGTATGTGTCCTCTATGATGGAAATAAGAGATCAGATTGCATTAAAGCATAACCCTTCATGGGAATATGAGATTAAATGGCATTAAAGCTTATCCCTTCTTGTATATATGCAAATTCAGCAATGTTAAATTTGAATGCAAATGCTAACTTGCTAATGCTAGCGATCTAATGCTAGTGCTAATATCTGGTAATTTTCATACTGTAAAGGTCCTCTTTAATGGAAATAAGAGATCACATGGCATTAAAGCTTAACCCTTCTTGTAAATATGCAAATTCAGTCATGTTAAAGTTTGAATGCTAATGCTAGCGATCTAATGCTAGTGCTAATATCTGGTCATTGTCATCCTGGATGTGTCCTCTATGATGGAAATAAGAGATCAGATGGCATTCAAGCATAACCCTTCATGGCAATGTTAGATTAAATGGCATTAAGGCTTAACCCTTCTTATACATATGCAAATACAGCAAGGTTAAAGTTTGAATGCTAATGCTAACTTGCTAATGCTAGCGATCTAATGCTAGTGCTAATATCTGGTCATTTTCATACTGTACGTGTCCTCTATGATGGAAATAAGAGATCAGATGGAATTAAAGCATAACCCTTCATGGGAATATGAGATTAAATCTTGATTAAAGCTTAACCCTTCTTTTTATAAATTCAAATACAGCAATGTTAAAGTTTGAATGCTAATGCTAACTTGCTAATGCCAGCGATCTATTGTTAGTGCTAATATCTGGTCTGGTTTTTCATACTGTACGTGTCCTCTATGATGGAAATAAGAGATCAGATGGCATTAAAGCATATCCCTTCATGGGAATATGAGATTAAATGGCATTCAAGCTTAACCCTTCTTGTATATATGCAAATACAGCAATGTTAAAGTTTGAATGCTAATGCTAACTTGCTAATGCTAGCGATTTAATGCTAGTGCTAATATCTGGTCAATGTCATACTGTATGTGTCCTCTATGATGGAAATAGAGATCACATGGCATTAAAGCATAACCCTTCATGGAAATATGAGATTAGATGGCATTAAAGCTTAACCCTTCTTGTAAATATGCAAATACAGTCATGTTAAAGTTTGAATGCTAATGCTAGCGATCTAATGCTAGTGCTAATATCTAGTCATTTTCATATGGTACTTGTCTTCTATGATGGAAATAAGAGATCAGATGGCATTAAAGCATAACACTTCTTGGGAATATGAGATTAAATGGCATTAAAGCTTAACCCTTCTTTTATAAATTCAAATACAGCAATGTTAAAGTTTGAATGCTAATGCTAACTTGCTAATGCTAGCGATCTATTGTTAGTGCTAATATCTGGTCATTTTCATACTGTACGTGTCCTTTATGATGGAAATAAGAGATCAGATGGCAAAAAAGCACAACCCTTCATGGCAATATGAGATTAAATGCCATTAAAGCTTAACCCTTCTAGTATATATGCAAATACAGCACTGTCAAATTTGAATGCTAATGCTAACTTGCTAATGCTAGCGATTTAATGCTAGTGCTAATATCTGGTCATTTTCAGACTGTACGTGTCCTCTATAATGGAAATAAGAGATCACATGGCATTAAAGCATAACCCTTCATGGGAATATGAAATGAGATGCCATTAAAGCTTAACCCTTCTTGTAAATATGCAAATACAGTCATGTTAAAGTCTGAATGCTAATGCTTGCGATCTAATGCTAGTGCTAATATCTGGTCATTGTCATACTGTATGTGTCCTCTATGATGGAATTAAGAGATCAGATGGCATTAAAGCATAACCCTTCATGGCAATTTGAGATTAAATGGCATTAAAGCTTAACCCTTCTTGTAAATATACAAATACAGTAATGTTAAAGTTTGAATGCTAATGCTAACTTGCTAAGGCTAGCAATCTAATGCTATTGCTAATATCTGGTCATTTTCATAATGTACGTGTCCTCTATGATGGAAATTAGAGATCAGATGGCATTAAAGCATAACCCTTCATGGGAATATGAGATCAAATGGCATTAAAGCTTAACCCTTCTTGTAAATATGCAAATACAGTCATGTTAAAGTTTGAATGCTAATGCTAGCGATCAAATGCTAGTGCTAATATCTGGTCATTTTCATACTGTATGTGTCCTCTATTATGGAAATAAGAGATCAGATGGCATTAAAGCATAACCCTTCATGGCTATATGAGATTCAATGGCATTTAAGCTTAACCCTTTTTTTATATATACAAATACAGCAATGTTAAAGTTTGAATGCTAATGCTAACTTGCTAATGCTAACGATCTAATGCTAGTGCAAATATCTGCTCATTTTCATTCTGTACGTGTCCTCTATGATGGAAATAAGAGATCAGATGGCATTAAAGCATAACACTTCATGGGAATATGAGATTAAATGGCATTAAAGCTTAACCCTTCTTTTATAAATTCAAATACAGCAATGTTAAAGTTTGAATGCTAATGCTAACTTGCTAATGCTAGCGATCTATTGTTAGTGCTAATATCTGGACATTTTCATACTGTACGTGTCCTCTATGATGGAAATTAGAGATCAGATGGCAAAAAAAGCACAACCCTCCATGGCAATATGAGATTAAATGGCATTAAAGCTTAACCCTTCTAGTATATATGCAAATACAGCGCTGTTAAATTTGAATGCTAATGCTAACTTGCTAATGCTAGCGATCTAATGCAAGCGCTAATATCTGGTCATTTTCATACTGTACGTGTCCTCTATGATAGAAATAAGATATCAGATGGCATTAAAGCATAACCCTTCATGGCAATGTGAGATTAAATGGCATTAAAGCTTAACCCTTCTTGTAAATATGCAAATACAGTCATGTTAAGGTTTGAATGCTAATGCTAGCGATCTAATGCTATTGCTAATATCTGTTCATTGTCATACTGTATGTGTCCTCTATGATGGAAATAAGAGATCAGATGGCATTAAAGCATAACCCTTCATGGGAATATGAGATTAAATGGCATTAAAGCTTATCCCTTCTTGTATATATGCAAATTCAGCAATGTTAAATTTGAATGCAAATGCTAACTTGCTAATGCTAGCGATCTAATGCTAGTGCTAATATCTGGTAATTTTCATACTGGAAAGGTCCTCTTTAATGGAAATAAGAGATCACATGGCATTAAAGCTTAACCCTTCTTGTAAATATGCAAATTCAGTCATGTTAAAGTTTGAATGCTAATGCTAGCGATCTAATGCTAGTGCTAATATCTGGTCATTGTCATACTGGATGTGTCCTCTATGATGGAAATAAGAGATCAGATGGCATTCAAGCATAACCCTTCATGGCAATGTTAGATTAAATGGCATTAAGGCTTAACCCTTCTTATACATATGCAAATACAGCAAGGTTAAAGTTTGAATGCTAATGCTAACTTGCTAATGCTAGCGATCTAATGCTTAGTGCTAATATCCGGTCATTGTCATACTGTATGTGTCCTCTATGATGGAAATAAGAGGTGAGATGGCATTAAAGCATAACCCTTCATGGGAATATGAGATTAAATGGCATTCAAGCTAACCCTTCTTGTCTATATGCAAATACAGCAATGTTAAACTTTGAATGCAAATGCTAACTTGGTAATGCTAGCAATCTAATGCTAGTGCTAATGTCTGCTCATTTTCATACTGTACGTGTCCTCTATGATGGAAATAAGAGATCACATGGCATTAAAGCATAACCCTTCATGGGAATGAGATTAGATGGCATTAAAGCTTAACCTTTCTTGTAAATATGCAAATAGAGTCATGTTAAAGTTTGAATGCTAATGCTAGCGATCTAATGCTAGTGCTAATATCTAGTCATTTTCATACGGTACTTGTCTTCTATGATGGAAATATGAGATCAGATGGAATTAAAGCATAACACTTCATGGGAATATGAGATTAAATCGGATTAAAGCTTAACCCTTCTTTTATAAATTCAAATACAGCAATGTTAAAGTTTGAATGCTAATGCTAACTTGCTAATGCCAGCGATCTATTGTTAGTGCTAATATCTGGTCATTTTCATACTGTACGTGTCCTCTATGATGGAAATAAGAGATCAGATGGCATTAAAGCATATCCCTTCATGGGAATATGAGATTAAATGGCATTCAAGCTTAACCCTTCTTGTATATATGCAAATACAGCAATGTTAAAGTTTGAATGCTAATGCTAACTTGCTAATGCTAGCGATTTAATGCTAGTGCTAATATCTGGTCAATGTCATACTGTATGTGTCCTCTATGATGGAAATAGAGATCACATGGCATTAAAGCATAACCCTTCATGGGAATATGAGATTAGATGGCATTAAAGCTTAACCCTTCTTGTAAATATGCAAATACAGTCATGTTAAAGTTTGAATGCTAATGCTAGCGATCTAATGCTAGTGCTAATATCTAGTCATTTTCATATGGTACTTGTCTTCTATGATGGAAATAAGAGATCAGATGGCATTAAAGCATAACACTTCATGGGAATATGAGATTAAATGGCATTAAAGCTTAACCCTTCTTTTATAAATTCAAATACAGCAATGTTAAAGTTTGAATGCTAATGCTAACTTGCTAATGCTAGCGATCTATTGTTAGTGCTAATATCTGGTCATTTTCATACTGTACGTGTCCTTTATGATGGAAATAAGAGATCAGATGGCAAAAAAGCACAACCCTTCATGGCAATATGAGATTAAATGCCATTAAAGCTTAACCCTTCTAGTATATATGCAAATACAGCACTGTCAAATTTGAAGGCTAATGCTAACTTGCTAATGCTAGCGATTTAATGCTAGTGCTAATATCTGGTCATTTTCAGACTGTACGTGTCCTCTATAATGGAAATAAGAGATCACATGGCATTAAAGCATAACCCTTCATGGGAATATGAAATGAGATGCCATTAAAGCTTAACCCTTCTTGTAAATATGCAAATACAGTCATGTTAAAGTCTGAATGCTAATGCTTGCGATCTAATGCTAGTGCTAATATCTGGTCATTGTCATACTGTATATGTCCTCTATGATGGAATTAAGAGATCAGATGGCATTAAAGCATAACCCTTCATGGCAATTTGAGATTAAATGGCATTAAAGCTTAACCCTTCTTGTAAATATACAAATACAGTAATGTTAAAGTTTGAATGCTAATGCTAACTTGCTAAGGCTAGCAATCTAATGCTATTGCTAATATCTGGTCATTTTCATAATGTACGTGTCCTCTATGATGGAAATTAGAGATCAGATGGCATTAAAGCATAACCCTTCATGGGAATATGAGATCAAATGGCATTAAAGCTTAACCCTTCTTGTAAATATGCAAATACTGTCATGTTAAAGTTTGAATGATAATGCTAGCGATCTAATGCTAGTGCTAATATCTGGTCATTTTCATACTTTATGTTTCCTTTATGATGGACTTAAGAGATCAGATGGCAATAAAGCATAACCCTTCATGGCAATATGAGATTAAATGGCATTAAAGCTTAACCCTTCTTGTATATATGCAAATACAGCAATGTTAAAGTTTGAATCCTAATACTAATTTGCTAATGCTAGCGATTTCATGTTAGTGCTAATATCTGGTCATTTTCATACTGTACGTGTCCTCTTTGATGGAAAAAAGAGATCACATGCCATGAAAGCATAACCCTGCATGGCAATATGAGATTTAATGGCATTAAAGCTTAACTGTTCTTGTATATATGCAAATACAGCAATGTTAAAGTTTTAATGCTAATGCTAACTTGCTAATGCTAACGATCTATTGCGAGTGCTAATATCTGGTCATTGTCATACTGTATGTGTCCTCTATGATGGAAATAAGAGATCAGATGGCATTAAAGTATTACCCTTCATGGCAATATGAGATTCAATGGCATTCAAGCTTAACACTTCTTGTATATGTAAAAATACAGCAATGTTAAAGTTTGAATGCTAATGCTAACTTGCTAATTCTAGCGATCTAATGCTAATGCTAATATTTGGTCATTTTCATATTGTACGTGTCCTCAATGATCGAAATAAGAGATCAGATGGCATTAAAGCATAACCCTTAATGGCAATTTGAGATTAAATGGCATTAAAGCGTAACCTGTCTTGTATATATGCAAATACAGCAATGTTAAAGTTTGAATCCTAATGCTAACTAGCTAATTCTAGCGATCTAATGCTAATGCTAATATTTGGTCATTTTTATATTGTACGTGTCCTCAATGATCGAAATAAGAGATCAGATGGCATTAAAGCATAACCCTTCATGGCAATTTGAGATTAAATGGCATTAAAGCTTAACCCTTCTTGTATATATACAAATACAGCTATGTTAAAGTTTGAATGCTAATGCTAGCTTGCTTATGCTAGCGATCTAATGCTAGTGCTAATATCTGGTCATTTTCATACTGTATGTGTCCTCTATGATGGAAATAAGAGATCAGATGTCATTAAAGCATAACCCTTCATGGCAATATGAGATTCAATGGCATTCAAGCTTAACCCTTCTTGTATATGTAAAAATACAGCAATGTTAAAGTTTGAATGCTCATGCTAACTTGCTAATGCTAACGATCTAATGCTAGTGCTAAAATCTTGTCATTTTCATACTGTATGTGTCCTTTATGATGGAAATAAGAGATCACATGGCATCAAAGCATAACCCTTCATGGGAATATGAGATTAGATGGCATTAAAGCTAAACCCTTCTTGTAAATATGCAAATACAGTCATGTTAAAGTTTGAATGCTAATGCTTGCTAATGCGATCTAATGCTAGTGCTAATATCTGGTCATTGTCATACTGTATGTGTCCTCTATGATGGAAATATGAGATCAGATGGCATTAAAGCATAACCCTTCATGGCAATATGAGATTAAATGGCATTAAAGCTTAACCCGTCTTGTATATATGCAAATACAGCAATGTTAAAGTTTGAATGCTAATGCTAACTTGCTAATGCTGGCGATCTAATACTAGTGCTAATATCTGGTCATTGTCATACTGTACGTGTCCTCTTTGATGGTAATAATTGATCACATTGCATTTAAGCATATCCCTTCATGGGAATATGTGATTAGATGGCATTAAAACTTCATCCTTCTGTTATATATGCAAATACTGCAATGTTAATGTTTGGATGCTAATGCTAACTTGCTAATGCTAGCGATTTAATGTGAGTGCTAATATCTGGTCATTTTCATACTGTACGTGTCCTCTATGATGGAAATAAGAGATCACATGTCATGAAAGCATAACCCTTCATGGGATTATGAGATTAGATGGGATTAAATCTTAACCCTTTTTGTAAATATGCAAATACAGTAATGTTAAAGTTTGAATGCTAATGCTAGCGATCTAATGCTAGTGCTAATATCTGGTCATTGTCATACTGTATGTGTCCTCTATTATGGAAATAAAAGATCAGATGGCATTAAAGCATAACCCTTCATGGCAATATGAGATTCAATGCCATTCAAACTTAACCCTTCTTGTATCTGTAAAAAAAAAGCAATGTTAAAGTTTGAATGCTAATGCTAACTTGCTAATGCTAACGATCTAATACTAGTGCTAATATCTTGTCATTTTCATACTGTACGTGTCCTCTATGATGGAAATAAGAGATCACATGGCATCAAAGCAGAAGCCTTCATGGGAATATGAGATTAGATGGCATTAAAGCTAAACCCTTCTTGTAAATATGCAAATACAGTCATGTTAAAGTTTGAATGCTAATGCGAGCGATCTAATGCTAGTGCTAATATCTGTCATTTTCATACTGTACGTGTCCTCTATGATGGAAATATGAGATCAGATGGCATTAAAGCATTACCCTTCCTGGCAATATGAGATTAAATGGCATTAAAGCTTAACCGGTCTTGTATATATGCAAATACAGCAATGTTAAAGTTTGAATGCTAATGCTAACTTGCTAATTTTAGCGATCTAATGCTAATGCTAATATCTGGTCATTTTCATATTGTACGTGTCCTCTATGATGAAAATAAGAGATCAGATGCCATTAAAGCATAACCCTTCATGGCAATTTGAGATTAAATGGCATTAAAGCTTAACCCTTCTTGTATATTTACAAATACAGCTATGTTAAAGTTTGAATGCTAAAGCTAACTTGCTAATGCTAGCGATCTAATGCTAGCGCAAATATCTGGTCATTTTCATACTGTCATTGTCCTCTATGATGGAAATAAGAGATCAGATGGCATTAAACCATAACCCTTCATGGGAATATGAGCTTAAATGTCATTAAAGCTTAACCCTTCTTATTTATAAGCAAATACAGCAATGTTCAAGTTTGAATGCTAATGCTAACTTGCTAATGCTAGTGATCTTATGCTAGTGCTAATATCTGGTCATTTTCGAACTGTGCGTGTCCTCTCTAATGGAAATAAAAGATCAGATGCCTTTAAAGCATTACCCTTCATGGGAATATGAGATTAAATGGCATTAAAGCTGAACCTTTCTTGTATATATGCAAATACAGCAATGTAAAGTTTGAATGCTAATGCTAACTTGCTAATGCTAGCGATCTAATGCTAGTGCTAATATCTGGTTATTTTCATTCTGTACGTGTCCTCTATGATGGCAATAAGAGATCAGATGGCATTAAAGCATAACCCTTCATGGGAATATGAGATTAAATGGCATTAAAGCTTAACCCTTCTTGTACCTATGCAAATAGAGCAATGTAAAGTTTGAATGCTAATGCTAACTTGCTAATGCTAGCGATCTAATGGTAGTGCTAATATCTGGTTATTTTCATACTGTATGTGTCCTCTATGATGGACATTAGAGATCAGATGGCATTAAAGCATAAACCTTCATGGCTATATGAGATTCAATGGCATTAAAGCTTAACCCTTCTTGTATATATACAAATACAGCAATGTTAAAGTTTGAATGCTAATGCTAACTTGCTAATGCTAACGATCTAATGCTAGTGCTAATATCTTGTTATTTTCTTACTGTACGTGTCCTCTATGATGGAAATAATAGATCACATGGCATCAAAGCATAACCCTTCATGGAAATATGAGATTAGTTCGCATTAAAGCTTAACCCTTCTTGTAAATATGCAAATACTGTCATGTTAAAGTTTGAATGATAATGCTAGCGATCTAATGCTAGTGCTAATATCTGGCCATTGTCATACTTTATGTGTCCTTTATGATGGACATAAGAGATCTGATGGCAATAAAGCATAACCCTTCATGGCAATATCAGATTAAATGGCATTAAAGCTTAACCCTTCTTGTATATATGCAAATACAGCAATGTTAAAGTTTGAATGCTAATGCAAACGTGCTAATGCTAGCGATCTAATTCTAGTGCTAATAACTGGTCATTTTCATACTGTACGTGTCCTCGATGATGGACATAAGAGATCAGATGGTATTGAAGCATAACCCTTCATGGGAATATGTGATTACATGGCATTAAAGCTCAACCATTCTTGTACATATGCAAATACAGCAATGTTAAAGTTTGAATGCTGATGCTAACTTGCTAATGCTAGCGATCTAATGCTAATGCTAATATCTGGTCGTTTTCATACTCTTCGTGTCCTCTATGATGGAAATAAGGGATCAGATGCCTTAAAAGCATAACCCTTCATGGGAATTTGAGATTAAATGGCATTTAAGCTTAACCCTTCTAGTATACATGCAAATACAGCAATGTTAAAGTTTGAATGCTAATGCTAACTTGCCAATGCTAGCGATCTAATGCTAGTGATAATATCTGGTCATTGTCATACTGAATGTGTCCTCTATGATGGAAATAAGAGATCAGATGGCATTAAAGCATAACCCTTCATGGGATTATGAGATTAAATGGCATTAAAGCTTAACCCTTCTTGTACATATGCAAATACTGCAATGTTAAAGTTTGAATTCTAATGCTAACTTGCTAATGCTAGCGATCTAATGCGAGTGCTTATATCTGGTCATTGTCATACTGTATGTGTCCTCTATGATGGAAATAAGAGATCAGATGGCATTAAAGCATAACCCTTCATGGGAAAATGAGATTTAATGTCATTAAAGCTTAACCCTTCTTGTACATATGCAAATACTGTCATGTGAAAGTTTGAATCATAATTCTAGCGATCTAATGCTAGTGCTAATATCTGGTCATTGTCATACTTTATGTGTCCTCTATGATGGACATAAGAGAGATGGCTGATGGCAATCAAAGCATAACCTTCAATGGCAATATCAGATTAAATGGCATTAAATCTTGTTATTTTCTAACCCTTCTTGTATATATGCAAATACAGCAATGTTAAAGTTTCAATGCTAATGCTAGCGATCTAAGGCTAGTGCTAATATCTGGTCATTGTCATACTGTATGTGTCCTCTATGATGGAAATAAGAGATCAGATGGCATTAAAGCATAACCCTTCATGGCTATATGAGATTCAATGGCATAAAGCTTAACCCTTCTTGAATATATACAAATACAGCAATGTTAAAGTTTGAATGCTAATGCTAACTTGCTAATGCTAGCGATCTAATGCGAGTGCTAATATCTGGTCATTGTCATACTGTATGTTTCCTCTATGATGGAAATAAGAGATCAGATGGCATTAAAGCATAACCCTTCATGGGAAAATGAGGTTTAATGTCATTAAAGCTAAACCCTTCTTGTACATATGCAAATACAGCAATGTTAAATTTTGAATGCTAATGCTAGCGATCTAATGCTTGTGCTAATATATGATCATTGTCATACTGTATGTGTCCTCTATGATGGAAATAAGAGATCAGATGGCATTAAAGCATAACCCTTCATGGGAATATGAGATTAGATGGCATTAAAGCTTAACCCTTCTTGTATACATGCCAATTCAGCAATGTTAAAGTTTGAATGCTAATGCTAGCGATCTAATGCTAGTGCTAATATCTGATCATGGTCATTCTGTATGTGTCCTCTATGATGGAAATAAGAGATCAGATTGCATTAAAGCATAACCCTTAATGGCAATATGAGATTAAATGGCATGAAAGCTTTACCCTTCTTGTATATATGCAAATACATCAATGTTAAAGTTTGAATGCTAATGCTAACTTGCTAATTCTAGCGATCTAATGCTAATGCTAATATCTGGTCATTTTCATATTGTACGTGTCCTCTATGATGGAAATAAGAGATCAGATGGCATTAAAGCTTAACCCTTCATGGGAATATGAGATTAAATGTCATTAAAGCTTAAGCCTTGTTGTATAAAAGCAAATTCAGCAATGTTAAAGTTTGAATGCTAATGCTAACTTGCTAATGCTAGCGATCTAATGCTAGTGCTAATATCTGTTCATTTTCATACTGTTCTTGTCCTCTTTAATGGAAATAAAAAATCAGATGCCTTTAAAGCATAACCCTTCATGGGAATATGAGATTAAATGGCATTAGAGCTGAACCTTTCTTGTATATATGCAAATACAGAAATGTTACAGTTTGAATGCTAATGCTAATTTGCTAATTCTAGCGATCTAATGCTAATGCTAATATCTGGTCATTTTCATATTGTACGTGTCCTCTCTGATGGAAATAAGAGATCAGATGGCATTAAAGCATAACCCTTCATCAGAATATGAGATTAAATGGCATTAAAGCTTAACCCTTCTTGTATATATGCAAATACAGCAATGTTAAAGTTTGAATGCTTATGCTAACTTGCTAATGCTAGCGATCTAATACTAGTGCTAATATCTGGTCATTGTCATACTGTACGTGTCCTCTTTGATGGTAATAATTGATCACATGGCATTTAAGCATATCCCTTCATGAGAATATGTGATTAGATGGCATTAAAGCTAAACACTTTTTGTAAATATGTAAATACAGAAATGTTAATGTTTGAATGCTAATGCTAACTTTCTAATGCAAGCGATTTAATGTTAGTGCTAATATCTGGTCATTTTCATGCTGTACGTGTCCTCTATGATGGAAATAAGAGATCACATGTCATTGAAGCATAACCCTTCATGGGAATATGAGATTAGATGGCATTAAAGCTTAACCCTTTTTGTAAATATGCAAATACAGTAATGTTAAAGTTTGAATGCTAATGCTAGCGATCTAATGCTAGTGCTAATATCTGGTCATTGTTATACTGTATGTGTCCTCTATGATGGAAATAAGAGATCAGATGGCATTAAAGCATAACCCTGCATGACTTTATGAGATTCAATGGCATTAAGCTTAACCCTTCTTGTATATATACAAATACAGCAATGTTAAAGTTTGAATGCTAATGCTAAATTGCTAATGCTAACGATCTAATGCTAGTGCTAATATCTTGTTATTTTCATACTGTACGTGTCCTCTATGATGGAAATAAGAGATCACATGGCATCAAAGCATAACCCTTCATGGGAATATGAGATTAGTTGGCATTAAAGCTTAACCCTTCTTGTAAATATGCAAATACTGTCATGTTAAAGTTTGAATGATAATTCTAGCGATCTAATGCTAGTGCTAATATCTGGTCATTGTCATACTTTATGTGTCCTTTATGATGGACATAAGTGATCAGATGGCAATAAAGCATAACCCTTCATGGCAATATCAGATTAAATGGCATTAAAGCTAAACCCTTCTTGTACATATGCAAAAACACCAATGTTAAAGTTTGAATGCTGATGCTTCACTTGCTAATGCTAGCTAAATCTAATGCTAGTGCTAATGCTGATGCTAACTATCTGGTCGTTTTCATACTCTTCGTGTCCTCTATGATGGAAATAAGAGATCAGATGCCTTTAAAGCATAACCCTTCATGGGAATATGAGATTAAATGGCATTTAAGCTTAACCCTTCTAGTATACATGCAAATACAGCAATGTTAAAGTTTGAATGCTAATGCTAACTTGCCAATGCTAGCGATCTAATGCTAATGCTAATATCTGGTCATTGTCATACTGTATGTGTCCTCTATGATGGAAATAAGAGATCAGATGGCATTAAAGCATAACCCTTCATGGGAATATGAGATTAAATGGCATTAAAGCTTAACCCTTCTTGTACATATGCAAATACAGTAATGTTAAGGTTTGAATTCTAATGCTAACTTGCTAATGCTAGCCATCTAATGCTAATGCTGATATCTGTTCATTTTCATACTGTTCGTGTCCTCTATTATGGTAATAAGAGATCAGATGCCTTTAAAGCATAACCCTTCATGGGAATTTGAGATTAAATGGCTTTAAAGCTTAACCCTTCTAGTATATATGCAATTACAGCAATGTTAAAGTTTGAATGCTAATGCTAACTTGCTAATGCTAGCGATCTAATGCTAGTGCTAATATCTGGTCATTGTCATACTGTATGTGTCCTCTATGTCGGAAATAAGAGATCAGATGGCATTAAAGCATAACCCTTCATGGGAAAATGAGATTAAATGTCATTAAAGCTTAACCCTTCTTGTACATATGCAAATACAGCAATGTTAAAGTTTGAATGCTAATGCTAGCGATCTAATGCTAGTGCTAATATCTGATCATTGTCATACTGTATGTGTCCTCTATGATGGAAATAAGAGATCAGATGGCATTAAAGCATAACCCTTCATGGGAATATGAGATTAGATGGCATTAAAGCATAACCCTTCTTGTATACATGCAAATACAGCAATGTTAAAGTTTGAATGCTAATGCTAGCGATCTAATGCTAGTGCTAATATCTGGTCATTGTCATACTGTATGTGTCCTCTATGATGGAAATAAGAGATCAGATGGCATTAAAGCATAACCCTTCATGGCAATATGAGATTAAATGGCATTAAAGCTTAACCCTTCTTGTGTATATGCAAATACAGCAATGTTAAAGTTTGAATGCTAATGCTAACTTGCTAATTCTAGCGATTCAATGCTAATGCTAATATCTGGTCATTTTCATATTATACGTGTCCTCTATGATGGAAATAAGAGATCAGATGGCATTAAAGCATAACCCTTCATGGGAATATTAGATTAAATGTCATTAAAGCTTAAGTCGTCTTGTATAAAAGCAAATACAGCAATGTTAAAGTTTGAATGCTAATGCTAACTTGCTAATGCTACTGATCTAATGCTAGTGCTAATATCTGGTCATTTTCATACTGTTCTTGTCCTCTTTAATGGAAATAAAAGATCAAATGCCTTTAAAGCATAACCCTTCATGGGAATATGAGATTAAATGGCATTAGTGCTGAACCTTTCTTGTATGTATGCAAATACAGCAATGTTAAAGTTTGAATGCTAATGCTAAATTGCTAATGCTAGCGATCTATTGCTAGTGCTAATATCTGGTTATTTTCATACTGTACGTGACCTCTATGATGGAAATAAGAGATCAGATGGCATTATAGCATAACCCTTCATGGGAATATGAGATTAAATGGCATTAATGCTTAAGCCGTCTTGTATAAAAGCAAATACAGCAATGTTAAAGTTTGAATACTAATGCTAACTTGCTAATGCCAGCGATTTAATGTTAGTGCTAATATCTGGTCATTTTCATGCTGTACGTGTCCTCTATGAAGGAAATAAGAGATCACATGTCATTGAAGCATAACCCTTCATGGGAATATGAGATTAGATGTCAATAAAGCTTAACCCTTTTTGTAAATATGCAAATACAGTAATGTTAAAGTTTGAATGCTAATGCTAGCGATCTAATGCTAGTGCTAATAATTGGTCATTGTCATACTGTATGTGTCCTCTATGATGAAAAATAAGAGATCAGATGGCATTAAAGCATAACCCTTCATGGCTATATGAGATTCAATGGCATTAAAGATTAACCCTTCTTGTATATATACAAATACAGCAATGTTAAAGTTTGAATGCTAATGCTAACTTGCTAATGCTAACGATCTAATGCTAGTGCTAATATCTTGTTATTTTCATACTGTACGTGTCCTCTATGATGGAAATAAGAGATCACATGGCATCAAAGCATAACCCTTCATGGGAATATGAGATTAGTTGGCATTAAAGCTTAACCCTTCAGGGGAATATGAGATTAGATGGCATTAAAGCTTAACCCTTCTTGTACATATGCAAATACAGCAATGTTAAAGTTTGAATGCTAATGCTAACTTGCTAATTCTAGCGATCTAATGCTAATGCTAATATCTGGTCGTTTTCATACTCTTCGTGTCCTCTATGTTGGAAATAAGAGATCAGATGCCTTTAAAGCATAACCCTTCATGGGAATATGAGAATAAATGGCATTTAAGCTTAACCCTTCTAGTATACATGCAAATACAGCAATGTTGAAGTTTGAATGCTAATGCTAACTTGCCAATGCTAGCGACCTAATGCTAGTGCTAATGTCTGGTCATTGTCATACTGTATGTGTCCTCTATGATGGAAATAAGAGATCAGATGGCATTAAAGCATAACCCTTCATGGAAATATGAGATTAAATGGCATTATAGCTTAACCCTTCTTGTACATATGCAAATACAGCAATGTTAAAGTTTGAATTCTAATGCTAACTTGCTAATGCTAGCCATCTAATGCTAATGCTAATATCTGTTCATTTTCATACTGTTCGTGTCCTATATTATGGTAATAAGAGATCAGATGCCTTTAAAGCATAACCCATCATGGGAATATGAGATTAAATGGCTTTAAAGCTTAACCCTTCTAGTATATATGCCATTACAGCAATGTTAAAGTTTGAATGCTAATGCTAACTTGCTAATGCTAGCGATCTAATGCTAGTGCTAATATCTGGTCATTGCTATACTGTATGTGTCCTCTATGATGGAAATAAGAGATCAGATGGCATTAAAGCATAACCCTTCATGGGAAAATGAGATTAGATGCCATTAAAGCTTAACCCTTCTTGTACATATGCAAATACAGCAATGTTAAAGTTTGAATGCTAATTCTAGCGATCTAATGCTAATGTTAATATCTAGTCATTTTCATATTATCCGTTTCCTCTATGATGGAAATAAGAGATCAGATGGCATTAAAGCATAACCCTTCATGGGAATATGAGATTAAATGTCATTAAAGCTTAAGCCTTCTATAGTTATAAAAGCAAATACAGCAATGTTAAAAGTTTAAATGCTAATGCTAACTTGCTAATGCTATCGATCTAATGCTAGTGCTAATATCTGGTCATTTTCATACTGTTCTTGCCTCTTTAATGGAAATAAAAGATCAGATGCCTTTGAAGCATATCCCTTCATGGGGATATGAGATTAAATGGCATGAAAGCTTAACCCTTCTTCTATATATGCAAATACAGCAATGTTAAAGTTTGAATGCTAATGCTAGCGATCTAAAGCTAGTGCTAATATCTGGTCAGGGTCATACTGTATGTGTCCTCTATGATGGAAATAAGAGATCAGATGGCATTAAAGCATAACCCTTCATGGCTATATGAGATTCAATGGCATAAAGCTTAACCCTTCTTGTATATATACAAATACAGCAATGTTAAAGTTTGAATGCTAATGCTAACTTGATAATGGTAACGATCTAATGCAAGTGCTAATATCTTGTTATTTTCATACTGTACGTGTCCTCTATGATGGAAATAAGAGATCACATGGCATCAAAGCATAACCCTTCATGGGAATATGAGATTAGTTGGCATTAAAGCTTAACCCTTCAGGGGAATATGAGATTAAATGGCATGAAAGCTTAACCCTTCTTGTATATATGCAAATACAGCAATGTTAAAGTTTGAATGCTAATGCTAGCGATCCAATGCTAGTGCTAATATCTGGTCATTGTCATACTGTATGTGTCCTCTATGATGGAAATAAGAGATCAGATGGCATTAAAGCATAACCCTTCATGGGAATATGAGATTAAATGTCATTAAAGCTTTAAGTTTTCTTGTATAAAAGCAAATACAGCAATGTTAAAGTTTGAATGCTAATGCTAACTTGCTAATGCTAGCGACATAATGCTAGTGCTAATATCTGGTCATTTTCATACTGTTCTTGTCCTCTTTAATGGAAATAAAAGATCAGATGCCTTTAAAGCAAAACCCTTCATGGGAATATGAGATTAAATGGCATTAGTGCTGAACCTTTCTTGTATATATGCAAATACAGCAATGTTAAAGTTTGAATGCTAATGCTAAATTGCTAATGCTAGTTTATCTATTGCTAGTGCTAATATCTGGTTATTTTCATACTGTAATGCGGTCCTCTATGATGGAAATAAGAGATTAGATGGCATTAAAGCATAACCCTTCATGGGAATATGAGATTAAATGGTATTAAAGCTTAAGCCTTCTTGTATAAAAGCAAATACAGCAATGTTAAAGTTTGAATGCTAATGCTAACTTGCTAATGCTAGCGACATAATGCTAGTGCTAATATCTGGTCATTTTCATACTGTTCTTGTCCTCTTTAATGGAAATAAAAGATCAGATGCCTTTAAAGCAAAACCCTTCATGGGAATATGAGATTAAATGGCATTAGTGCTGAACCTTTCTTGTATATATGCAAATACAGCAATGTTAAAGTTTGAATGCTAATGCTAAATTGCTAATGCTAGCGATCTATTGCTAGTGCTAATATCTGGTTATTTTCATACTGTACGTGACCTCTATGATGGAAATAATAGATTAGATGGCATTAAAGCATAACCCTTCATGGGAATATGAGATTAAATGGTATTAAAGCTTAAGCCTTCTTGTATAAAAGCAAATACAGCAATATTAAAGTTTGAATGCTAATGCTAGCGATCTAATGCTAGTGCTAATATCTGGTCATTTTCATACTGTACGTGTCCTCTATGATGGAAATAAGAGATCAGATGGCATTAAAGCATAACCCTTCATGGGAATATGAGATTGAATGGCATTAAAGCTTAACCCTTCTTGTACATATGCAAATACAGCAATGATAAAGTTTGAATTCTAATGCTAACTTGCTAATGCTAGCGATCTAATGCTAATGCTAGTATCTGTTGATTTTCATACTGTTCGTGTCCTCTATTATGGTAATAAGAGATCAGATGCTTTTAAAGCATAACCCTTAATGGGAATATGAGATTAAATGGCTTGACAGCTTAACCCTTCTAGTATATATGCCATTACAGCAATGTTAAAGTTTGAATGCTAATGCTAACTTGCTAATGCTAGCGATCTAATGCTAGTGATAATATCTGGTCATTGTCATACTGTATGTGTCCTCTATGATGGAAATAAGAGATCAGATGGCATTAAAGCATAACCCTTCATGGGAATATGAGATTCAATGGCATTAAAGCTTAACCCTTCTTATATAAATACAAATACAGCAATGTTAAAGTTTGAATGCTAATGCTAACTTGCTAATTCTAGCGATCTAATGCTAATGTTAATATCTAGTCATTTTCATATTATCCGTTTCCTCTATGATGGAAATAAGAGATCAGATGGCATTAAAGCATAACCCTTCATGGGAATATGAGATTAAATGTCATTAAAGCTTAAGCCTTCTCGTATAAAAGCAAATACAGCAATGTTAAAGTTTAAATGCTAATGCTAACTTGCTAATGCTAGCGATCTAATGCTAGTGCTAATATCTGGTCATTTTCATACTGTTCTTGTCCTCTTTAATGGAAATAAAAGATCAGATGCCTTTGAAGCATAACCCTTCATGGGGAGATGAGATTAAATGGCATTAGTGCTGAACCTTTCTTGTATATATGCAAATACAGCAATGTTAAAGTTTAAATGCTAATGCTAACTTGCTAATGCTAGCGATCTAATGCTAGAGCTAATATCTGGTCATTGTCATACTGTACGTGTCCTCTATGATGGAAATAAGAGATCAGATGGCATTAAAGCATAACCCTTCATGGGAATATGCGATTAAATGGCATTAAAGCTTAACCCTTCGTGTATATATGCAAATACAGCAATGTTAATGTTTGAATGCTAATGCTAACTTGCTAATGCTAGCGATTTAATGTTAGTGCTAATATCTGGTCATTTTCATGCTGTACGTGTCCTCTATGATGGAAATAAGAGATCACATGTCATTGAAGCATAACCCTTCATGGCAATATGAGATTAGATGGCATTAAAGCTTAACCCTTTTTGTAAATATGCAAATACAGTAATGTTAAAGTTTGAATGCTAATGCTAGCGATCTAATGCTAGTGCTAATATCTGGTCATTGTCATACTGTATGTGTCCTCTATGATGGAAATAAGAGATCAGATGGCATTAATGCATAACCCTTCATGGCAATATGAGATTAAATGGCATGAAAGCTTAACCATTCTTCTATATATGCAAATACAGCAATGTTAAAGTTTGAATGCTAATGCTAACTAGCTAATTCTAGCGATCTAATGCTAATGCTAATATCTGGTCATTTTCATATTGTACGTGTCCTCTATGATGGAAATAAGAGATCAGATGGCATTAAAGCATTACCCTTCATGGGAATATGAGATAAAATGTCATTAAAGCTTAAGCCTTCTTGTTTAAAAGCAAATACAGCAATGTTAAAGTTTGAATGCTAATGCTATCTTGCTAATGCTAGCGATCTAATGCTAGTGCTAATATCTGGTCATTTTCATACTGTTCTTGTCCTCTTTAATGGAAATAAAAGATCAGATGCCTTTAAAGCATAACCCTTCATGGGAATATGAGATTAAATGGCATTAGAGCTGAACCTTTCTTTTATATATGCAAATACAGTAATGCTAAAGTTTGAATGCTAATGCTAAATTGCTAATGCTAGCGATTTATTGCTAGTGCTAATATCTGGTTATATTCATACTGTACGTGTCCTCTATGATGGAAATAAGAGATCAGATGGCATTAAAGCATAACCCTTCATCGGAATATGAGATTAAATTGCATTAAAGCTTAACCCTTTTTGTATATATGCAAATACAGCAATGTTAAAGTTTGAATGCTTATGCTAACTTGCTAATGCTAGCGATCTAATACTAGTGCTAATATCTGGTCATTGTCATTCTGTACGTGTCCTCTTTGATGGTAATAATTGATCACATGGCATTTAAGCATATCCCTTCATGGGAATATGAGATTAAATGGCATGAAAGCTTAACCCTTCTTCTATATATGCAAATACAGCAATGTTAAAGTTTGAATGCTAATGCTAACTAGCTAATTCTAGCGATCTAATGCTAATGCTAATATCTGGTCATTTTCATATTGTACGTGTCCTCTATGATGGAAATAAGAGATCAGATGGCATTAAAGCATTACCCTTCATGGGAATATGAGATTAAATGTCATTAAAGCTTAAGCCTTCTTGTTTAAAAGCAAATACAGCAATGTTAAAGTTTGAATCCTGATGCTAACTTGCTAATGCTAGCGATCTAATGCTAGTGCTAATATCTGGTCGTTTTCATACTCTTCGTGTCCTCTATGATGGAAATAAGAGATCAGATGCCTTTTAAGCATAACCCTTCATGGGAATATGAGATTAAATGGCATTTAAGCTTAACCCTTCTAGTATACATGCAAATACAGCAATGATAAAGTTTGAATGCTAATGCTAACTTGACAATGCTAGCGATCTAATGCTAATGCTAATATCTGTTCATTTTCATACTGTTCGTGTCCTCTATTATGGTAATAAGAGATCAGATGCCTTTAAAGCATAACCCTTCATGGGAATATGAGATTAAATGGCATTAGTGCTGAACCTTTCTTGTATATATGCAAATACAGCAATGTTAAAGTTTGAATGCTAATGCTAAATTGCTAATGCTAGCGATCTATTGCTAGTGCTAATATCTGGTTATATTCATACTGTACGTGTCCTTTATGATGGAAATAAGAGATCAGATGGCATTAAAGCATAACCCTTCATGGGAATATGAGATTAAATGGCATTAAAGCTTAACCCTTCTTGTATATATGCAAATACAGCAATGTTAATGTTTGAATGCTAATGCTAACTTGCTAGTGCTAGCGATTTAATGTTAGTGTTAATATCTGCTTATTTTCATGCTGTACGTGTCCTCTTTGATGGAAATAAGAGATCACATGTCATTGAAGCATAACCCTTCTTGGGAATAAGGGATTAGATGGCATTAAAGCTTAACCATTTTTGTAAATATGCAAATACCGTAATGTTAAAGTTTGAATGCTAATGCTAGCGATCCAATGCTAGTGCTAATATCTGGTCATTGTCATACTGTATGTGTCCTCTATGATGGAAATAAGAGATCAGATGGCATTAAAGCATAACCCTTCATGGGAATATGAGATTAAATGTCATTAAAGCTTAAGCCTTCTTGTATAAAAGCAAATACAGCAATGTTAAAGTTTGAATGCTAATGCTAACTTGCTAATGCTAGCGATCTAATGCTAGTGCTAATATCTGGTCATTTTCATACTGTTCTTGTCCTCTTTAATGGAAATAAAAGATCAGATGCCTTTAAAGCAAAACCCTTCATGGGAATATGAGATTAAATGGCATTAGTGCTGAACCTTTCTTGTATATATGCAAATACAGCAATGTTAAAGTTTGAATGCTAATGCTAAATTGCTAATGCTAGCGATCTATTGCTAGTGCTAATATCTGGTTATTTTCATACTGTACGTGACCTCTATGATGGAAATAAGAGATTAGATGGCATTAAAGCATAACCCTTCATGGGAATATGAGATTAAATGGCATTAAAGCTTAAGCCTTCTTGTATAAAAGCAAATACAGCAATGTTAAAGTTTGAATGCTAATGCTAACTTGCTAATGCTAGCGATCTAATGCTAGTGCTAATATCTGGTCATTTTCATACTGTTCGTGTCCTCTATGATGGAAATAAAAGATCAGATGGCATTAAAGCATAACCCTTCATGGGAATATGAGATTAAATGGCATTAGTGCTGAACCCTTCTTGTATATATGCAAATACAGCAATGTTAAAGTTTGAATGCTAATGCTGAGAATGGCTTTTTGCTAATGCTAGCGATCTAATGCTAGTGCTAATATCTGGTCATTGTCATACTGTATGTGTCCTCTATGATGGAAATAAGAGATCAGATGGCATTAAAGCATAACCCTTCATGGGAATATGAGATTCAATGGCATTAAAGCTTAACCCTTCTTGTATAAATACAAATACAGCAATGTTAAAGTTTGAATGCTAATGCTAACTTGCTAATGCTAACGATCTAATGCTAGTGCTAATATCTTGTTATTTTCATACTGTACGTGTCCTCTATGATGGAAATAAGAGATCACATGGCATTAAAGCATAACCCTTCATGGGAATATGAGATTAGTTGGCATTAAAGCTTAACCCTTCTTGTAAATATGCAAATACTGTCATGTTAAAGTTTGAATGATAATGCTAGCGATTTAATGCTAGTGCTAATATCTGGTCATTTTCATACTTTATGTGTCCTTTATGATGGACTTAAGAGATCAGATGTCAATAAAGCATAACCCTTCATGGCAATATCAGATTAAATAGCATTAAAGCTTAACCCTTCTTGTATATTTGCAAATACAGCAATATTAAAGTTTGAATGCTAATGCTAGCGATCTAATGCTAGTGCTAATATCTGGTCATTTTCATACTGTACGTGTCCTCTATGATGGAAATAAGAGATCAGATGGCATTGAAGCTTAACCTTTCATGGGAATATGAGATTAAATGGCATTAAAGTTAAACCCTTCTCGTACATATGCAAATACAGCAATGTTAAAGTTTGAATGCTGATGCTAACTTGCTAATGCTAGCGATCTAATGCTAGTGCTAATATCTGGTCGTTTTCATACTCTTCGTGTCCTCTATGATGGAAATAAGAGATCAGATGGCATTAAAGCATAACCCTTCATGGGAATATGAGATTAAATGTCATTAAAGCTTAACCCTTCTTGTACATATGCAAATACAGCAATGTTAAAATTTGAATTCTAATGCTAACTTGCTAATGCTAGCCATCTAATGCTAATGCTAATATCTGTTCATTTTCATACTGTTCGTGTCCTCTATTATTGTAATAAGAGATCAGATGCCTTTAAAGCATAACCCTTCATGGGAATATGAGATTAAATGGCTTTAAAGCTTAACCCTTCTAGTATATATGCCATTACAGCAATGTTAAAGTTTGAATGCTAATGCTAACTTGCTAATGCTAGCGATCTAATGCTAGTGCTAATATCTGGTCGTTTTCATACTCTTCGTGTCCTCTATGATGGAAATAAGAGATCAGATGGCATTAAAGCATAACCCTTCATGGGAAAATGAGATTCAATGTCATTAAAGCTAAACCCTTCTTGTACATATGCAAATACAGCAATGTTAAAGTTTGAATGCTAATGCTAGCGATCTAATGCTCCTGCTAATATCTGGTCATTGTCATACTGTATGTGTCCTCTATGATGGAAATAATAGATCAGATGGCATTAAAGCATAACCCTTCATGGGAATATGAGATTAGATGGCATTAAAGCTTAACCCTTCTTGTATACATGCAAATACAGCAATGTTAAAGTTTGAATCCTAATGCTAACTTGCTAATGCTAGAGATCTAATGCTAGTGCTAATATCTGGTCATTTTCATACTGTTCTTGTCCTCTTTAATGGAAATAAAAGATCAGATGCCTTTAAAGCATGACCCTTCATGGGATTATGAGATTAAATGGCATTAAAGCTAACCTTTCTTGTATATATGCAAATACAGCAATGTTAAAGTTTGAATGCTAATGCTAAATTCTAATGCTAGCGATCTAATACTAGTGCTAATATCTGGTCATTGTCATTCTGAACGTGTTCTCTTTGATGGTAATAATTGATCACATGGCATTTAAGCATATCCCTTCATGGGAATATGTGATTAGATGGCATTAAAACTTCACCCTTCTTGCATATATGCAAATACAGCAATGTTAATGTTTGAATGCTAATGCTAACTTGCTAATGCCAGCGATTTAATGTAAGTGCTAATATCTGGTCATTTTCATGCTCTACGTGTCCTCTATGATGGAAATAAGAGATCACATGTCATTGAAGCATAAATCTTCATGGGAATATGAGATTAGATGGCATTAAAGCTTAACCCTTTTTGTAAATATGCAAATACAGTAATGTTAAAGTTTGAATGCTAATGCTAGCGATCTAATGCTAGTGCTAATATCTGGTCATTGTCATACTGTATGTGTCCTCTATGATGGAAATAAGAGATCAGATGGCATTAAAGCATAACCCTTCATGGCTATATGAGATTAAATGGCATTAAAGCTTAACCCTTCTTGTATATATACAAATACAGCAATGTTAAAGTTTGAATGCTAATGCTAACTTGCTAATGCTAACGATCTAATGCTAGTGCTAATATCTTGTTATTTTCATACTGTACGTGTCCTCTATGATGGAAATAAGAGATCACATGGCATCAAAGCATAACCCTTCATGGGAATATGAGATTAGTTGGCATTAAAGCTTAACCCTTCTTGTAAATATGCAAATACTGTCAAGTTAAAGTTTGAATGATAATGCTAGCGAACTAATGCTAGTGCTAATATCTGGTCATTTTCATACTGTACGTATCCTCGATGATGGAAATAAGAGATCAGATGGCATTGAAGCATAACCCTTCATGGGAATATGAGATTAAATGGCATTAAAGCTAAACCCTTCTTGTACATATGCAAATACAGCAATGTTAAAGTTTGAATGCTGATGCTAATTTGCTAATGCTAGCGATCTAATGCTAGTGCTAATATCTGGTCGTTTTCATACTCTTCGTGTCCTCGATGATGGAAATAAGAGATCAGATGCCTTTAAAGCATAACCCTTCATGGGAATATGAGATTAAATGGCATTTAAGCTTAACCCTTCTAGTATACATGCAAATACAGCAATGTTAAAGTTTGAATGCTAATGCTAACTTGCCAATGCTAGCGATCTAATGCTAGTGCTAATATCTGGTCATTGTCATACTGTATGTGTCCTTTATTATGGAAATAAGAGATCAGATGGCATTAAAGCATAACCCTTCATGGGAATATGAGATTAAATGGCATTAAAGCTTAACCCTTCTTGTACATATGCAAATACAGCAATGATAAAGTTTGAATTCTAATGCTAACTTGCTAATGCTAGCGATCTAATGCTAATGCTAGTATCTGTTGATTTTCATACTGTTCGTGTCCTCTATTATGGTAATAAGAGATCAGATGCCTTTAAAGCATAACCCTTAATAGGAATATGAGATTAAATGGCTTGACAGCTTAACCCTTCTAGTATATATGCCATTACAGCAATGTTAAAGTTTGAATGCTAATGCTAACTTGCTAATGCTAGCGATCTAATGCTAGTGATAATATCTGGTCATTGTCATACTGTATGTGTCCTCTATGATGGAAATAAGAGATCAGATGGCATTAAAGCATAACCCTTCATGGGAAAATGAGATTAAATGTCATTAAAGCTTAACCCTTCTTGTACATATGCAAATTCAGCAATGTTAAAGTTTGAATGCTAATGCTAGCGATTTAATGCTAGTGCTAATATCTGATCATTGTCATTCTGTATGTGTCCTCTATGATGGAAATATCAGAGAGACCCTTCATGGGAATATGTGATTAGATGGCATTAAAGCATAACCCTTCTTGTATACATGCAAAACACAGTTTGAATGTTAAAGTTTGAATGCTAATGCTAGCGATCTAATGCTAGATGCCTTTAATATGTCCATTCATTGTCATACTGCATGTGTCCTCTATGATGGAAATTAGAGATTAGATGGCATTAAAGCATAACCCTTCATGGCAATATGAGATTAAATGGCATTAAAGCTTAACCCTTCTTGTATATATGCAAATACAGCAATGTTAAAGTTTGAATGCTAATGCTAACTTGCTAATTCTAGCGATCTAATGCTAATGCTAATATCTGGTCATTTTCATATTATACGTGTCCTCTATGATGGAAATAAGAGATCAGATGCCTTTAAAGCATAACCCTTCATGGGAATATGAGATTAAATGTCATTAAAGCTTAAGCCTTCTTGTATAAAAGCAAATACAGCAATATTAAAGTTTGAATGCTAATGATAACTTGCTAATGCTAGCGATCTAATGCTAATGGTAATATCTGGTCATTTTCATACTGTTCCTGTCCTCTTTAATGGAAATAAAAGATCAGATGCCTTTAAAGCATAACCCTTCATGGGAATATGAGATTTAATGGCATTAGTGCTGAACCTTTCTTGTATATACGTCAATACAGCAATGTTAAAGTTTGAATGCTAATGCTAAATTGCTAATGCTAGCGATCTATTGCTAGTGCTAATATATGGTCATTGTCATACTTTATGTGTCCTTTATGATGGACATAAGAGATCAGATGGCAATAAAGCATAACCCTTCATGGCAATATCAGATTAAATGGCATTAAAGCTTAACCCTTCTTGTATATATGCAAATACAGCAATGTTAAAGTTTGTATGCTAATGCAAACGTGCTAATGCTAGCGATATAATGCTAGTGCTAATATCTGGTCATTGTCATACTGTATGTGTCCTGTATGATGGAAATAAGAGATCAGATGGCATTAAAGCATAACCCTTCATGGGAATATGAGATTAAATGGCATTAAAGCTTAACCCTTCTTGTACATATGCAAATACAGCAATGTTAAAATTTGAATACTAATGCTTACTTGCTAATGCTAGCCAACTAATGCTAATGCTAATATCTGTTCATTTTCTTACTGTTCGTGTCCTCTATTATGGTAATAAGAGATCAGATGTCTTTAAAGCATAACCCTTCATGGGAAAATGAGATTAACTGGCTTTAAAGCTTAACCCTTCTAGTATATATGCCATTACAGCAATGTTAAAGTTTGAATTCTAATGCTTTCTTGCTAATGCTAGCGATCTAATGCTAGTGCTAATATCTGGTCATTGTCATACTGTTTGTGTCATCTATGATGGAAATAAGAGATCAGATGGCATTAAAGCATAACCCTTCATGGGAAAATGAGATTAAATGTGATTAAAGCTTAACCCTTCTTGTACATTTGCAAATACAGCAATGTTAAAGTTTGAATGCTAATGCTAGTGATCTAATGCTAGTGCAAATATCTGATCATTGTCATACTGTATGTGTCCTTTATGATGGAAATAAGAGATCAGATGGCATTAAAGCATAACCCTTCATGGGAAAATGAGATTAAATGTCATTAAAGCTTAACCCTTCTTGTATAGAGGCAAATACAGCAATGTTAAAGTTTGAATGCTAAAGCTAACTTGCTAATTCTAGCGATCTAATGCTAATGCTAATATCTGGTCATTTTCATATTATACGTGTCCTCTATGATGGAAATAAGAGATCAGATGGCATTAAAGCATAACCCTTCATGGGATTATGAGATTAAATGTCATTAAAGCTTAAGCCTTCTTGTATAAAGCAAATACAGCAATGTTAAAGTTTGAATGCTAATGCTAACTTGCTAATGCTAGCGATCTAATGCTAGTGCTAATATCTGGTCATTTTCATACTGGTCTTGTCCTCTTTAATGGAAATAAAAGATCAGGTGCCTTTAAAGCATATCCCTTCATGGGAATACGAGATTATATGGCATTAGTGCAGCACCTTTCTTGTATATATGCAAATACAGCAATGTTTAAGTTTGAATGCTAATCCTAAATTGCTAATGCTAGCGATCTATTGCTAGTGCTAATATCTGGTTATATTCATACCGTACGTGTCCTCTATGATGGAAATAAGAGATCAGATGGCATTAAAGCATAACCCTTCATGGGAATATGAGATTAAATGGCATTAAAGCTTAACCCTTCTTGTAAATATGCAAATACAGCAAAGTTAAAGTTTGAATGCTGATGCTAACTTGCTAATGCTAGCGATCTAATACTAGTGCTAATATCTGGTTATTGTCATACTGTACGTGTGATCTTTGATGGTCATAATTGATCACATGGCATTTAAGCATATCCCTTCATGGGAATATGTGATTAGATGGCATTAAAGCTTCACCCTTCTTGTATATATGCAAATACAGCAATGTTAATGTTTGAATGCTAATGCTAACCTGCTAATGCTAGCGATTTAATGTTAGTGCTAATATCTGGTCATTTTCATGCTGTACGTGTCCTCTATGATGGAAATAAGAGATCACATGTCATTGAAGCATAACCATTCATGGGAATATAAGATTAGATGGCATTAAAGCTGAACCCTTTTTTGTAAATATGCAAATACTGTCATGTTTAAGTTTGAATGATAATGCTAGCGATCTAATGCTAGTGCTAATATCTGGTCATTGTCATACTGTATGTGTCCTCTATGATGGAAGTAAGAGTTCAGATGGCATTAAAGCATAATCCTTCATGGCTATATGAGATTCAATGGCATTAAAGCTTAACTCTTCTTGTATATATCCAAAATCAGCAATGTTAAAGTTTGAATTCTAATGCTAACTTGCTAATGCTAACGATCTAATGCTAGTGCTAATATCTTGTTATTTTCATACTCTACGTGTCTTGTATGATAGAAATAAGAGATCACATGTCATCAAAGCATTACCCTTCATGGGAATATGAGATTAGATGGCATTAAAGCTTAACCCTTCTTGTAAATATGCAAATACTGTCATGTTTAAGTTTGAATGATAATGCTAGCGATCTAATGCTAGTGCTAATATCTGGTCATTGTCATACTTTATGTGTCCTTTATGATGGACATAAAAGATCAGATGGCAATAAAACATAACCCTTCATGGCAATATAAGATTAAATGGCATTTAAGCTTAACCCTTCTAGTATAGATGCAAATACAGCAATGTTAAAGTTTGAATGCTAATGCTAACTTGCCAATGCAAGCGATCTAATGCTAGTGCTAATATCTGATCATTGTCATACTGTATGTGTCCTCTATGATGGAAATAAGAGATCAGATGGCATTAAAGCATAACCCTTCATGGGAATATGAGATTAGATGGCATTAAAGCTTAACCCTTCTTGTATACATGCAAATACAGCAATGTTAAAGTTTGAATGCTAATGCTAGCGATCTAATGCTAGTGCTACTATCTGGTCATTGTCATACTGTATGTGTCCTCTATGATGGAAATAAGAGATCAGATGGCATTAAAGCATAACCCTTCATGGCAATATGAGATTAAATGGCATTAAAGCTTAACCCTTCTTGTATATATGCAAATACAGCAATGTTAAAGTTTGAATGCTAATGCTAACTTGCTAATGCTAGCGATCTATTGCTAGTGCTAATATCTGGTTATATTCATACTGTACGTGTCCTCTATGATGGAAATAAGAGATCAGATGCCTTTTAAGCATATCCCTTCATGGGAATATGAGATTAAATGGCTTTAAAGCTGAACCCTTCTAGTATATATGCCATTACTGCAATGTTAAAGTTTGAATGCTAATGCTAACTTGCTAATGCTAGCGATCTAATACTAGTGCTAATATCTGGTCATTGTCATACTTTTTGTGTCCTTTATGATGGACATAAGAGATCAGATGGCAATTAAGCATAACCCTTCATGGCAATATCAGATTAAATGCCATTAAAGCTTAACCCTTCTTGTATATATGCAAATACAGCAATGTTAAAGTTTGAATGCTAATGCAAACGTGCTAATGCTAGCGATCTAATGCTAGTGCTAATATCTGGTCATTTTCATACTGTATGTGTCCTCGATGATGGAAAAAAGAGATCAGATGGCATTGAAACATAACCCTTCATCGGAATATGAGATTAAATGGCATTAAAGCTAAACCCTTTTTGTACATATGCAAATACAGCAATGTTAAAGTTTGAATGCTAATGATAACTTACTAATTCTAGCGATCTAATGCTAATGCTAATATCTGGTCATTTTCATGTTGTACGTGTCCTCTATGATTGAAATAAGAGATCAAATGGCATTGAAGCATAACCCTTCATGGGAATATGAGATTAAATGGCATTAAAGCTTAACCCTTCTTGTACATATGCAAATACAGCAATGTTAAAGTTTGAATGCTGATGCTAACTTGCTAATGCTAGTGATCTAATGCTATTGCTAATATCTGCTCGTTTACATACTGTTCGTGTCCTCTATGATTGAAATAAGAGATCAGAAGCCTTTCAAGCATAACCCTTCATGGGAATAAGAGATTAAATGGCATTTAAGCTTAACCCTTCTAGTATACATGCAAATACAGCAATGTTAAAGTTTGAATGCTAATTCTAACTTGCTAATGCTAGCGATCTAATGCTAGTGCTTATATCTGGTCATTGTCATACTGTATGTGTCCTCTATAATGGAAATAAGAGATCAGATGGCATTAAAGCATAACCCTTCTTGGGAATATGAGATTAAATGGCATTAAAGCTTAACCCTTTTTGTACATATGCAAATACAGCAATGTTAAAGTTTGAATTCTAATGCTAACTTGCTAATGCTAGCCATCTAATGCTAATGCTAATATCTGTTCATTTTCATACTGTTCGTGTCCTCTATTATGGTAATAAGAGATCAGTTGCCTTTAAAGCATAACCCTTCATGGGAATATGATATTAAATCGCTTTAAAGCTTAACCCTTCTAGTATATATGCCGTTACAGCAATGTTAAAGTTTGAAGCAATGTTAAAGTTTGAATGCTTATATCTATTGTCTACTGTATGTGTCCTCTATGATGGAAATAAGAGATAATGGCTAGCATGGGAATATGAGATCTAATGCTAGTGCTAACTTGCTAATGCTAGCCATCTAATGCTTATGCTAATAATCTGGCCATCATTTTCATACTGTTGTGTGCTCTATTATGGTAATAAGAGATCAGATGCCTTTTAAGAATAACCCTTCATGGGAATATGAGATTAAATGGCTTTAAAGCTGAACCCTTCTAGTATATATGCCATTACAGCAATGTTAAAGTTTGAATGCTAATGCTAACTTGCTAATGCTAGCGATCTAATGCTAGTGCTATTATCTGCTCATTATCATACTGTATGTGTCCTCTTTGATGGAAATAAGAGATCAGATGGCATTAAAGCATAACCCTTCATGGAAATATGAGATTAAAAGGCATTAAAGCTTAACCCTTCTTGTACATATTCAAATAAAGCAATGTTAAAGTTTGAATGCTTATGCTAACTTGCTAATGCTAGCGATCTAATGCTAGTGCTAATATCTGTTCGTTTTCATACTCTTCGTGTCCTCTATGATGAAAATAAGAGATCAGATGCCTTTAAAGCATTACCCTTCATGGGAATATGAGATTAAATGGCATTTAAGCTTTACCCTTCTAGTATACATGCAAATACAGCAATGTTAAAGTTTGAATTCTAATGCTAACTTGCTTATTCTAGCCATCTAATGCTAATGCTAATATCTGTTCATTTTCATACTGTTTGTGTCCTCTATTATGGTAATAAGAGATCAGATGCCTTTAAAGCTTAACCCTTCATGGGAATATGAGATTAAATGGCTTTAAAGCTTAAACCTTCTTGTACATATGCAAATACAGCAATGTTAAAGTTTGAATGCTAATGCTAACTTGCCAATGCTAGCGATCTAATGCTAGTGCTAATATCTGATCATTGTCATACTGTATGTGTCCTCTATGATGGAAATAAGAGATCAGATGGCATTAAAGCATAACCCTTCATGGGAATATGAGATTAGATGGCATTAAAGCTTAACCCTTCTTGTATACATGCAAATACAGCAATGTTAAAGTTTGAATGCTAATGCTAGCGATGTAATGCTATTGCTAATATCTGGTCATTGTCATACTGTATGTGTCCTCTATGATGGAAATAAGAGATCTGATGGCATTGAAGCATAACCCTTCATGGCAATATGAGATTAAATGGCATTAAAGCTTAACCCTTCTTGTATATATGCAAAAACAGCAATGTTAAAGTTTGAATGCTAATGCTATCTTGCTAATTCTAGCGATCTAATGCTATTGCTAATATCTGGTCATTTTCATATTATACGTGTCCTCTTTGATGGAAATAAGAGATCAGATGGCATTAAAGCATAACCCTTCATGGGAATATGAGATTAAATGTCATTTAAGCTTAAGCCTTCTTGTATAAAAGCAAATACAGCCATGTTAAAGTTTGAATGCTAATGCTAACTTGCTAATGCTAGAGATCTAATGCTAGTGCTAATATCTGGTCATTTTCATACTGTATGTGTCCTCTATGATGGAAATAAGAGTTCAGATGGCATTAAAGCATAACCCTTCATGGCTATATGAGATTCATTGGCATTAAAGCTTAATTCTTCTTGTATATATACAAATAAAGCAATGTTAAAGTTTGAATGCTAATGCTAACTTGCTAATGCTAACGATCTAATGCTAGTGCTAATATCTTGTTATTTTCATACTCTACGTGTCCTCTATGATGGAAATTAGAGATCACATGCCATCAAAGCATAACCTTTCATGGGAATATGAGATTAGATGCCATTAAAAGCTTAACTGTTCTTGTACATATGCAAATACAGCAATGTTAAAGTTTGAATTCTAATGCTAACTTGCGAATGCTAGCGATCTAATGCTAGTGCTAATATCTGGTCATTTTCATTCTGGACTTGTCCTCTATGATGGAAATAAGAGATCAGATGCCATTAAAGCATTACCCTTCATGGAAATATGAGATTAAAAGGCATTAAAGCTTAACCCTTCTTGTACATATTCAAATAAAGCAATGTTAAAGTTTGAATGCTAATGCTAACTTGCTAATGCTAGCGATCTAATGCTAGTGCTAATATCTGGTCATTTTCATACTGTTCGTGTCCTCTATGATTGAAATAAGAGATCAGATGGCATTAAAATAAATGGGAATAGATTAAATCATTAAAGATGGCATTGAAAATGCTTATAACCCTTCATGGGAATATAAGAGATCAGATTAACCCTTCATGGGAATATGAGATAAATGGCATTATTTTCAAAGCTTAACCCTTCTTGTACATAATTCAAATACAGCAATGTTAAAGTTTGAATGCTAATGCTAATTTGCTAATGCTAGCGATCTAATGCTAGTGCAAATATCTGGTCATTTTCATTCTGGACTTGTCCTCTATGATGGAAATAAGAGATCAGATGCCATTAAAGCATTACCCTTCATGGAAATATGAGATTAAAAGGCATTAAAGCTTAACCCTTCTTCTACATATTCAAATAAAGCAATGTTCAAGTTTGAATGCTAATGCTAACTTGCTAATGCTAGCGATCTAATGCTAGTGCTAATATCTGGTCATTTTCATACTGTTCGTGTCCTCTATGATTGAAATAAGAGATCAGATGGCATTAAAGCATAACCCTTCATGGGAATATGAGATTACATGGCATTAAAGCTTAACCCTTCTTGTATATATACAAACACAGCAAATGTTAAAGTTTGAATGCTAATGCTAACTTGCTAATTCTAGCGATCTAATGCTAGTGCTAATATCTCGTCATTTTCATACTGTACTTGTCCTCTATGATGGAAATAAGAGATTAGATGGCATTAAAGCATAACCCTTCATGGGAATATGTAATTAGATGGCATTATTGCTTAACCCTTCTTGTACATATGCAAATACGGCAATGTTAAAGTTTGAATGCTAATGCTAACTTGCTAATGCTAGCAATCTAATGCTAGTGCTAATATCTGGTCATTGTCATATTGTATGTGTCCACTATGATGGAAATAAGAGATCAGATGGCATTAAAGCACAACCCTTCATGGGAATATGAGATTAAATGCCATTAAAGCTTAACCCTTCTTGTATAAATTCAAATACAGCAATGTTAAAGTTTGAATGCTAATGCTAACTTGCCAATGATAGCGATTTAATGCTAGTGCTAATATCTGGTCATTATCATACTGTACGTGTCCTCTATGATGGAAATAAGAGATCAGATGCCATTAAAGCATTACCCTTCATGGAAATATGAGATTAAATGGCATTAAAGCTTAACCCTTCTTTTACATATGCAAATACAGCAATGTTAAAGTTTGAATGCTAATGCTAACTTGCTAATGCTAGCGATCTAATGCTAGGGCTAATATCTGGTCATTTTCATACTGTTCGTGTCCTCTATGATTGAAATAAGAGATCAAATGCCTTTAAAGCATAACCCTTCATGGGAATATGAGATGATATGGCATTAAAGCTTAACCCTTCTGGTATATATCCAAATTCAGCAATGTTAAAGTTTGAATGCTAATGCTAACTTGCTAATGCTAGCAAATAAAATGCTAGTGCTAATATCTGGTTATTTTCATACTGTACGTGTCCTCTATGATGGAAAAAAGAGATCAGATGGCATTGAAGCAAAACACTTCATGGGAATATGAGATTAAATGGCATTAAAGCTTAACCCTTCTTTTACATATGCAAATACAGCAATGTTAAAGTTTGAATGCTAATGCGAACTTGCTAATGCTAGCGATCTAATGCTAGTGCTAATATCTGGTCATTTTCATACTGTTCGTGTCCTCTATGATGGAAATAAGAGATCAGATGCCTTTAAACCATAACCCTTCATGGGAATAGGAGATTAAATGGCATTAAAGCTTACCCCTTCTTATATATATAAAAAATACTGCAATGTTAAAGTTTGAAGCCTAATGCTATCTTGCTAATGCTAGCGATCTAATGCTAGTGCTAATATCTTGTCATGTTCATACTGTCCATATCCTCTATGATAAAAATAAGAGATCAGATGGCATTTAAGCATAACCCTTCATGGGAATATGAGATTAAATGGCATTTAAGCTTAACCATTCTTGTATATATGCAAATACAGCAATGTTAAAGTTTGAATGCTAATGATAACTTTGCTAATGCTAGCGATCTAATGCTAGTGCTAATATCTGGTCATGTTCATACTGTACATATCCTCTATGATAAAAATAAGAGATCAGATGGCATTAAAGCATAACCCTTCATGGGAATATGTGATTAGATGGCATTAAAGCTTTACCCTTCTTGTACATATGCAAATACAGCAATGTTAAAGTTTTACTGCTAATGCTATCTTGCTAATGCTAGCGGTCTAATGCTAGTGCTAATATCTGGTCATTGTCATATTGTATGTGTCCTCTCTGATGGAAATAAGAGATCAGATGGCTTTAAAGCATATCCCTTCATGGCAATATGAGATGAAATGGCATTAAAGCTTAACCCTTCTTGTACATATGCAAATACAGCAATGTTAAAGTTTGAATGCTAATGCTAACTTGCTAATGCTAGCGATCTAATGCTAGTGCTAATATCTGGTCATTGTCATATTGTATGTGTCCTCTATGATAGAAATAAGAGATCAGATAGCATAAAAGCATTACCCTTCATGGGAATATGAGATAAAATGGCATTAAAGCTTAACCTTTCTTGTACATATGCAAATACAGCAATGCTAAAGTTTGAATGCTAATGCTAACTTGCTAATCCTAGCGAACTAATGCTACTGCTAATATCTGCTCATTTTCATACTGTTCGTGTCCTCAATGATGTAAATAGGAGATCAGATGACTTTAGAGCATAACCCTTCATGGGAATATGAGATTAAATGGCATGAAAGCTTAACCCTTCTTGTACATATGCAAATTCAGCAATGTTAAAGTTTGAATGCTAATGCTAAATTGCTAATGCTAGTGATCTAATGCTAGTGCTAATATCTGGTCATTTTCATACTGTTCGTGTCCTCTATGATGGAAATAAGAGATCAGATGCCTTTAAAGCATAACCCTGCATGGGAATATGAGATTAGATGGCATGAAAGCTTAACCCTTCTTGTAAATATGCAAATACAGTCATGTTAAAGTTTGAATGCTAATGCTAAATTGCTAATGCTAGCGATCTAATGCTACTGCTAATATCTGCTCATTTTCATACTGTTCGTGTCCTCAATGATGTAAATAGGAGATCAGATGACTTTAAAGCATAACCCTTCATGGCAATATGAGATTAAATGGCATTAAAGCTTAACCCTTCTTGTATATATGCAAAAACAGCAATGTTAAAGTTTGAATGCTAATGCTATCTTGCTAATTCTAGCGATCTAATGCTATTGCTAATATCTGGTCATTTTCATATTATACGTGTCCTCTTTGATGGAAATAAGAGATCAGATGGCATTAAAGCATAACCCTTCATGGGAATATGAGATTAAATGTCATTAAAGCTTAAGCCTTCTTGTATAAAAGCAAATACAGCCATGTTAAAGTTTGAATGCTAATGCTTACTTGCTAATGCTAGAGATCTAATGCTAGTGCTAATATCTGGTCATTTTCATACTGTTCTTGTCCTCTTTAATGGAAATAAAAGATCATATGCCTTTAAAGCATAACCCTTCATGGGAATATGAGATTAAATGGCATTAGTGCTGAACCTTTCTTGTATATATGCAAATACAGCAATGTTAAAGTTTGAATGCTAATGCTAAATTGCTAATGCTAGCGATCTATTGCTAGTGCTAATATCTGGTTATATTCATACTGTACGTGTCCTCTATGATGGAAATAAGAGATCATATGGCATTAAAGCATAACCCTTCATGTGAATATTAGATTAAATGGCATTAAGGCTTAACCCTTCTTGTATTTATGCAAATACAGCAATGTTAATGTTTGAATGCTAATGCTAACTTGCTAATGCTAGCGATTTAATGTTAGTGCTAATATCTGGTCATTTTCATGCTGTACGTGTCCTCTATGATGGAAATAAGAGATCACATGTCATTGAAGCATAACCCTTCATGGGAATATGAGATTAGATGGCATTAAAGCTGAACCCTTTTTGTAAATATGCAAATACAGTAATGTTAAAGTTTGAATGCTAATGCTAGCGATCTAATGCTAGTGCAAATATCTGGTCATTGTCATACTGTATGTGTCCTCTATGATGGAAATAAGAGTTCAGATGGCATTAAAGCATAACCCTTCATGGCTATATGAGATTCATTGGCATTAAAGCTTAATTCTTCTTGTATATATACAAATAAAGCAATGTTAAAGTTTGAATGCTAATGCTAACTTGCTAATGCTAAAGATCTAATGCTAGTGCTAATATCTTGTTATTTTCATACTCTACGTGTCCTCTATGATGGAAATTAGAGATCACATGCCATCAAAGCATAACCTTTCATGGGAATATGAGATTAGATGCCATTAAAGCTTAACCGTTCTTGTACATATGCAAATACAGCAATGTTAAAGTTTGAATTCTAATGCTAACTTGCGAATTCTAGCGATCTAATGCTAGTGCTAATATCTGGTCATTTTCATTCTGGACTTGTCCTCTATGATGGAAATAAGAGATCAGATGCCATTAAAGCATTACCCTTCATGGAAATATGAGATTAAAAGGCATTAAAGCTTAACCCTTCTTGTACATATTCAAATAAAGCAATGTTCAAGTTTGAATGCTAATGCTAACTTGCTAATGCTAGCGATCTAATGCTAGTGCTAATATCTGGTCATTTTCATACTGTTCGTGTCCTCTATGATTGAAATAAGAGATCAGATGGCATTAAAGCTTAATCCTTCATGGGAATATGAGATTAAATGGCATTAAAGCTTAACCCTTCTTGTATATATACAAACACAGCAATGTTAAAGTTTGAATGCTAATGCTTATATCTGTTCATTTTCATACTGTTCGTGTGCTCTATTATGGTAATAAGAGATCAGATGCCTTTTAAGCATAACCCTTCATGGGAATATGAGATTAAATGGCATTAAAGCTTAACCCTTCTTGTATTAATTCAAATACAGCAATGTTAAAGTTTGAATGCTAATGCTAATTTGCTAATGCTAGCGATCTAATGCTAGTGCTAATATCTGGTCATTTTCATTCTGGACTTGTCCTCTATGATGGAAATAAGAGATCAGATGCCATTAAAGCATTACCCTTCATGGAAATATGAGATTAAAAGGCATTAAAGCTTAACCCTTCTTGTACATATTCAAATAAAGCAATGTTCAAGTTTGAATGCTAATGCTAACTTGCTAATGCTAGCGATCTAATGCTAGTGCTAATATCTGCTCATTTTCATACTGTTCGTGTCCTCAATGATGTAAATAGGAGATCAGATGACTTTAAAGCATAACCCTTCATGGGAATATGAGATTAAATGGCATGAAAGCTTAACCCTTCTTGTACATATGCAAATTCAGCAATGTTAAAGTTTGAATGCTAATGCTAAATTGCTAATGCTAATGATCTAATGCTAGTGCTAATATCTGGTCATTTTCATACTGTTCGTGTCCTCTATGATGGAAATAAGAGATCAGATGGCATTAAAGCATAACCCTTCATGGGAATATGAGATTAGATGGCATGAAAGCTTAACCCTTCTTGTAAATATGCAAATACAGCAATGTTAAAGTTTGAATGCTAATGCTAACTTGCTAATGCTAGCGATCTAATGCTAGTGCTAATATCTGGTCATTTTCATATTGTATGTGTCCACTATGATGGAAATAAGAGATTAGATGGCATTAAAGCATAACCCTTCATGGGAATATGTAATTAAATGGCATTATTGCTTAACCCTTCTTGTACATATTCAAATACAGCAATGTTAAAGTTTGAATGCTAATGCTAACTTGCCAATGATAGCAATCTAATGCTAGTGCTAATATCTGGTCATTGTCATATTGTATGTGTCCACTATGATGGAAATAAGAGATCAGATGGCATTAAAGCACAACCCTTCATGGGAATATGAGATTAAATGCCATTAAAGCTTAACCCTTCTTGTATAAATTCAAATACAGCAATGTTAAAGTTTGAATGCTAATGCTAACTTGCTAATGATAGCGATTTAATGCTAGTGCTAATATCTGGTCATTTTCATACTGTACGTGTCCTCTATGATGGAAATAAGAGATCAGATGCCTTTAAAGCATAACCCTTCATGGAAATATGAGATTGATATGGCATTAAAGCTTAACCCTTCTGGTATATATCCAAATGCAAATACAGCAATGTTAAAGTTTGAATGCTAATGCTAACTTGCTAATGCTAGCAAATAAAATGCTAGGGCTAATATCTGGTTATTTTCATACTGTACGTGTCCTCTATGATGGAAAAAAGAGATCAGATGGCTTTTAAAGCATAACCCTTCATGGGAATATGAGATGAAATGGCATTAAAGCTTAACCCTTCTTTTACATATCCAAATACAGCAATGTTAAAGTTTGAATGCTAATGCGATCTTGCTAATGCTAGCAAATAAAATGCTAGTGCTAATATCTGGTTATTTTCATACTGTTCGTGTCCTCTATGATGGAAAAAAGAGATCAGATGCCTTTAAACCATAACCCTTCATGGGAATATGAGATTAAATGGCATTAAAGCTTAACCCTTCTTATATATATGCAAATACAGCAATGTTAAAGTTTGAAGCCTAATGCGAATCTTGCTAATGCTAGCGATCTAATGCTAGTGCTAATATCTGGTCATGTTCATACTGTACATATCCTCTATGATAAAAAAATAAGAGATCAGATGGCATTAAACCATAACCCTTCATGGGAATATGAGATTAAATGGCATTTAAAGCTTAACCATTCTTGTATATATAAAAATACAGCAATGTTAAAGTTTGAATGCTAATGCTATCTTTGCTAATGCTAGCGATCTAATGCTAGTGCTAATATCTGGTCATGTTCATACTGTACATATCCTCTATGATAAAAATAAGAGATCAGATGGCATTAAAGCATAACCCTTCATGGGAATATGAGATTAAATGGCATTAAAGCTTTAACCATTCTTGTACATATGCAAATACAGCAATGTTAAAGTTTGAATGCTAATGCTATCTTTGCTAATGCTAGCGATCTAATGCTAGTGCTAATATCTGGTCATTGTCATATTGTATGTGTCCTCTATGATGATGGAAATAAGAGATCAGATGGCTTTTAAAGCATAACCCTTCATGGGAATATGAGATGAAATGGCATTAAAGCTTAACCCTTCTTGTACATATGCAAATACAGCAATGTTAAAGTTTGAATGCTAATGCTATCTTGCTAATGCTAGCGGATCTAATGCTAGTGCTAATATCTGGTCATTGTCATATTGTATGTGTCCTCTATGATAGAAATAAGAGATCAGATGGCTTTTAAAGCATATCCCTTCATGGGAATATGAGATAAAATGGCATTAAAGCTTAACCCTTCTTGTACATATGCAAATACAGCAATGTTAAAGTTTGAATGCTAATGCTAACTTGCTAATGCTAGCGATCTAATGCGACTGCTAATATCTGGTCATTTTCATATTGTTCATGTCCTCTATGATAGAAATAAGAGATCAGATGACTTTAAAGCATAACCCTTCATGGGAATATGAGATTAAATGGCATGAAAGCTTAACCCTTCTTGTACATATGCAAATTCAGCAATGTTAAAGTTTGAATGCTAATGCTAAATTGCTAATGCTAGTGATCTAATGCTAGTGCTAATATCTGGTCATTTTCATACTGTTCGTGTCCTCTATGATGGAAATAGGAGATCAGATGACTTTAAAGCATAACCCTTCATGGGAATATGAGATTAAGATGGCATGAAAGCTTAACCCTTCTTGTAAATATGCAAATACAGTCATGTTAAAGTTTGAATGCTAATGCTAAATTGCTAATGCTAGTGATCTAATGCTAGTGCTAATATCTGGTCATTTTCATACTGTTCGTGTCCTCAATGATGGAAATAGGAGATCAGATGACTTTAAAGCATAACCCTTCATGGGAATATGAGATTAAATGGCATTTAAGGTTAACCCTTCTGGTATATATGCAAATACAGCAATGTTAAAGTTTTAATGCTAATGCTAACTTGCTAATGCTAGCGATCTAATGCTAGTGCTAATATCTGGTCTTTTTCATACTGTCCCTGTCCTCTAAGATGGAAATGAGAGATCAGATGACTTTAAAGCATAACTCTTCATGGGAATATGAGATTAAATGGCATTAAAGCTTAACCCTTCTTGTAAATATGCAAATACAGCAATGTTAAAGTTTGAATGCTAATGCTAACTTGCTAATGCTAGCGATCTAATGCTAGTGCTAATATCTGGTCATTTTCATACTGTCCCTGTCCTCTATGATGGAAATGAGAGATCAGATGACTTTAAAGCATAACTCTTCATGGGAATATGAGATTAAATGGCATTAAAGCTTAACCCTTCTTGTAAATATGCAAATACAGCAATGTTAAAGTTTGAATGCTAATGCTAACTTGCTAATGCTAGCGATCTAATGCTAGTGCTAATATCTCGTCATTTTCATACTGTATTGTCCTCTATGATGGAAATAAGAAATCAGATGGCATTAAAGCATAACCCTTCATGGGAATATGTGATTAGATGGCATTATTGCTTAACCCTTCTTGTACATATGCAAATACAGCAATGTTAAAGTTTGAATGCTAATGCTAACTTGCTAATGTCTAGCGATCTAATGCTAGTGCTAATATCTGGTCATTGTCATATTGTATGTGTCCACTTTGATGGAAATAAGAGATCAGATGGCATTAAAGCACAACCCTTCATCGGAATATGAGAATAAATGCCATTAAAGCTTAACCCTTCTTGTATAAATTCAAATACAGCAATGTTAAAGTTTGAATGCTAATGCTAACTTGCCAATGATAGCGATTTAATGCTAGTGCTAATATCTGGTCATTTTCATACTGTACGTGTCCTCTATGATGGAAATAAGAGATCAGATGCCATTAAAGCATTACCCTTCATGGAAATATGAGATTAAATGGCATTAAAACTTAACACTTCTTTTACATTTGCAAATACAGCAATGTTAAAGTTTGAATGCTAATGCTAACTTGCTAATGCTAGCGATCTAATGCTAGGGCTAATATCTGGTCATTTTCATACTGCTCGTGTCCTCTATGATTGAAATAAGAGATCAAATGCCTTTCAAGCATAACCCTTCATGGGAATATGAGATGAAATGGCATTAAAGCTTAACCCTTCTGGTATATATCCAAATTCAGCAATGTTAAAGTTTGAATGCTAATGCTAACTTGCTAATGTTAGCAAATAAAATGCTAGTGCTAATATCTGGTCATTTTCATACTGTACGTGTCCTCTATCATGGAAAAAAGAGATCAGATGGCATTGAAGCATAACACTTCATGGGAATATGAGATTAAATGGCATTAAAGCTTAACCCTTCTTTTACATATGCAAATACAGCAATGTTAAAGTTTGAATGCTAATGCGAACTTGCTAATGCTAGCGATCTAATGCTAGTGCTAATATCTGGTCATTTTCATACTGTTCGTGTCCTATATGATGGAAATAAGAGATCAGATGCCTTTAAACCATAACCCTTCATGGGAATAGGAGATTAAATGGCATTAAAGCTTACCCCTTCTTGTATAAATAAAAAATACAGCAATGTTAAAGTTTGAAGCCTAATGCTATCTTGCTAATGCTAGCGATCTAATGCTAGTGCTAATATCTTGTCATGTTCATACTGTACATATCCTGTATGATAAAAATAAGAGATCAGATGGCATTTAAGCATAACCCTTCATGGGAATATGAGATTAAATGGCATTTAAGCTTAACCATTCTTGTATATATGCAAATACAGCAATGTTAAAGGTTGAATGCTAATGATAACTTTGCTAATGCTAGCGATCTAATGCTAGTGCTAATATCTGGTCAGGTTCATACTGTACATATCCTCAATGATAAAAATAAGAGATCAGATTGCATTAAAGCATAACCCTTCATGGGAATATGTGATTAGATGGCATTAAAGCTTTACCCTTCGTGTACATATGCAAATACAGCAATGTTAAAGTTTGACTGCTAATGCTATCTTGCTAATGCTAGCGGTCTAATGCTAGTGCTAATATCTGGTCATTGTCATATTGTATGTGTCCTCTCTGATGGAAATAAGAGATCAGATGGCTTTAAAGCATAACCCTTCATGGCAATATGAGATGAAATGGCATTAAAGCTTAACCCTTCTTGTACATATGCAAATACAGCAATGTTAAAGTTTGAATGCTAATGCTAACTTGCTAATGCTAGCGATCTAATGCTAGTGCTAATATCTGGTCATTGTCATATTGTATGTGTCCTCTATGATAGAAATAAGAGATCAGATAGCATAAAAGCATTACCCTTCATGGGAATATGAGATAAAATGGCATTAAAGCTTAACCTCTCTTGTACATATGCAAATACAGCAGTGCTAAAGTTTGAATGCTAATGCTGACTTGCTAATCCTAGCGAACTAATGCTACTGCTAATATCTGCTCATTTTCATACTGTTCGTGTCCTCAATGATGTAAATAGAAGATCAGATGACTTTAAAGCATAACCCTTCATGGGAATATGAGATTAAATGGCATTAAAGCTTAACCCTTCTTGTACATATGCAAATACAGCAATGTTAAAGTTTGAATGCTAATGCTAAATTGCTAATGCTAGTGATCTAATGCTAGTGCTAATATCTGGTCATTTTCATACTGTTCGTGTCCTCTATGATGGAAATAAGAGATCAGATGCCTTTAAAGCATAACCCTGCATGGGAATATGAGATTAGATGGCATGAAAGCTTAACCCTTCTTGTAAATATGCAAATACAGTCATGTTAAAGTTTGAATGCTAATGCTAGTGATCTAGTGCTAGTGCTAATATCTGGTCATTTTCATACTGTTCGTGTCCTCAATGATGTAAATAGGAGATCAGATGACTTTAAAGCATAACCCTTCATGGGAATATGAGATTAAATGGCATTTAAGGTTAACCCTATTGGTATATATTCAAATACAGCAATGTTAAAGTTTGAATGCTAATGCTAACTTGCTAATGCTAGCGATCTAATGCTAGTGCTAATATCTGTTCATTTTCATACTGTCCCTGTCCTCTATGATGGAAATGAGAGATCAGATGACATTAAAGCATAACTCTTCATGGGAATATGAGATTAAATGGCATTAAAGCTTAACCCTTCTTGTAAATATGCAAATACAGCAATGTTAAAGTTTGAATGCTAATGCTAACTTGCTAATGCTAGCGATCTAATGCTAGTGCTAATATCTCGTCATTTTCATACTGTACTTGTCCTCTATGATGGAAATAAGAGATCAGATGGCATTAAAGCATAACCCTTCATCGGAATATGTGATTAGATGGCATTATTGCTTAACCCTTCTTGTACATATGCAAATACAGCAATGTTAAAGTTTGAATGCTAATGCTAACTTGCTAATGCTATCGATCTAATGCTAGTGCTAATATCTGGTCATTGTCATTTTGTATGTGTCCACTATAATGGAAATAAGAGATCAGATGGCATTAAAGCACAACCCTTCATGGGAATATGAGATTAAATGCCATTAAAGCTTAACCCTTCTTGTATAAATTCAAATACAGCAATGTTAAAGTTTGAATGCTAATGCTAACTTGCCAATGATAGCGATTTAATGCTAGTGCTAATATCTGGTCATTTTCATACTGTACGTGTCCTCTATGATGGAAATAAGAGATCAGATGCCATTAAAGCATTACCCTTCATGGAAATATGAGATTAAATGGCATTAAAGCTTAACCCTTCTTTTACATATGCAAATACAGCAATGTTAAAGTTTGAATGCTAATGCTAACTTGCTAACTTAGCGATAAATGCTAGGGCTAACATCTGGTCATTTTCATAATGTCCTCTATGATTGAAATAAGAGATCAAATGGCCTTTAAAGCATAACCCTTCATGGGAATATGAGATGAAATGGCACTGCTTAACTTCTGTGTATATATCCAAATTCAGCAATGTTAAAGTTTGAATGCTAATGCTAACTTGCTAATGTTAGCAAATAAAATGCTAGTGCTAATATCTGGTAATTTTCATACTGTACGTGTCCTCTATGATGGAAAAAAGAGATCAGATGGCATTAAAGCATAACCCTTCATGGGAATATGAGATTAAATGGCATTTAAGCTTAACCATTCTTTGTAAATGCAAATACAGCAATGTTAAAAGTTTGAATGCTAATGCTAACTTGCTAATGCTAGCGATCTAATGCTAGTGCTAATATCTGGTCATTTTCATACTGTACATGTCCTCTATGATGGAAATAAGAGATCAGATGGCATTAAAGCATAACCCTTCATGGGAATATGAGATTAGATGGCATTTAAAGCTTAACCATTCTTGTATATATGCAAATACAGCAATGTTAAAGGTTTGTCAATGCTAATGCATAACCCTTTGGCAATATGAGATGAAAATTAAAGCTTGTACATATGCAAATACAGCAATGTTAAAGTTTGAATCTAATGCTAGTGCTAATATCTGGTCATGTTCATATTGTATGTGTCCTCTATGATAGAAATAAGAGATCAGATTGCATAAAAGCATTAACCCTTCATGGGAATATGAGATTAAATGGCATTAAAGCTTAACCTTCTTGTACATATGCAAATACAGCAATGTTAAAGTTTGAATGCTAATGCTAACTTGCTAATGCTAGCGATCTAATGCTAGTGCTAATATCTGGTCATTTTCATACTGTATGTGTCCTCTATGATGGAAATAAGAGATCAGATGACATTAAAGCATAACCCTTCATGGGAATATGAGATTAAATGGCATTAAAGCATTTTAACCCTTCTTGTACATATGCAAATACATGGGGGAGATTAAATGGCATTTAAGGTTAACCCTTCTGGTATAGCAATGTTAAAGTTTGAATGCTAATGCTAACTTGCTAATGCTAGCGATCTAATGCTAGTGCTAATATCTTGTCATTTTCATACTGTTCTTGTCCTCTATGATGAGAAATAAGATGTTAAAGTTTGAATGATCAGATGCATGGAATATGAGATTAAATGGCATTAAATTAAAGCATAACCCTTCATGGGAATACTGTGCTTTTGTCCTCTATGATGGAAATAAGAGATTAGATGGCATTAAAGCTTTAACCCTTCTTGTACATATGCAAATACAGCAATGTTAAAGTTTGAATGCTAATGCCAACTTGCTAATGCTATCGATCTAATGCTAGTGCTAATATCTGGTCATTGTCATTTTGTATGTGTCCACTATGATGGAAATAAGAGATCAGATGGCATTAAAGCACAACCCTTCATGGGAATATGAGATTAAATGCCATTAAAGCTTAACCCTTCTTGTATAAATTCAAATACAGCAATGTTAAAGTTTGAATGCTAATGCTAACTTGCCAATGATAGCGATTTAATGCTAGTGCTAATATCTGGTCATTTTCATACTGTACGTGTCCTCTATGATGGAAATAAGAGATCAGATGCCATTAAAGCATTACCCTTCATGGAAATATGAGATTAAATGGCATTAAAGCTTAACCCTTCTTGTACATATGCAAATACAGCAATGTTAAAGTTTGAATGCTAATGCTAACTTGCTAATGCTAGCGATCTAATGCTAGTGCTAATATCTGGTCATTGTCATATTGTATTTGTCCTCTATGATAGAAATAAGAGATCAGATAGCATAAAAGCATTACCCTTCATGGGAATATGAGATAAAATGGCATTAAAGCTTAACCTCTCTTGTACATATGCAAATACAGCAGTGCTAAAGTTTGAATGCTAATGCTGACTTGCTAATCCTAGCGAACTAATGCTACTGCTAATATCTGCTCATTTTCATACTGTTCGTGTCCTCAATGATGTAAATAGGAGATCAGATGACTTTAAAGCATAACCCTTCATAGGAATATGAGATTAAATGGCATTAAAGCTTAACCCTTCTTGTACATATGCAAATACAGCAATGTTAAAGTTTGAATGCTAATGCTCAATTGCTAATGCTAGCGATCTAATGCTTGTGCTAATATCTGGTCATTTTCATACTGTTCGTGTCCTCTATGATGGAAATAAGAGATCAGATGCCTTTAAAGCATAACCCTGCATGGGAATATGAGATTAGATGGCATGAAAGCTTAACCCTTCTTGTAAATATGCAAATACAGTCATGTTAAAGTTTGAAGGCTAATGCTAGTGATCTAGTGCTAGTGCTAATATCTGGTCATTTTCATACTGTTCGTGTCCTCAATGATGTAAATAGGAGATCAGATGACTTGAAAGCATAACCCTTCATGGGAATATGAGATTAAATGGCATTTAAGGTTAACCCTTCTGGTATATATTCAAATACAGCAATGTTAAAGTTTGAATGCTAATGCTAACTTGCTAATGCTAGCGATCTAATGCTAGTGCTAATATCTGGTCATTTTCATACTGACCCTGTCCTCTATGATGGAAATGAGAGATCAGATGACTTTAAAGCATAACTCTTCATGGGAATATGAGATTAAATGGCATTCTTAACCCTTCTTGTAAATATGCAAATACAGCAATAAAGTTTGAATGCTAATTAAATGATCTAATGCTAGTGCTAATCTCGTCATTTTCATAACTTGTCCTCTATGATGGAAATAAGAGATCAGATGGCATTAAAGCATAACCCTTCATCGGAATATGTTATTAGATGCCATTATTGCTTAACCCTTCTTGTACATATGCAAATACAGCAATGTTAAAGTTTGAATGCTAATGCTAACTTGCTAATGCTATCGATCTAATGCTAGTGCTAATATCTGGTCATTGTCATATTGTATGTGTCCACTATGATGGAAATAAGAGATCAAATGCCTTTAAAGCATAACCCTTCATGGGAATATGAGATAAAATGGCATTAAAGCTTAACCCTTCTGGTATATTTCCAAATTCAGCAATGTTAAAGTTTGAATGCTAATGCTAACTTGCTAATGCTAGCAAATAAAATGCTAGTGCTAATATCTGGACATTTTCATACTGTACGTGTCCTCTATGATGGAAAAAAGAGATCAGATGGCATTGAAGCATAACACTTCATGGGAATATGAGATTAAATGGCATTAAAGCTTAACCCTTCTTTTACATATGCAAATACAGCAATGTTAAAGTTTGAATGCTAATGCGAACTTGCTAATGCTAGCGATCTAATGCTAGTGCTACTATCTGGTCATTTTCATACTGTTCTTGTCCTCTATGATGGAAATAAGAGATCAGATGCCTTTAAACCATAACCCTTCATGGGAATAGGAGATTAAATGGCATTAAAGCTTACCCCTTCTTGTATATATAAAAAATACAGCAATGTTAAAGTTTGAAGCCTAATGCTATCTTGCTAATGCTAGCGATCTAATGCTAGTGCTAATATCTTGTCATGTTCATACTGTACATATCCTGTATGATAAAAATAAGAGATCAGATGGCATTTAAGCATAACCCTTCATGGAATATATGAGATTAAATGGCATTAAAGCTTAACCATTCTTGTACATATGCAAATACAGCAATGTTAAAGTTTGAATGCTAATGCTAACTTTTGCTAATGCTAGCGATCTAATGCTAGTGCTAATATCTGGTCATGTTCATATTGTACATATCCTCTATGATAAAAATAAGAGATCAGATAGCATTAAAAGCATAACCCTTCATTGGAATATGTTATAAAATGGCATTAAAGCTTTAACCTTTCTACAGCAATGTAAATATGCTAAATACAGCAATGCTGAAGTTTGAATGTCATAATGCTGATGGAAATAAGAGATCAGAACTTGCTAATGGCATTAAAGCTTAACCCTTCTTGTACATATGCAAATACAATGTTAAAAGTTTGAATGCTAATATCTGCTCATTTTCATACTGTTCATATTGTATGAGTCCTCAATGATGTAAAAAATAGGAGATAAAATCAGATGACATTTACAAATGCATAACCCTTCATGGGAATATGAGATTAAATGGCATTAAAGCATAACCCTTCATGGGAATATGAGATTAAATGGCATTAAAGCTTAACCCTTCTTGTACATATGCAAATACAGCAATGTTAAAGTTTGAATGCTAATGCTAAATTGCTAATGGTAGTGATCTAATGCTAGTGCAAATATCTGGTCATTTTCATACTGTTCGTGTCCTCTATTATGGAAATAAGAGATCAGATGCCTTTAAAGCATAACCCTGCATGGGAATATGAGATTAGATGGCATGAAAGCTTTAACCCTTCTTGTAAATATGCAAATACAGTCATGTTAAAGTTTGAATGCTAATGCTAGCGATCTAATGCTACTGCTAATATCTGCTTATTTTAATACTGTTCGTGTCCTCAATGATGTAAATAGGAGATCAGATGACTTTAAAGCATAACCCTTCATGGAAATATGAGATTAAATGGCATTTAAGGTTAACCCTTCTGGTATACATGCAAATACAGCAATGTTAAAGTTTTAATGCTAATGCTAACTTGCTAATGCTAGCGATCTAATGCTAGTGCTAATATCTGGTCTTTTTCATACTGTACGTGTCCTCTATGCTGGAAATAAGAGATCAGATGGCATTGAAGCATAACACTTCATGGGAATATGAGATTAAATGGCATTTAAGGTTAACCCTTCTGGTATATATGCAAATACAGCAATGTTAAAGTTTGAATGCTCATGCTAACTTGCTAATGCTAGCGATCTAATGCTAGTGGTAATATCTGGTCATTTTCATACTGTTCGTGTCCTCTATGATGGAAATGAGAGATCAGATGACTTTAAAGCATAACTCTTCATGGGAATATGAGATTTAATGGCATTAAAGCTTAATCCTTCTTGTAAATATGCAAATACAGCAATGCAAAAGTTTGAATGCTAATACTAACTTGCTAATGCTAGCTATCTAATGACACTGCTAATATCTGTTCATTTTCAAAATGTTCGTGTCCTCTATGATGGAAATAAGAGATCAGATGACTTTAAAGCATAACCCTTCATGGGAATATGAGATTAAATGGCATTAAAGCTTAACCCTTCCAGTATATATGCAAATACAGCAATGTTAAAGTTTGAATGCTAATGCTAACTTGCTATTGCTAGCAATCTAATGCTAGTGCTAATATCTTGTCATTTTCATACTTTTTGTGTCCTCTATGATGGAAATAATAGATCAGATGGCATTAAAGCAAAACCTTCATGGGAATATGAGTTTAAATGGCATTAAAATCTTAACCGTTCTTGTACATATGCAAATACAGCAATGTTAAAGTTTGAATGCTAATGCTAACTTGCTAATGCTAGCGATCTAATGCTAGTGCTAATATCTGGTCATTGTCATATTGTATGAGTCCTCTATGATGGAAATAAGAGATCAGATAGCATTAAAAGCATAACCCTTCATGGAATATGAATAAAATGGCATTAAAGATTAAATGGCAATGCTAAAGTTTGAATGCTAATGCCAACTTTAACCCTTCTAATGTACTGCTAATATCTGGTCATTTTCATACTGTTTGTGTCCTATGATGGAAATAGGAGATCAATGACTTTAAAGCATAACCCTTCATGGGAATATGAGATTAAATGGCATTAAAGCTAACCCTTCTTTTTTGCATATATGCAAATACAGCGCTAATTCTAACTTGCTAATGCTAGTGATCTAATGCTAGTGCTAATATCTGGTCATTTTCATACTGTACGTGTCCTCTATGATGGAAATAAGAGATCAGATTGCATTTAAGCATAACCCTTCATGGAAATATGAGATTAGATGGCATGAAAGCTTAACACTTCTTGTAAATATGCAAATACAGTCATGTTAAAGTTTGAATGCTAATACTAGCAATATAATGCTAGTGCTAATATCTGGCCATTGTCGTACTGTACGTGTCCTTTATGATGGTAATAAGAGATCACATGGCATTAAAGCATAACCCTTCATGGAAATTTGAGATTAATTGGCATTAAAGCTTAACCCTCCTTGTATATTTACAAAGACAGCAATGTTAAAGTTTGAATGCTAATGCTAAATTGCTAATGCTAGTGATCTAATGCTAGTGCTAATATCTGGTCATTTTCATTCTGTTCGTGTCCTCTATGATTGAAATAAGAGATCAGATGCCTCTAAAGCATAACCTTTCATGGGAATATGAGATTAAATGGCATTAAAGGTTTACCCTTCTTGAACATATGAAAATACAGCAATGTTAAAGTTTGAATGCTAATGCTAACTTGCTAATGCTAGCGATATAATGCTAGTGCTAATATCTGATCATTGTCATACTGTACGTGTCCTCTATGATGGAAATAAGAGATCACATTGACATTAAAGCATATCCCTTCATGGGAATATGTGATTAGATGGCATTAAAGGTTTACCCTTCTTGTACATATGCAAATACAGCAATGTTAAAGTTTGAATACTAATGCTAACTTGCTAATGATAGCGATTTAATGCTAGTGCTTATAGCTGGTCATTTTCATACTGTACGTGTCCTCTATGATGGAAATAAGAGATCAGATGGCATAAAAGCATAACCCTTCATAGGAAAATGAGATTAGATGGCATGAAAGCTTAACCCTTCTTGTAAATATGCAAATACAGTCATGTTAAAGTTTGAATGCTAATGCTAGCGATATAATGCTAGTGCTAATATCTGGTCATTGTCATACTGTACGTATCCTCTATGATGGAAATAAGAGATCACATGGCATTAAAGCATAACCCTTCATGGAAATATGAGATTAAATGGCATTAAACTTAACCCTCCATGTATATATACAAATACAGCAATGGTAAAGTTTGAATGCTAATGCTATTTTGCTAATGCTAGCGATCGAATGCTAGTGCTAATATCTGGTCATTTTCATACTGTTCGTGTCCTATATGAATGAAATAAGAGATCAGATGCCTTTAAAGCATCACCCTTCATGGGAATATGAGATTAAATGGCATTAAAGCTTAAACCTTCGAGTATATATGCAAATACAGCAATGTTAAAGTTTGAAAGCTAATTTAACTTGCTAATGCTAGCGATCTAATGCTAGTGCTAATATCTGGTCATTGTCATATTCTATGTGTCCTCTATGATTGAAATAAGAGATCAGATGGCATTAAAGCATAACCCTTCATGGCAATATGAGATTAAATGGCATTAAAGCTTAACCCTTCTTGTATAAATTCAAATACAGGACTGTTAAAGTTTGAATGCTAATGCTAACTTGCTAATGCTAGCTATCTAAAGACACTGCTAATATCTGCTCATTTTCATACTGTTTGTGTCCTCTATGATGGAAATAAGAGATCAGTTGACTTTAAAGCATAACCCTTCATGGGAATATGAAATTAAATGGCATTAAAGCTTAACCCTTCGAGCATATATGCAAATACAGCAATGTTAAAGTTTGAATGCTAATTCTAACTTGCTAATGCTAGCGGTCTAATGCTAGTGCTAATATCTTGTCATTGTCATTTTTATGTGTCCTCTATGATGGAAATAAGAGATCAGATGGCATTAAAGCATAACCCTTCATGGCAATATGAGATTAAATGGCATTAAAGCTTAACCCTTCTTGTATAAATTCAAATACAGCAATGGTAAAGTTTCAATGCTAATGCTAACTTGCTAATGATAGCGATTTAATGCTAGTGCTAATATCTGGTCATTTTCATACTGTACGTGTCCTCTATGATGGAAATAAGAGATCAGATTGCATTTAAGCATAACCCTTCATGGGAATATGAGATTAGATGGCATGAAAGCTTAACACTTCTTGTAAATATGCAAATACAGTCATGTTAAAGTTTGAATGCTAATGCTAGCGATATAATGCTAGTGCTAATATCTTGTCATTGTCATGTTTTATGTGTCCTCTATGATGGAAATAAGAGATCACATGGCATTAAAGCATAACCCTTCATGGAAATTTGAGATTAAATGGCATTAAAGATTAACCCTCCTTGTATATATACAAATACAGCAATGTTAAAGTTTGAATGCTAATGCTAACTTGCTAATGCTAGCGATCTAATGCTAGTGCTAATATCTGGTCATTTTCATACTGTTCGTGTCCTCTATGATTGAAATAAGAGATCAGATGCCTTTTAAGTATAACCCTTCATGGGAATATGAGATTAAATGGAATTAAAGCTTAACCCTTCTTGTACATATGCAAATAAAGCAATGCTAAAGTTTGAATGCTAATGCTAACTTGCTAATGCTAGCGATCTAATGCTAGTGCTAATATCTGGTCATTTTCAAACTGTTCGTGTCCTCTATGATGGAAATAAGAGATCAGATGACTTTAAAGCATAACCCTTCATGGGAATATGAGACTAAATGGCATTAAAGCTTAACCCTTCTAGTATCTATGCAAATACAGCAATGTTAAAGTTTGAATGCTAATGCTAACTTGCTATTGCTAGCGATCTAATGCTAGTGCTAATATATTGTCATTTTCATACTGTATGTGTCCTCTATGATGGAAATAAGAGATCACATGGCATTAAAGCATAACCCTTCATGGCAATATGAGATTAAATGGCATTAAAGCTTAACCCTTCTTGTATAAATTCAAATACAGGAATGTTAAAGTTTGAATGCTAATGCTAACTTGAAAATGCTAGCGATCTAATGCTAGTGCTAATATCTGGTCATTTTCATACTGTACGTGTCCTCTATGGTGGAAATAAGAGATCGGATGGCATTAAAGCATTACCCTTCATGGAAATATGAAATTAAATTGCATTTAAGTTTAACCATTCTTGTTTATATGCAAATACAGCAATGTTAAAGTTTGAATGCTAATGATAACTTTGCTAATGCTAGCGATCTAATGCTAGTGCTAATATCTGGTCATTGTCATACTGTTCGTGTCCTCTCTGATGGTAATAATTGATCACATGTCATTTAAGCATATCCCTTCATGGGAATATGTGATTAGATGGCATTAAAGCTTAACCCTTCTTGTACATATGCAAATACAGCAATGTTAAAGTTTGAATGCTAATGCTAACTTGCTAATGCTAGCGATCTAATGCTAGTGCTAATATCTGGTCATTGTCATATTGTATGTGTCCTCGATGATGGAAATAAGATATCAGATGGCATCAAAGCATAACCCTTCATGGCAATATGAGATTAAATGGCATTAAAGCTTAACCCTTCTGGTATATATAAAAAATACAGCAATGTTAAAGTTTGAAGGCTAATGCCATCTTGCTAATGCTAGCGATCTAATGCTAGTGCAAATATCTTGTCATGTTCATACTGTACTTATCCTCTATGATGGAAATAAGAGATCAGATGGCATTAAAGCATAACCCTTCATGGGAATATGTGATTAGATGGCATTAAAGCTTAACCCTTCTTGTAAATATGCAAATACAGTCATGTTAAAGTTTGAATGCTAATGCTAGCGATCTAATGCTAGTGCTAATATCTGTTCATGTTCATACTGTACTTATCCTCTATGATGGAAATAAGAGATCAGATGGCATTAAAGCATAACACTTCATGGGAATATCAGATTAAATGGCATTAAAGCTTAACCTGCTTTTACATATGCAAATACAGCAATGTTGAAGTTTGAATGCTAATGCTAACTTACTAATGCTAACGATCTAATGCTAATGCTAATATCTGGTCATTTTCATACTGTTCGTGTCCTCTATGATGGAAATAAGAGATCAGATGACTTTAAAGCATAACTCTTCATGGGAATATGAGATTAAATGGCATTAAAGCTTTACCCTTCGAGTATACATGCAAATACAGCAATGTTAAGTTTGAATGCTAATTCTAATTTGCTAATGCTAGCGGTCTAATGCTAGTGCTAATATCTGGTCATTGCGATATTGTATGTGTCCTCTCTGATAAAAATAAAGAGATCAGATGGCATTAAAGCATAACCCTTCATGGCAATATGAGATTAAATGGCATTAAAGCTTTTAACCCTTCTTGTACATATGCAAATACAGCAATGTTAAAAGTTTGAATGCTAATGCTAAGTTGCTAATGCTAGCGATGTAATGCTAGTGCTAATATCTGGTCATTGTCATATTGTATGTGTCCTCTATGATGGAAATAAGAGATCAGATGGCATAAAAGCAGACCCTTCATGGGAATATGAGATTAAAATGGCATTAAAGCTTAAACCCTTCGAGTATATATGCAAATACAGCAATGTTAAAGTTTGAATGCTAATTTTATTTGCTAATGCTAGCGGTCTAATGCTAGTGCTAATATCTTGTCATTGTCATGTTTTATGTGTCCTCTATGATGGAAATAAGAGATCAGATGGCATTGTAGCATAACACTTCATGGCAATATGAGATTAAATGGCATTAAAGCTTAACCCTTATTGTATAGATGAAAATACAGCAATGTTAATGTTTGAATGCTAATGCTAACTTGCTAATGCTAGCGATGTAATGCTAGTGCTAATATCTGGTCATTGTCATATTTTATGTGTCCTCTATTATGGAAATAAGAGATCAGATGGCATAAAAGCAAAACCCTTCATGGGAATATGAGATTAGATGGCATGAAAGCTTAACACTTCTCGTAAATATGCAAATACAGTCATGTTAAAGTTTGAATTCTAATCCTAGCGATATAATGCTAGTGCTAATATATGGCCATTGTCATACTGTACGTGTCCTCTATGATGGAAATAAGAGATCACATGCCATTAAAGCATAACCCTTCATGGAAATATGAGATTAAATGGCATTAAAGCTTAACCCTCCTTGTATATATACAAATACAGCAATGTTAAAGTTTGAATGGTACTGCTTACTTGCTAATGCTAGCGATCTAATGCTAGTGCTAATATCTCGTCATTTTCATACTGTTTGTGTCCTCTATGATTGAAATAAGAGATCAGATGCCTTTAAAGCATAACCCTTCATGGGAATATGAGATTAAATTGCATTAAAGCTTAACCCTTCGAGTATATATACAAATACAGCAATGTTAAAGTTTGAATGCTAATGATAACTTTGCTAATGCTAGCGATCTAATGCTAGTGCTCATATCTGGTCATTGTCATACTGTACATGTCCTCTCTGATGGCAATAATTGATCACATGGCATTTAAGCATATCCCTTCATGGGAATATGTGATTAGATGGCATTAAAGCTTTACCCTTCTTGTACATATGCAAATACAGCAATGTTAAAGTTTGAATGCTAATGCTAACTTGCTAATGCTAGCGATCTAATGCTAGTGCTAATATCTGGTCATTGTCATATTGTATGTGTCCTCCATGAAGGAAATAAGAGATCAGATGGCATTTAAGCATAACCATCATGGGAATATGAGATTAAATGGCATTAAAGGTTAACCCTTCTTGTATATATGCAAATATAGCAATGTTAAAGTTTGAATGCTAATGCTAACTTGCTAATGCTAGCGATCTAATGCTACTGCTAATATCTGGTCATTTTCATACTTTTCGTGTACTCTATGATGGAAATGAGAGATCAGATGACTTTAAAGCATAACTCTTCATGGGAATATGAGATTAAATGGCATTAAAGCTTAACCCTTCTTATAAATATGCAAATACAGCAATGCTAAAGTTTGAATGCTAATGCTAACTTGCTAATGCTAGCTATCTAATGGCACTGCTAATATCTGTTCATTTTCAAACTGTTCGTGTCCTCTATGATGGAAATAAGAGATCAGATGACTTTAAAGCATAACCCTTCATGGGAATATGAGATTACATGGCATTAAAGCTTAACACTTCCAGTATATATGCAAATACAGCAATGTTAAAGTTTGAATGCTAATGCTAACTTGCTATTGCTCGCGATCTAATGCTAGTGCTAATATCTTGTCATTTTCAAACTGTTCGTGTCCTCTATGATGGAAATAATAGATCAGATGCCTTTAAAGCATAACCCTTCATGGGAATATGAGATTAAATGGCATTAAAATCTTAACCGTTCTTGTACATATGCAAATACAGCAATGTTAAAGTTTGAATGCTAATGCTAACTTGCTAATGCTAGCGAACAAAAGCTAGTGCTATTATCTGCTCATTTTCATACTGTTCGTGTCCTCTATGATGGAAATAATAGATCAGATGCCTTTAAAGCATAACCCTTCATGGGAATATGAGATTAAATGGCATTAAAGGTTAACCCTTCTGGTATATATGCAAATACAGCAATGTTAAAGTTTGAATACTAATGCTAACTTGCTAATGATAGCGATCTAATGCTAGTGCTAATATCTGGTCATTGTCATATTGTATGTGTCCTCTATGATTGAAATAAGAGATCAGATGGCATTTAAGCATAACCCTTCATGGGAATATGAGATTAAATGGCATTAAAGGTTAACCCTTCTGGTATATATGCAAATACAGCAATGTTAAAGTTTGAATGCTAATTCTAACTTGCTAATGCTAGCGATCTAATGCTAGTGCTAATATCTGGTCATTGTCATATTGTATGTGTCCTCTATGATTGAAATAAGAGATCAGATGGCATTAAAGCATAACTCTTCATGGCAATATGAGATTAAATTGCATTAAAGCTTAACCCTTCTTGTATAAATTCAAATACAGGAATGTTATAGTTTGAATGCTAATGCTAACTTGCTAATGCTAGCGATTTAATGCTAGTGCTAATATCTGGTCATTGTCATATTGTATGTCTCCTCCATGAAGGAAATAAGAGATCAGATGGCATTTAAGCATAACCCTTCATGGGAATATGAGATTAAATGGCATTAAAGGTTAACCCTTCTGGTATATATGCAAATACAGCAATGTTAAAGTTTGAATACTAATGCTAACTTGCTAATGATAGCGATTTAATGCTAGTGTTTATATCTGGTCATTTTCATACTGTACGTGTCCTCTATGATGGAAATAACAGATCAGATGGCATTTAAGCATAACCCTTCATAGGAATATGAGATTAGATGGCATGAAAGCTTAACCCTTCTTGTAAATATGCAAATACAGTCATGTTAAAGTTTGAATGCTAATGCTAGCGATAAAATGCTAGTGCTAATATCTGGTCATTGTCATACTGTACGTATCCTGTATGATGGAAATAAGAGATCACATGGCATTAAAGCATATCCCTTCATGGAAATATGAGATTAAATGGCATTAAAGCTTAACCCTCCTTGTATATATACAAATACAGCAATGGTAAAGTTTGAATCTAATACTATTTTGCTAATGCTAGCGATTTAATGCTAGTGCTAATATCTGGTCATTTTCATACTGTTGTGTCCTATATGATTGAAATAAGAGATCAGATGCCTTTAAAGCATCACCCTTCATGGGAATATGAGATTAAATGGCATTAAAGCTTAACCCTTCGAGTATATATGGAAATGCAGCAATGTTAAAGTTTGAATGCTAATTCTAACTTGCTAATGCTAGCGATCTAATGCTAGTGCTAATATCTGGTCATTGTCATATAGTATGTGTCCTCTATGATTGAAATAAGAGATCAGATGGCATTAAAGCATAACTCTTCATGGCAATATGAGATTAAATTGCATTAAAGCTTAACCCTTCTTGTATAAATTCAAATACAGGAATGTTAAAGTTTGAATGCTAATGCTAACTTGCTAATGCTAGCGATCTAATGCTAGTGCTAATATCTGGTCATTGTCATATTGTATGTCTCCTCCATGATGGAAATAATAGATCAGATGCCTTTAAAGCATAACCCTTCATGGGAATATGAGATTAAATGGCATTAAAGCTTAACCCTTCTTGTATATATGGAAATACAGCAATGCTAAAGTTTGAATGCTAATGCTAACTTGCTAATGCAAGATATCTAATGACACTGCTAATATCTGGTCATTTTCATACTGTTCGTGTCCTCTAGGATGGAAATAAGAGATCAGATGACTTTAAAGCATAACCCTTCATGGGAATATGAGATTAAATGCCATTAAAGCTTAACCCTTCTAGTATATATGTAAATACAGCAATGTTAAAGTTTGAATCCTAATGCTAACTTGCTATTCCTTGCGAACTAATGCTAGTGCTAATATCTGGTCATTGTCATATTGTATGTGTCCTCTATGATGGAAATAAGAGATCAGATGGCATAAAAGCATAACCCTTCATGGGAATATGAGAATAAATGGCATTAAAGCTTAACCCTTCTTGTACATATGCAAATAAAGCACTGCTAAAGTTTGAATGCTAATGCTAACTTGCTAATGCTAGCGATCTAATGCTACTGCTAATATCTGGTCATTTTCAAACTGTTCGCGTCCTCTATGATGGAAATAAGAGATCAGATGACTTTAAAGCATAACCCTTCATGGGAATATGAGACTAAATGGCATTAAAGCTTAACCCTTCTAGTATATATGCAAATACAGCAATGTTAAAGTTTGAATGCTAATGCTAACTTGCTATTGCTAGCTATCTAATGCTAGTGCTAATATCTTGTCATTTTCATACTGTATGTGTCCTCTATGATGGAAATAAGAGATCGCATGGCATTAAAGCATAACCCTTCATGGAAATATGAGATTAAATGGCATTAAAGCTTAACCCTTCTAGTATATATGCAAATACAGCAATGTTAAAGTTTGAATACTAATGCTAACTTGCTAATGATAGCGATTTAATGCTAGTGTTTATATCTGGTCATTTTCATACTGTACGTGTCCTCTATGATGGAAATCACAGATCAGATGGCATTTAAGCATAACCCTTCATAGGAATATGAGATTAGATGGCATGAAAGCTTAACCCTTCTTGTAAATATGCAAATACAGTCATGTTAAAGTTTGAATGCTAATGCTAGCGATAAAATGCTAGTGCTAATATCTGGTCATTGTCATACTGTTCGTATCCTATATGATGGAAATAAGAGATCACATGGCATTAAAGCATATCCCTTCATGGAAATATGAGATTAAATGGCATTAAAGCTTAACCCTCCTTGTATATATGCAAATACAGCACTGTTAAAGTTTGAATGCAAATGCTAACTTGCTAATGCTAGCTATTTAATGCTAGTGCTAATATCTGCTCATTTTCATACTCTAGGTGTCCTCTATTATGGAAATAAGAGATCACATGGCATTAAAGCATAACCCTTCATGGGAACATGAGATTAGATGGCAATAAGGATTAACCCTTCTTGTATATATACAAATACAGCAATGTTAAAGTTTGAATGCTAATGCTAACTGGCTAATGCTAGCGATCTAATGCTAGTGCTAATATCTTGTCATTTTCATACTGTACTTGTCCTCTATGATGGAAATAAGAGATCAGATGGCATAAAAGCATAACCCTTCATGGGAATATGAGAATAAATGCCATTCAAGTTTAACCCTTCTAGTATATATGCAAATACAGCACTGTTCAAGTTTGAATGCTAATGCTAACTTGCTAATGCTAGCGATTTAATGCTAGTGCTAATATCTGGTCATTTTCATACTCTCGGTGTCCTCTATTATGGAAATAAGAGATCAGATGGCATTAAAGCATACCCTTCAATGGAACATGAGATTAAAAGGCATTATAGCTTAACCCTTCTTTTATATATGCAAATACAGCAATGTTAAAGTTTGAATGCGAATGCTAACTTGCTAATGCTAGCGATCTAATGCTAGTGCTAATATCTGGTCATTTTCATACTGTACGTGCCCTCTATGATGGAAATAAGAGATCACATGGCATTAAAGCATAACCCTTCATGGGAATATGAGATTAGATGGCATTCAAGCTTAACCCTTCTTGTAAATATGCAAATACAGCCATGTTAAAGTTTGAATGCAAATGCTAGCGATCTAATGCTGGTGCTATTATCTGATCATTGACATACTGTATGTGTCCTCTATGATGGAAATAAGAGATCACATAGCATTAAAATATAACCCTTCATGGGAATATGAGATTAAATGTCATTAAAGCTTAACCCTTCTTGTATATATGCAAATACAGCAATGTTAAAGTTTGAATGCTAATGCTAAGTTGCTAATGCTAGCGATCTAATGCTGGTGCTAATATCTGGTCATTGTCATGCTGTATGTGTCCCCTATGATGGAAATAAGAGATCAGATGGCATTAAAAGCATAACCCTTCATGGCAAGATGAGATTAAAATGGCATTAAGGCTTAACCCTTCTTGTATATATAGAAATACAGCAATGTAAAAGTTTGAATGCTAATGCTAACTTGCTAATGCTAGCGATCTAATGCTATTTCAAATATATGGTCATTTTCATACTGTATTTGTCCTCTTGATGGAAATAAGAGATCAGATGGCATTAAAGCATAACCCTTCATGGGAATATGAGATTAAATCGCATTCAAGCTTAACCCTTCTTGTATATATACAAATACAGCATTGTAAAAATTTGAATGCTCATGCTAACTTGCTAATGCTAGCGATCTAATGCTAGTGCTAATATCTGGTCATTTTCATACTGTACGTGCCCTCTATGATGGAAATAAGAGATCACATGGCATTCAAGCATAACCCATCATGGGAATATGAGATTAGATGGCATTCAAGCTTAACCCTTCTTGTAAATATGCAAATAGTGTAATGTTAAAGTTTGAATGCTAATGCTAGCGATCTAATGCTAGTGCTAATATCTGGTCATTATCATACTGTACGTGCCCTCTATAATGGAAATAAGAGATCACATGGTATTAAAGCATAACCCTTCATGGGAATATGAGATTAAATTCCATTCAAGCTTAACCCTTCTTGTAAATATGCAAATACAGTCATGTTAAAGTTTGAATGCCAATGCTAGCGAACTAATGCTAGTGCTAATATCTGGTCATTGTCATACTCTATGTGTACTCTATGATGGAAATAAGATATCAGACGGCATTAAAGCATAACCCTTCATGGCAATATGAGATAAAATGGCATTAAAGCTTAACACTTCTTCTATATATACAAATACAGCAATGTTAAAGTTTGAATGCTAATGCTAACTTGATAATGCTAGCGATCTAATGCTAGTGCAAATATATGGTCATTTTCATACTGTATGTGTCCTCTTTGATGGAAATAAGAGATCAGATGGCAATAAAGCATAACCCTTCATGGGAATATGAGATTAAATGTCATTAAAGCTTAACCCTTCTTGTATAAAAACAAATACAGCAATGTTAAAGTTTGAATGCTAATGCTAACTTGCTACGTTAGCGATCTAATGCTAGTGCAAATATATGGCCATTTTCATACTGTATGTGTCCTCTATGATGAAAATAAGAGATCAGATGGCATGAAAGCATAACCCTTCATGGCAATATGAGATTAAATGGCATTAAAGCTTAACACTTCTTGTATATATACAAATACAGCAATGTTAAAGTTTGAATGCTAATGCTAACTTGCTAATGCTAGCGATCTAATGCTAGTGCAAATATGGCCATTTTCATACTGTATGTGTCCTTTGATGGAAATAAGAGATCAGATGCCATTAAAGCATAACCCTTCATGGGAATATGAATTTAAATGGCATTCTGCTTAACCCTTCTTGTATATATGCAAATACAGCAATGTTAAAGTTTGAATGCTAATGCTAACTTGCTAATGCTAGCTATCTAATGCTAGTGCTAATATCTGGTCATTGTCAAACTCTATGTGTCCTCTATGATGGAAATAAGAGATCAGATGGCATTAAAGCATAACCCTTCATGGCAATATGAGATTAAATGGCATTAAAGCTTAACCCTTCTTGTATAAAAACAAATACAGCAATGTTAAAGTTTGAATGCTAATGCTAACTTGCTAATGCTAGCGATCTAATGCTAGTGCAAATATATGGCCATTTTCATACTGTATGTGTCCTCTATGATGGAAATAAGAGATCAGATGGCATTAAAGCATAACCCTTCATGGGAACATGTGATTAAAAGGCATTATAGCTTAACCCTTCTTGTATATATGCAAATACAGCAATGTTAAAGTTTGAATGCGAATGCTAACTTGCTAATGCTAGCGATCTAATGCTAGTGCTAATATCTGGTCATTTTCATACTGTACGTGCCCTCTATGATGGAAATAAGAGATCACAAGGCATTAAAGCATAACCCTTCATGGCAATATGAGATAAAATGGCATTAAAGCTTAACACCTCTTGTATAAAAACAAATACAGCAATGTTAAAGTTTGAATGCTAATGCTAACTTGCTAATGCTAGCGATCTAATGCTATTTCAAATATATGGTCATTTTCATACTGTATGTGTCCTTTATGATGGAAATTAGAGTTCAGATGACATTAAAGCATAACCCTTCATGGCAATATGAGATAAAATGGCATTAAAGCATAACACCTCTTGTATAAAAACAAATACAGCAATGTTAAAGTTTGAATGCTAATGCTAACTTGCTAATGCTAGCGATCTAATGCTAGTGCAAATATATGGCCATTTTCATACTGTATGTGTCCTCTATGATGGAAATAAGAGATCAGATGGCATTAAAGCATAACCCTTCATGGGAATATGAGATTAAATGTCATTAAAGCTTAACCCTTCTTGTATATATGCAAATACAGCAATGTTAAAGTTTGAATCCTAATGCTAACTTGCTAATGCTAGCGATCTAATGCTAGTGCTAATATCTGGTCATTGTCATACTGTATGTGTCCTCTATGATGGAAATAAGAGATCAGATGTCATTAAAGCATATCCCTTCATGTGAATATGCGATTAGATGCCATTAAAGCTTAACCCTTCTTGTTTATCCAAAAACAGTAATGTTAAAATTTTTAATGCTAATGCTAACTTGCTGATGCTAGGGATCTAATGCTGGTGCTAATATCTGGTCATTTTCCTACTGTACATGTCCTCTATGATGGAAATAAGAGATCAGATGGCATTAAAGCATAACCCTTCATGGGAATATGAGATTAAATGGCATTAAAGCTTAACCCTTCTTGTATATATGCAAATACAGCAATGTTAAAGTTTGAATGCTAATGCTAACTTTCTAATGCTAGCGATCAAATGCTAGTGCTAATATCTGGTCATTGTCATACTGTATGTGTCCTCTATGATGGAAATAAGAGATCAGATTGCATTAAAGCACAACCCTTCATTTCAATATGAGATTAAATGGCATTAAAGCTTAACCCTTCTTGTATAAATTCAAATAGAGCAATGTTAATGTTTGAATGCTAATGCTAACTTGCAAATGCTAGCGATCTAATGCTAGTGCTAATATCTGGTCATTTTCATACTGTACGTGCCCTCTATGATGGACATAAGAGATCACTTGGCATTAAAGCATAACCCTTCATGGGAATATGAGATTAGATGGCATTAAAGCTTAACCCTTCTTGTAAATATGCAAAGACAGTCATGTTAAAGTTTCAATGCTAATGCTAGCGATCTAATGCTAGTGCTAATATCTGGTCATTGTCATACTGTATGTGTCCTCTATGATGAAAATAATAGATCAAATGGCATTAAAGCATAACCCTTCATGGGATTATGAGATTAAATGCCATTAAGGCTTAACCCTTCTTGTATATATAGAAATACAGCAATGTTAAAGTTTGCATGCTAATGCTAACTTGCTAATGCTAGCGATCTACTGCTAGTGCTAATATCTGGTCATTGTCATACTCTATGTGTACTCTATGATGGAAATAAGAGATCAGATGGCATTAAAGCATAACCCTTCATGGCAATATGAGATTAAATGGCATTAAAGTTTAACACTTCTAGTATATATGCAAATACCGCACTGTTAAAGTTTGAATGCTAATCCTAACTTGCTAATGCTAGCGATTTAATGCTAGTGCTAATATCTGGTCATTTTCATGCTCTAGGTGTCATATATGATTGAAATAAGAGATCAGATGGCATCAAAGCATAACCCTTCATGGGAACATGAGATTAAAAGGCATTATAGCTTAACCCTTCTTGTATTTATGCAAATACAGCAATGTTAAAGTTTGAATGCTAATGCTAACTTGCTAATGCTAGCGATCTAATGCTAGTGCAAATATATGCCCATTTTCATACTGTATGTGTCCTCTATGATGGAAATAAGACATCAGATGGCATTAAAGCATAACCCTTCATGGGAATATGAGATTAAATGGCATTAAAGCTTAACGCTTCTTGTATTTATGCAAATACAGCAATGTTAAAGTTTGAATGCTAATGCTAACTTGCTAATGCTAGCGATCTAATGCTAGTGCTAATATCTGGTCATTGTCATACTCTATGTGTCCTCTATGATGGTTATAAGAGATCAGATGGCATTAAAGCATAACCCTTCATGGCAATATGAGATTAAATGGCATTAAAGTTTAACCCTTCTAGTATATATGCAAATACAGCACTGTTAAAGTTTGAATGCAAATGCTAACTTGCTAATGCTAGCGATTTAATGCTAGTGCTAATATCTGCTCATTTTCATACTCTAGCTGTCCTCTATTATGGAAATAAGAGATCACATGGCATTAAAGCATAACCCTTCATGGGAATATGAGATTAGATGGCAATCAAGCTTAACCCTTCTTGTAAATATGCAAATACAGTCATGTTAAAGTTTGAATGCTAATGCTAGCGATCTAATGCTAGTGCTAATATCTGGTCATTGTCATCCTGTATGTGTCCTCTAGATGGAAATAAGAGATCAGATGGCATTAAAGTATAACCCTTCATGGCAATATGAGATTAAATGGCAATAAGGATTAACCCTTCTTGTATATATACAAATACAGCAATGTTAAAGTTTGAATGCTAATGCTAACTGGCTAATGCTAGCGATCTAATGCTAGTGCTAATAACTTGTCATTTTCATACTGTACTTGTCCTATATGATGGAAATAAGAGATCAGATGGCATAAAAGCATAACCCTTCATGGGAATATGAGAATAAATGCCATTCAAGTTTAACCTTTCTAGTATATATGCAAATACAGCACTGTTCAAGTTTGAATGCTAATGCTAACTTGCTAATGCTAGCGATTTAATGCTAGTGCTAATATCTGGTCATTTTCATACTCTAGGTGTCCTCAATTATGGAAATAAGAGATCAGATGGCATTAAAGCATAACCCTTCAATGGAACATGAGATTAAAAGGCATTATAGCTTAACCCTTCTTTTATATATGCAAATACAGCAATGTTAAAGTTTGAATGCGAATGCTAACTTGCTAATGCTATTGATCTAATGCTAGTGCTAATATCTGGTCATTTTCATACTGTACGTGCCCTCTATGATGGAAATAAGAGATCACATGGCATTAAAGCATAACCCTTCATGGGAATATGAGATTAGATGGCATTCACGCTTAACCCTTCTTTTAAATATGCAAATACAGCCATGTTAAAGTTTGAATGCAAATGCTAGCGATCTAATGCTGGTGCTATTATCTGATCAATTGACATACTGTCATTGTGTCCTCTATGATGGAAATAAGAGATCATATAGCATTAAAGCATAACCCTTCATGGGAATTTGAGATTAAATGTCATTAAAGCTAAACCCTTCTTGTATATATGCAAATACAGCAATGTTAAAGTTTGAATGCTAATGCTAACTTGCTAATGCTAGCGATCTAATGCTGGTGCTAATATCTGGTCATTGTCATACTGTATCTGTCCCCTATCATGGAAATAAGAGATCAGATGGCATGAAAAGCATAACCCTTCATGGCAATATGAGATTAAATGCCATTAAGGCTTAACCCTTCTTGTATATATAGAAATACAGCAATGTAAAAGTTTGAATGCTAATGCTAACTTGCTAATGCTAGCGATCTAATGTTATTTCAAATATATGGTCATTTTCATACTGTATGTGTCCTCTTGATGGAAATAAGAGATCAGATGGCATTATAGCATAACCCTTCATGGGAATATGAGATTAAATCGCATTCAAGCTTAACCCTTCTTGTATATATACAAATACAGCAATGTTAAAATTAGAATGCTAATGCTAACTTGCTAATGCTAGCGATCTAATGCTAGTGCTAATATCTGGTCATTTTCATACTGTACGTGCCCTCTATGATGGAAATAAGAGTTCACATGGCATTCAAGCATAACCCATCGTGGGAATATGAGATTAGATGGCATTCAAGCTTAACCCTTCTTGTAAATATGCAAATAGTGTAATGTTAAAGTTTGAATGCTAATGCTAACTTGCTAATGCTAGCGATCTATTGCTAGTGCAAATATATGGTCATTTTCATACTGTATGTGTCCTCTTTGATGGAAATAAGAGATCAGATGGCATTAAAGCATAACCCCTTCAAAAAAAAAATATATGTTAAAAGTTTGAATTAAATGCTCATTAAAGTGCTTAACCATTTTCATTGTATATGAAAATAAAATAGATGGCATTAAAGCATAACCCTTCATGGGAATATGAGATTAAATGTTAACCCTTCTTGTAAGTTTGTTAAAGTTTGAATGCTAATGCTAACTTGATCTAATTCTAGTAAATATATGGCCATCATAATGCTAGATGGCATTGCATGGGAATATGAGATTAAAAATATAATGGTCATTTTCATTTTCATACTGTATGTGTCCTCTTTGATGGAAATAAGAGATCAGATGGCATTAAAGCATAACCCTTCATGGGAATATGAATTTAAATGGCATTCAAGCTTAACCCTTCTTGTATATATGCAAATACAGCAATGTTAAAGTTTGAATGCTAATGCTAACATGCTAATGCTAGCTATCTAATGCTAGTGCTAATATCTGGTCATTGTCAAACTCTATGTATCCTCTATGATGGTAATAAGAGATCAGATGGCATTAAAGCATAACCCTTCATGGCAATATGAGAATAAATGGCATTAAAGTTTAACCCTTCTAGTATATATGCAAATACAACACTGTTAAAGTTTGAATGCTAATGCTAACTTGCTAATGCGAGCGATTTAATGCTAGTGCTAATATCTGGTCAATGTCATCCTGTATGTGTCCTCTAGATGGTAATAAGAGATCACATGGCATTAAAGCATAACCCTTCATGGGAATATGAGATTAGATGGCATTCAAGCTTGAACCCTTCTTGTAAATATGCAAATACAGTCATGTTAAAGTTTGAATGTTAATGCTAGCGATCTAATTCTAGTGCTAATATCTGGTCAATGTCATCCTGTATGTGTCCTCTAGATGGAAAAATAAGAGATCAGATGGCATTAAAGTATAACCCTTCATGGCAATATGAGATTAAATGTCATTATGATTAACCCTTCTTGTATATATACAAATACAGCAATGTTAAAGTTTGAATGCTAATGCTAACTGGCTAATGCTAGCGATCTAATGCTAGTGCTAATATCTTGTCATTTTCATACTGTACTTGTCCTCTATGATGGAAATAAGAGATCATATGGCATTAAAGCATAACCCTTCATGGCAATATGAGATTAAATGGCATTAAAGCTTTAACCCTTCTTGTATAAAAACAAATACAGCAATGTTAAAGTTTGAATGCTAATGCTAACTTGCTAATGCTAGCGATCTAATGCTAGTGCTAATATCTGGTCATTGTCATTCTGTATGTGTCCTCTATGATGGAAATAAGAGATCAGATGGCATTAAAGCATAACCCTTCGTTGCAACATGAGATTAAATGGCATTAAAGCTCAACGCTTCTTGTATAAATTCAAATACAGCAATGTTAAAGTTTGAATGCTAATGCTAACTTGCTAATGCTAGCGATCCAATGCTAGTGCTAATATCTGGTCATTGTCCTACAGTACATGTCCTCTTTGATGTTAATAATTGATCACATGGCATTTAAGCATATCCCTTCATGTGAATATGTGATTAGATGGCATTAGAGCTTAACCCTTCTTGTATATATGTAAATACAGCAATGGTAAAATTTGATTGCTAATGCTAACTTGCTAATGCTAGCGATCTAATGCTAGTGCTAATATCTGGTCATTTTCATACTGTTCGTGTCCTCTATGATGGAAATAAGAGATCAGATGCCTTTAAAGCATAACCTTTCATGGGAATATGAGATTAAATGGCATTAAAGCTTAACCCTTCTTGTATATATGCAAATACAGCAATGTTAAAGTTTGAATGCTAATGCTAACTTGCTAATGCTAGCCATCTAATGCTAGTTCTAATATCTGGTCATTTTCATACTGTACGTGTCCTCTATGATGGAAATAAGAGATCAGATGCCTTAAAAGCATAACCTTTCATGGGAATATGAGATTAAATGGCATTAAAGCTTAACCCTTCTTGTATATATGCAAATACAGCAATGTTAAAGTTTGAATGCTAATGCTAACTTGCTAATGCTAGCGATCTAATGCTAGTGCTAATATTTGGTGATTGTCATTCTGTTCGTGTCCTTTTTAATGGAAATAAGAGATCACATGCCTTTAAAGCATAACCCTTCATGGTAATATGAGATGAAATGGCATTAGAGCTGAACCCTTCTTGTATATCTGCAAATACAGCAATGTTAAAGTTTGAATGCTAATGCTAACTTGCTAATGCTAGCGATCTAATGCTAGTGCTAATATCTTGTCGTTTTCATACTGTACTTGTCCTCTATGATGGAAATAAGAGATCAGATGACATTAAAGCGTAACCCTTCATGGGAATATGAGATTAAATGGCATTCAAGCTTAACCCTTCTTGTATATATACAAATACAGCAATGTTAAAATTTGATTGCTAATGCTAACTTGCTTATGCTAGCGATCTAATGCTAGTGCAAATATATGGTCATTTTCATGCTGTATGTGTCCTCTATGATGGAAATAAGAGATCAGATGGCATTAAAGCATAACCCTTCATGGCAATATGAGATTATATGGCATTAAAGCTTAACCCTTCTTGTATATATTCAAATACAGCAATGTTAAAGTTTGAATGCTAATGCTAACTTGCTAATGCTAGCCATCTAATGCTAGTGCTAATATCTTGTCCCATTTCATACTGTACTTGTCCTCTATGATTGAAATAAGAGATTAGATGGCATTAAAGCATAACCCTTCATGGGAATATGATATTAAATGGCATTAAAAGCTTAACCCTTCTTGTATGTATGCAAATACAGCAATGTTAAAGTTTGAATGCTAATGCTAACTTGCTAATGCTAGCGATCTAATGTTAGTGCAAATATATGCCCATTTTCATACTGTATGTGTCCTCTATGATGGAAATAAGAGATCAGATGGCATTAAAGCATAACCCTTCATGGAATATGAGATTAAAGCATTAAAGCTTAACCCCCAAATTCATGTTAAAGTTTGAATGGCTAGTTATCTAATATGAGTCATTGTATACTGTATGTGCTATGATGGAAATTCAAATGGCATTAAAGCATAACCCTTCATGGGAATATGAGATTAGATGGCATTCAAATAAGTATGCAAATACAGTGATGTTAAAGTTTGAATGCTAATGCTAGTTATCTAATGCTAGTGCTAATATCTGGTCATTGTCATACTGTATGTGTCCTCTATGATGGAAATAATAGATCAAATGACATTAAAGCATAACCCTTCATGGGAATATGAGATTAAATGGCATTAATGCTTAACCCTTCTTGTATATATGCAAATACAGCAATGTTAAAGTTTGAATGCTAATGCTAACTTGCTAATGCTAGCGATCTAATGCTAGTTCTAATATCTGGTCATTGTCATACTGTACGTGTCCTCTATGATGGAAATAATAGATCAAATGGCATTAAAGCATAACCCTTCATCGGAATATGAGAGGAAATGGCATTAAAGCTTAACCCTTCTTGTATTTATGCAAATACAGCAATGTTAAATTTTGAATGCTAATGCTTACTTGCTAAAGCTAGTGATCTAATGCTAGTGCTAATATCTGGTCATTGTCCTACAGTAAATGTCCTCTTTGATGGTAATAATTGATCACATGGCATTTAAGCATATCCCTTCATGTGAATATGCGATTAGATGCCATTAAAGCTTAACCCTTCTTGTTTATGCAAATACAGTAATGTTAAAATTTTTAATGCTAATGCTAACTTGCTGATGCTAGGGATCTAATGCTGGTGCTAATATCTGGTCATTTTCATACTGTACATGTCCTCTATGATGGAAATAAGAGATCAGATGGCATTAAAGCATAACCCTTCATGGGAATATGAGATTAAATGGCATTAAAGCTTAACCCTTCTTGTATATATGCAAATACAGAAATGTTAAAGTTTGAATGCTATTGCTAACTTTCTAATGCTAGCGATCAAATGCTAGTGCTAATATCTGGTCATTGTCATACTGTATGTGTCCTCTATGATGGAAATAAGAGATCAGATGGCATTAAAGCACAACCCTTCAGTGCAATATGAGATTAAATGGCATTAAAGCTTAACCCTTCTTTTATAAATTCAAATAGAGCAATGTTAAAGTTTGAATGCTAATGCTAACATGCTAATGCTAGCTATCTAATGCTAGTGCTAATATCTGGTCATTGTCAAACTCTATGTATCCTCTATGATGGTAATAAGAGATCAGATGGCATTAAAGCATAACCCTTCATGGCAATATGAGAATAAATGGCATTAAAGTTTAACCCTTCTAGTATATATGCAAATACAACACTGTTAAAGTTTGAATGCTAATGCTAACTTGCTAATGCGAGCGATTTAATGCTAGTGCTAATATCTGGTCAATGTCATCCTGTATGTGTCCTCTAGATGGAAATAAGAGATCACATGGCATTAAAGCATAACCCTTCATGGGAATATGAGATTAGATGGCAGTCAAGCTGAACCCTTCTTGTAAATATGCAAATACAGTCATGTTAAAGTTTGAATGTTAATGCTAGCGATCTAATTCTAGTGCTAATATCTGGTCAATGTCATCCTGTATGTGTCCTCTAGATGGAAATAAGAGATCAGATGGCATTAAAGTATAACCCTTCATGGCAATATGAGATTAAATGTCAATAAGGATTAACCCTTCTTGTATATATACAAATACAGCAATGTTAAAGTTTGAATGCTAATGCTAACTGGCTAATGCTAGCGATCTTATGCTAGTGCTAATATCTTGTCATTTTCATACTGTACTTGTCCTCTATGATGGAAATAAGAGATCATATGGCATTAAAGCATAACCCTTCATGGCAATATGAGATTAAATGGCATTAAAGCTTAACCCTTCTTGTATAAAAACAAATACAGCAATGTTAAAGTTTGAATGCTAATGCTAACTTGCTAATGCTAGCGATCTAATGCTAGTGCTAATATCTGGTCATTGTCATTCTGTATGTGTCCTCTATGATGGAAATAAGAGATCAGATGGCATTAAAGCATAACCCTTTCATGGTAATATGAGATTAAATGGCATTAAAGCTCAACCTTCTTGTATAAATTCAAATACAGCAATGTTAAAGTTTGAATGCTAATGCTAACTTGCTAATGCTAGCGATCCAATGCTAGTTCTAATATCTGGTCATTGTCATACAGTACATGACCTCTTTTTGATGTTAATAATTGATCACATGGCATTAAAGCATATCCCTTCATGTGAATATGAGATTAGATGGCATTAGAGCTTAACCCTTCTTGTATATATGTAAATACAGCAATGGTAAAATTTGATTGCTAATGCTAACTTGCTAATGCTAGCGATCTAATGCTAGTGCTAATATCTGGTCATTTTCATACTGTTCGTGTCCTCTATGATGGAAATAAGAGATCAGATGCATTTAAAGCATAACCTTTCATGGGAATATGAGATTAAATGGCATTAAAGCTTAACCCTTCTTGTATATATGCAAATACAGCAATGTTAAAGTTTGAATGCTAATGCTAACTTTGTTAATGCTAGCCATCTAATGCTAGTTCTAATATCTGGTCATTTTCATACTGTTCGCGGTCCTCTATGATGGAAATAAGAGATCAGATGCCTTTAAAAGCATAACCTTTCATGGGAATATGAGATTAAATGGCATTAAAGCTTAACCCTTCTTGTATATATGCAAATACAGCAATGTTAAAGTTTGAATGCTAATGCTAACTTGCTAATGCTAGCGATCTAATGCTAGTGCTAATATTTGGTGATTGTCATTCTGTTCGTGTCCTTTTAATGGAAATAAGAGATCACATGCCTTTTAAAGCATAACCCTTCATGGTAATATGAGATGAAATGGCATTAGAGCTGAACCCTTCTTGTATATCTGCAAATACAGCAATGTTAAAGTTTGAATGCTAATGCTAACTTGCTAATGCTAGCGATCTAATGCTAGTGCTAATATCTTGTCGTTTCATACTGTACTTGTCCTCTATGATGGAAATAAGAGATCAGATGACATTAAAGTTTAAACCCTTCATGGAATATGAGATTAAATGGCATTCAAGCTTAACCCCTTCTGTATATATATTGTAAATACAGCAATGTTAAAATTTGATTGCTAATGCTAACTTGCTTATGCTAGCGATCTAATGCTAGTGCAAATATATGGTCATTTTCATGCTGTATGTGTCCTCTATGATGGAAATAAGAGATCAGATGGCATTAAAGCATAACCCTTCATGGCAATATGAGATTATATGGCATTAAAGCTTAACCCTTCTTGTATTAATTCAAATACAGCAATGTTAAAGCTTGAATGCTAATGCTAACTTGCTAATGCTAGCCATCTAATGCTAGTGCTAATATCTTGTCGTTTGGTTTACTGTACTTGTCCTCTTTGATTGAAATAAGAAATTAGATGGCATTAAAGCATAACCCTTCATGGGAATATGATATTAAATGGCATTAAAGCCTAACCCTTCTTGTATAAAAACAAATAAAGCAATGTTAAAGTTTGAATACTAATGCTAACTTGCTAACGCTAGCGATCTAATGCTAGTGCTAATATCTGGTCATTGTAATCCTGTATGTATCCTCTAGATTGAAATAAGAGATCAGATGGCATTAAAGCATAACCCTTAATGGTAATATGAGATTAAATGGCATTAAGGCTTAACCCCTCTTGTATATATACAAATACAGCAATGTTAAAGTTTGAATGCTAATGCTAACTTGCTAATGCTAGCGATCTAATGCTAGTGCTAATATCTTGTCGTTTTCATACTGTACTTGTCCTCTATGATGGAAATAAGAGATCAGATGCCATTAAAGCGTAACCCTTCATGGGAATATGAGATTAAATGTCATTCAAGCTTAACCCTTCTTGTATATATACAAATACAGCAATGTTAAAATTTGATTGCTAATGCTTACTTGCTTATGCTAGCGATCTAATGCTAGTGCAAATATATGGTCATTTTCATGCTGTATGTGTCCTCTATGATGGAAATAAGAGATCAGATGGCATTAAAGCATAACCCTTCATGGCAATATGAGATTATATGGCATTAAAGCTTAACCCTTCTTGTATTAATTCAAATACAGCAATGTTAAAGTTTGAATGCTAATGCTAACTTGCTAATGCTAGCCATCTAATGCTAGTGCTAATATCTTGTCGTTTTCATACTGTACTTGTCCTCTATGATTGAAATAAGAGATTAGATGGCATTAAAGCATAACCCTTCATGGGAATATGATATTAAATGTCATTAAAGCCTAACCCTTCTTGTATGTATGCAAATACAGCAATGCTAAAGTTTGAATGCTAATGCTAACTTGCTAATGCTAGCGATCTAATGTTAGTGCAAATATATGCCCATTTTCATACTGTATGTGTCCTCTATGATGGAAATAAGAGATCAGATGGCATTAAAGCATAACCCTTCATGGGAATATGAGATTAAATGGCATTAAAGCTTAACCCTTCTTGTATTTATGCAAATAAAGTCATGTTAAAGTTTGAATGCTAATGCTAGTTATCTAATGCTAGTGCTAATATCTGGTCATTGTCCTACTGTATGTGTCCTCTATGATGGAAATAAAAGATCAAATGGCATTAAAGCATAACCCTTCATGGGAATATGAGATTAGATGGCATTCAAGCTTAACCCTTCTTGTAAGTATGCAAATACAGTCATGTTAAAGTTTGAATGCTAATGCTAGTTATCTAATGCTAGTGCTAATATCTGGTCATTGTCATACTGTATGTGTCCTCTATGATGGAAATAATAGATCAAATGACATTAAAGCATAACCCTTCATGGGAATATGAGATTAAATGGCATTAATGCTTAACCCTTCTTGTATATATGCAAATACAGCAATGTTAAAGTTTGAATGCTAATGCTAACTTGCTAATGCTAGCGATCTAATGCTAGTTCTAATATCTGGTCATTGTCATACTGTACGTGTCCTCTATGATGGAAATAATAGATCAAATGGCATTAAAGCATAACCCTTCATCGGAATATGAGAGGAAATGGCATTAAAGCTTAACCCTTCTTGTATTTATGCAAATACAGCAATGTTAAATTTTGAATGCTAATGCTTACTTGCTAAAGCTAGTGATCTAATGCTAGTGCTAATATCTGGTCATTGTCCTACAGTAAATGTCCTCTTTGATGGTAATAATTGATCACATGGCATTTAAGCATATCCCTTCATGTGAATATGCGATTAGATGCCATTAAAGCTTAACCCTTCTTGTTTATGCAAATACAGCAATGTTAAAATTTTTAATGCTAATGCTAACTTGCTGATGCTAGGGATCTAATGCTGGTGCTAATATCTGGTCATTTTCATATTGTACATGTCCTCTATGATGGAAATAAGAGATCAGATGGCATTAAAGCATAACCCTTCATGGGAATATGAGATTAAATGGCATTCAAGCATAACCCTTCATGGGAATATGAGATTAAATGGCATTAAAGCTTAACCCTTCTTGTATATATGCAAATACAGAAATGTTAAAGTTTGAATGCTATTGCTAACTTTCTAATGCTAGCGATCAAATGCAAGTGCTAATATCTGGTCATTGTCATACTGTATGTGTCCTCTATGATGGAAATAAGAGATCAGATGGCATTAAAGCACAACCCTTCATTGCAATATGAGATTAAATGGCATTAAAGCTTAACCCTTCTTTTATAAATTCAAATAGAGCAATGTTAAAGTTTGAATGCTAATGCTAACTTGCTAATGCTAGCGATCTAATGCTAGTGCTAATATCTGGTCATTTTCATACTGTACGTGTTCCTCTATGATGGAAATAAGAGATCACATGGCATTAAAGCATAACCCTTCATGGGAATATGAGATTAGATGGCATTAAAGCTTAACCCTTCTTGTAAATATGCAAAGACAGCAATGTTAAAGTTTGAATGTTAATCTAATGCTAATGCTAGCGATTTAATGCTAGAGCTAATATCTGGTCATTTTCATACTGTATGTGTCCCCTATGATGGAAATAATAGATCAAATGGCATTAAAGCATAACCCTTCATGGGAATATGAGATTAAATGGCATTAATGCTTAACCCTTCTTGTATATAAGCAAATACAGCAATGTTAAAGTTTGAATGCTAATGCTAACTTGCTAATGCTAGCGATCTACTGCTAGTGCTAATATCTGGTCATTGTCATACTCTATGTGTACTCTATGATGGAAATAAGAGTTCAGATGGCATTAAAGCATAACCCTTCATGGCATTATGAGATTAAATGGCATTAAAGTTTAACCCTTCTAGTATATATGCAAATACCGCACTGTTAAAGTTTGAATGCTAATCCTAACTTGCTAATGCTAGCGATTTAATGCTAGTGCTAATATCTGGTCATTTTCATACTCTAGGTGTCCTATATGATGGAAATAAGAGATTAGATGGCATTAAAGCATAACCTTTCATGGGAATATGAGATTAAATGGCATTCAAGCTTAACCCTTCTTGTATATATGCAAATACAGCAATGTTAAAGTTTGAATGCTAATGCTAACTTGATAATGCTAGCGAGCTAATGCTAGTGCTAATATCTGGTCCTTTTCATACTGTGCGTGCCCTCTATGATGCAAATAAGAGATCACATGGCATTAAAGCAAAACCCTTCATGGGAATATGAGATTAGATGGCATTCAAGCTTAACCCTTCTTATAAATATGCAAATACAGTCATGTTAAAGTTTGAATGCTAATGCTAGAGATCTAATGCTAGTGCTAATATGTGGTCATTGTCATACTGTATGTGTCCTCTATGATGGAAATAAGAGATCAGATGGCATTAAAGCATAACCCTTCATGGCAATATGAGATAAAATGGCATTAAAGCTTAACACTTCTTGTATATATACAAATACAGCAATGTTAAAGTTTGAATGCTAATGCTAACTTGCTAATGCTAGCGATCTAATGCTAGTGCAAATATATGGCCAATTTCATACTGTATGTGTCCTCTATGATGGAAATTAGAGATCAGATGACATTAAAGCATAACCCTTCATGGGAATATGAGATTAAATGGCATTAAAGCTTAACCATTCTTGTATTCATGCAAATACAGCAATGTTAAAGTTTGAATGCTAATGCTAACTTGCTAATGCTAGCGATCTAATGCTAGTGCTAATATCTGGTCATTTTCATACTGTATGTGTCCTCTTGATGGAAATAAGAGATCAGATAGCATTAAAGCATAACCCTTCATGGCAATATAAGATTAAATGGCATTAAGGCTGAACCCTTCTTGTATATAAAAAAATACAGCAATGTATAAGTTTGAATGCTAATGCTAACTTGCTAATGCTAGCGATCTAATGCTAGTGCAAATATATGGTCATTTTCATACTGTATGTATCCTCTTTGATGGAAATAAGAGATCAGATGGCATTAAAGCATAACCCTTCATGGGAATATAAGTTTAAATGGCATTAAAGTTTTACCATTCTAGTATATATGCAAATACAGCACTGTTCAAATTTGAATGCTAATGCTAACTTGCTAATGCTAGCGATTTAATGCTAGTGCTAATATCTGGTAATTTTCATACTCTAGGTGTCCTCTATTATGGACATAAGAGATCAGATGGCATTTAAGCATAACCCTTCAATGGAACATGTGATTAAAAGGCATTATAGCTTAACCCTTCTTGTATATAGGCAAATACAGCAATGTTAAAGTTTGAATGCGAATGCTAACTTGCTAATGCTAGCGATCTAATGCTAGTGCTAATATCTGGTCATTTTCATACTGTATGTGTCCTCTATGATGGAAATAAGAGATCAGATGGCATTAAAGCATAACCCTTCATGGCAATATGAGATAAAATGGCATTAAAGCTTAACACCTCTTGTATAAAAACAAATACAGCAATGTTAAAGTTTGAATGCTAATGCTATCTTGCTAATGCTAGCGATCTAATGCTATTTCAAATATATGGTCATTTTCATACTGTATGTGTCCTTTATGATGGAGATTAGAGATCAGATGACATTAAAGCATAACCCTTCATGGGAATATGAGATTAGATGTCATTCAAGCTTAACCCTTCTTATAAATATGAAAATACAGTCAGGTTAAAGTTTGAATGCTAATGCTAGCGATCTAATGCTAGTGCCAATATGTGGTCATTGTCATACTGTATGTGTCCTCTATGATGGAAATAAGAGATCAGATGGCATTTAAGCATAATCCTTCATGGCAATATGAGATAAAATGGCATTAAAGCTGAACAATTCTTGTATATATACAAATACAGCAATGTTAAAGTTTGAATGCTAATGCTAACTTGCTAATGCTAGCGATCTAATGCTAGTGCAAATATATGGCCATTTTCATACTGTATGTGTACTCTATGATGGAAATAAGAGATCAGATGGCATTAAAGCATAACCCTTCATGGGAATATGAGATTAAATGGCATTCAAGCTTAACCCTTCTTGAATATATACAAATACAGCAATGTTAAAATTTGAATGCTAATGCTAACTTTCTAATGCTAGCGATCTAATGCTAGTGCAAATATATGGTCATTTTCATACTGTATGTGTCCTCTATGAAGGAAATAAGTGATCAGATGCCATTAAAGCATAACCCTTCATGGGAATATGTGATTAAATGCCATTAAAGCTTAACCCTTCTTGTATATATGCAAATACAGCAATGTTAAAGTTTGAATCGAATGCTAACTACTGTATGCTAATGCTAAAGCATCTAATGCTAGTGCTAATATCTGGTCATTGTCATACTCTATGTGTACTCTATGATGGAAATAAGAGATCATATGGCATTTAAGCATAACCCTTCATGGCAATATGAGATAAAATGGCATTAAAGTTTAACACCTTGTATATATACAAATACAGCAATGTTAAAGTTTGAATGCTAATGCTAAAATGCTAAAATGCTAGTGCAAATATATGCCATTTTCAACTGTATGTGTCCTCTATGATGGAAATAAGAGATCAGATGGCATTAACCCTTCATGGGAATATAGATTAAATGGCATTAAAGATTAACCCTTCTTGTATTTATGCAAATACAGCAATGTTAAATCTAATGCTAGCGATCTAATGGTAAAAAATATTTTCTATGATATCAGATGGCATTAAAGCATAACCCTTCATGGCAATATGAGATTAAAGGTGTCAATGTTAAATATGATGGAAATAAGAGATCAGATGGCATTAAACCATAACCCTTCATGGGAACATGAGATTAAAAGGCATTATAGCTTAACCCTTCTTGTATATATGCAAATACAGCAATGTTAAAGTTTGAATGCTAATGCTAACTTGATAATGCTAGCGATCTAATGCTAGTGCTAATATCTGGTCATTTTAATACTGTGCGTGCCCTCTATGATGCAAATTAGAGATCACATGGCATTAAAGCAAAACCCTTCATGAGAATATGAGATTAGATGGCATTCAAGCTTAACCCTTCTTGTAAATATGCAAATACAGTCAGGTTAAAGTTTGAATGCTAATGCTAGCGATCTAATGCTAGTGCTAATATGTGGTCATTGTCATACTGTATGTGTCCTTTATGATGGAAATAAGAGATCAGATGGCATTAAAGCATAACCCTTCATGGCAATATGAGATAAAATGGCATTAAAGCAGAACACTTCTTGTATATATACAAGTACAGCAATGTTAAAGTTTGAATGCTAATGCTAACTTGCTAATGCTAGCGATCTAATGCTAGTGCAAATATATGGCCATTTTCAAACTGTATGTGTCCTCTATGATGGAAATAAGAGATCAGATGGCATGAAAGCTTAACCCTTCATGGGAATATGAGATTAAATGTCATTAAAGCTTAACCCTTCTTGTATATATGCAAATACAGCAATGTTAAAGTTTAAATGCTAATGCTAACTTGCTAATGCTAGCGATCTAATGCTAGTGCTAATATCTGGTCATTCTCATACTGTATGTGTCCTCTATGATGGAAATAAGAAATCAGATGCCATTAAAGCATTATCCTTCATGGGAATATGTGATTAAATGGCATTAAAGCTTAACCCTTCTTGTATATATACAAATACAGCAATGTTAAAGTTTGAATGCGAATGCTAACTTGTTAATGCTAGCGATCTAATGCTAGTGCTAATATCTGGTCATTGTCATACTCTATGTGTACTCTATGATGGAAATAAGAGATCAGATGGCATTAAAGCATAACCCTTCATGGGAACATGAGATTAAAAGGCATTATAGCTTAACCCTTCTTGTATATATGCAAATACAGCAATGTTAAAGTTTGAATGCTAATGCTAACTTGATAATGCAAGCGATCTAATGCTAATGCTAATATCTGGTCATTTTCATACTGTGCGTGCCCTCTATGATGCAAGTTAGAGATCACATGGCATTAAAGCAAAACCCTTCATGGGAATATGAGATTAGATGTCATTCAAGCTTAACCCTTCTTATAAATATGAAAATACAGTCAGGTTAAAGTTTGAATGCTAATGCTAGCGATCTAATGCTAGTGCTAATATGTGGTCATTGTCATACTGTATGTGTCCTCTATGATGGAAATAAGAGATCAGATGGCATTTAAGCATAACCCTTCATGGCAATATGAGATAAAATGGCATTAAAGCTGAACACTTCTTGTATATATACAAATACAGCAATGTTAAAGTTTGAATGCTAATGCTAACTTGCTAATGCTAGCGATCTAATGCTAGTGCTAATATCTGGTCATTCTCATACTGTATGTGTCCTCTATGAAGGAAATAAGAGATCAGATGGCATTAAAGCATAACCCTTCATGGCAATATGAGATTAAATGGCATTAAAGCTTAACCCTTCTTGTATAAATTCAAATACAGCAATGTTAAAGTTTGAATGCTAATGCTAACTTGCTAATGCTAGCGATCTAATGCTAGTGCTAATATCTGGTCATTCTCATACTGTATGTGTCCTCTATGAAGGAAATAAGAGATCAGATGGCATTAAAGCATAACCCTTCATGGCAATATGAGATTAAATGGCATTAAAGCTTAACCCTTCTTGTATAAATTCAAATACAGCAATGTTAAAGTTTGAATACGAATGCTAACTTGCTAATGCTAGCGATCTAATGCTAGTGCTAATATCTGGTCATTTTCACACTGTACGTGTCCTCTATGATGGAAATAAGAGATCAGATGGCATTAAAACATAACCCTTCATGGGAATATGAGATAAAATGGCATTAAAGCCTCAACCCTTCTTGTATGAATGCAAATACAGCAATGTTAAAGTTTGAATTCTAATGCTAACTTGCTAATGCTAGCGATCTAATGCTAGTGCTAATATCTGGTCATTGTCATCCTGTATGTGTCCTCTAGATGGAAATAAGAGATCAGATGGCATTATAGCATAACCCTTCATGGCAATATAAGATTAAATGGAATTAAGGCTTAACCCTTCTTGTATATATACAAATACAGCAATGTTAAAGTTTGAATGCTAATGCTAACTGGATATTGCTAGCGATCTAATGCTAGTGCTAATATCTTGTCATTTTCATACTGTACTTGTCCTCTATGATGGAAATAAGAGATCAGATGGCATTAAAGCATAACCCTTCATGTGAATATGAGATTAAATGGCATTCAAGCTTAACCCTTCTTGAATATATACAAATACAGCAATGTTTAAGTTTGAATGCTAATGCTAACTTGCTAATGCCTGCGATCTAATGCTAGTGCAAATATATGGTCATTTTCATACTGTATGTGTCCTCTATGATGGAAATAAGAGATCAGATGCGATTAAAGCATAACCCTTCATGGGAATATATGATTAAATGGCATTAAAGTTTAACCCTTCTTGTATATATGCAAATACAGCAATGTTAAAGTTTGAATGCTAATGCTAACTTGCTAATGCTAGTGCTAATATCTGGTCATTGTCATACTCTATGTGTACTCTATGATGGAAATAAGAGATCATATGGCATTAAAGCATAACCCTTCATGGCAATATGAGATTAAATGGCATTCAAGCTTAACCCTTCTTGTATACATACAAATACAGCAATGTTAAAATTTGAATGCTAATGCTAACTTGCTAATGCTAGCGATCTAATGCTAGTACAAATATATGGTCATTTTCATACTGTATGTGTCCTCTATGATGGAAATAAGAGATGAGATGCCATTAAAGCATAACCCTTCATGGGAATATGAGATTAAATGGCATTAAAGCTTAACACTTCTTGTATTTATGCAAATACAGCAATGTTAAAGTTTGAAGGCTAATGCTAACTTGCTAATGCTAGCGATCTAATGCTAGTGCTAATATCTGGTCATTTTCACACTGTACGTGTCCTCTATGATGGAAATAAGAGATCACATGGCATTAAAACATAACCCTTCATGGGAATATGAGATTAAATGGCATTAAAGCCTAACCCTTCTTGTATGAATGCAAATACAGCAATGTTAAAGTTTGAATTCTAATGCTAACTTGCTAATGCTTGCGATCTAATGCTAGTGCTAATATCTGGTCATTGTCATCCTGTATGTGTCCTCTAGATGGAAATAAGAGATGAGATGGCATTAAAGCATAACCCTTCATGGCAATATAAGATTAAATGGCATTAAGGCTTAACCCTTCTTGTATATATACAAATACAGCAATGTTAAAGTTTGAATGCTAATGCTAACTGGATATTGCTAGCGATCTAATGCGAGTGCTAATATCTTGTCATTTTCATACTGTACTTGTCCTCTATGATGGAAATAAGAGATCAGATGGCATTAAAGCATAACCCTTCATGGGAATATGAAATTAAATGGCATTCAAGCTTAACCCTTCTTGTATATATACAAATACAGCAATGTTAAAATTTGAATGCTAATGCTAACTTGCTAATGCTAGCGATCTAATGCTAGTATAAATATATGGTCATTTTCATACTGTATTTGTCCTCTATGATGGAAATAAGAGATCAGATGCCATTAAAGCATAACCCTTCATGGGAATATGTGATTAAATGGCATTAAAGCTAAACACTTCTTGTATATATGCAAATACAGCAATGTTAAAGTTTGAATGCTAATGCTAACTTGCTAATGCTAGCGATCTAATGCTAGTGCTAATATCTGGTAATTGTCATACTCTATGTGTCCTCTATGATGGAAATAAGAGATCTGATGGCATTAAAGCATAACCCTTCATGGCAATATGAGATTAAATGGCATTAAAGTTTAACCCTTCTAGTATATATGAAAATACAGCACTGTTAAACTTTGAATGCTAATCCTAACTTGCTAATGCTAGCGATTTAATGCTAGTGCTAATATCTGGTCATTTTCATACTCTAGGTGTCCTATATGATGGAAATAAGAGATCAGATGTCATTAAAGCATAACCCTTCATGGGAACATGAGATTAAAAGGCATTATAGCTTAACCCTTCTTGTATATATACAAATACAGCAATGTTAAAGTTTGAATGCTAATGCTAACTGGCTAATTCTAGCGATCTAATGCTAGTGCTAATATCTGGTCATTGTCATCCTGTATGTGTCCTCTAGATGGAAATAAGAGATCAGATGGCATTAAAGCATAACCCTTCATGGCCATATGAGATTAAATTGCATTAAGGCTAAACACTTCTTGTATATTTACTAATACAGCAATGTTAAAGTTTGAATGCTAATGCTAACTTGCTAATGCTAGCCATCTAATGCTAGTTCTAATATCTGGTCATTTTCATACTGTACGTGTCCTCTATGATGGAAATAAGAGATCAGATTGCATTAAAGCATAACCCTTCAGGGGAATATGAGATTAAATGGCATTAAAGCTTAACACCTTCTTGTATATATGCAAATACAGCAATGTTAAAGTTTGAATGCTAATACTTACTTGCTAAAGCTAGCGATCTAATGCTAGTGCAAATATCTGGTCATTGTCCTAAAGAACATGTTCTCTTTGATGTTAATAATTGATCACATGGCATTTAAGCCTATCCCTTCATGTGAATATGAGATTAGATGGCATTAGAGCTTAACCCTTCTTGTACATATGCAAATACTGCAATGTTAAAGTTTGAATGCTAATGCTAACTTGCTAATGCTAGCGATCTAATGCTAGTGCTAATATCTGGTCATTTTCATTCTGTTAGTGTCCTCTTTAATGGAAATAAGAGATCACATGCCTTTAAAGCATAACCCTTCATGGTAATATGAGATGAAATGGCATTAAAGCTGAACCCTTCTTGTATATATGCAAATCCAGCAATGTTAAAGTTTGAATTCTAATGCTAACTTGCTAACGTTAGCAATCTAATGCTAGTGCTAATATCTTGTCATTTTCATCCTGTATGTGTCCTCCAGATGGAAATAAGAGATCAGATGGCATTAAAGCAAAACCCTTCATGGCAATATGAGATTAAATGGCATTAAGGCTTAACCCTTCTTGTATATATAAAAATACAGCAATGTTAAAGTTTGAATGCTAATGCTAACTGGCTAATGCTAGCGATCTAATGCTAGTGCTAATATCTTGTCATTTTCATACTGTACTAGTCCTCTATGATGGAAATAAGAGATCAGATGGCATAAAAGCATAACCCTTCATGGGAATATGAGATTAAATGCCATTCAAGCTTAACCCTTCTTGTATATATACAAATACAGTAATGTTAAAATTTTAATGCTAATGCTAACTCGCTAATGCTTGCGATCTAATGCTAGTGCAAATATATGGTCATTTTAATACTGTATGTGTCCTCTTTGATAGAAATAAGAGATCAGATGGCATTAAAGCATAACCTTCATGGGATTATAAGTTTAAATGGCATTAAAGCTTAACCATTCTTGTATATATGCAAATACAGCAATGTAAAAGTTTGAATGCTAATGCTAACTTGCTAATGCTAGCGATCTAATGCAAGTGCTAATATCTGGTGATTGTCATACTCTATGTGTCCTCTATGATGGAAATAAGAGATCAGATGTCATTAAAGCAAAACACTTCATGGCAATATGAGATTAAATGGTATTATGTTTAACCCTTCTAGTATATATGCAAATACAGCACTGTTCAAGTTTGAATGCCAATGCTAACTTGCTAATGCTAGTATTTTAATGCTAGTGCTAAAATCTGGTCATTTTCATACTCTAGGTGTCCTCTATGATGGAAATAAGAGATTAGATGGCATTAAAGCATAACCCTTCATGGCAATATAAGATTAAATGGCATTTAGGCTTAACCCTTATTGTATATATACAAATACAGCAATGTTAAAGTTTGAATGCTAATGCTAACTGGATATTGCTAGCGATCTAATGCTCGTGCTAATAACTTGTCATTTTCATACTGTACTTGTCCTCTATGATGGAAATAAGAGATCAGATGGCATTAAAGCATAACCCTTCATGGGAATATGAGATTAAATGGCATTCAAGCTAAACCCTTCTTGTATATATACAAATACAGCAATGTTAAAATTTGAATGCTAATGCTAACTTGCTAATGCTAGCGATCTAATGCTAGTACAAATATATGGTCATTTTCATACTGTATGTGTCCTCTATGATGGAAATAAGAGATGAGATGCCATTAAAGCATAACCCTTCATGGGAATATGAGATTAAATGGCATTAAAGCTTAACACTTCTTGTATATATGCAAATACAGCAATGTTAAAATTTGAATGCTAATGCTAACTTGCTAATGCTAGCGATCTAATGCTAGTGCTAATATCTGGTGTTTTTCACACTGTACTTGTCCTCTATGATGGAAATAAGAGATCAGATGGCATTAAAACATAACCCTTCATGGGAATATGAGATAAAATGGCATTAAAGCCTAACCCTTCTTGTATGAATGCAAATACAGCAATGTTAAAGTTTGAATGCTAATGCTAACTTGCTAATGCTAGCGATCTAATGCAAGTGCTAATATCTGGTCATTGTCATACTCTATGTGTCCTCTATGATGGAAATAAGAGATCAGATGTCATTAAAGCATAACACTTCATGGCAATATGAGATGAAATGGCATTATGTTTAACCCTTCTAGTATATATGCAAATACAGCACTGTTCAAGTTTGAATGCTAATGCTAACTCGCTAATGCTAGTATTTTAATGCTAGTGCTAATATCTGGTCATTTTCATACTCTTGGTGTCCTCTATGATGGAAATAAGAGATCAGATGGCATTAAAGCATAACCCTTCAATGGAACATGAGATTAAAAGGCATTATACCTTAACCCCTCTTGTATATATGCAAATACAGCAATGTTAAAGTTTGAATGCGAATGCTAACTTGCTAATGCTAGCGATCTAATGCTAGTGCTAATATCTGGTCTTTTTTCATACTGCATTGTGTCCTCTATGATGGAAATAAGAGATCACATGGCATTAAAGCATAACCCTTCATGGGAATATGAGATTAAATGGCATTCAAAAAAGTTTAACCCTTCTTGTATATATGCAAATACAGCAATGTTAACCCTTCATGGGAATTTGTTAAAGCTAACTTTGAATGCTAGTGCTAATATCTGGTCATTTTAACTGTATGTGTCCTCTATGATGGAAATAAGTGCTAATGGCATTAAATCATAACCCTTCATGGCAATATAAGATTAAATGGCATTAAAAGCTTAACCCTTCTTGTATATATGCAAATGATGTTAAAGTTTGAAGCTAATGCTAACTTGCTAATGGCATTAATGCTAGTGCTAACCCATTTCATATGTGTCCTCTATGATGGAGATTATGATGGAAATAATGAAATGCACTGCATTAAGCATAACCCTTCATCTATGATGGAAATATGATTAAATATATGCAACCCTTCTTGTATATACAAACACAGCAATGTTAAAGTTTGAATGCTAATGCTAACTCATGCTAATGCTAGCGATCAATGCTAGTGCTAATATCTGATCATTTTCATACTGTACGTGTCCTCTATGATGAAAATAAGAGATCAGATGGCATTAAAGCATAACCCTTCATGGGAATATAAGTTTAAATGGCATTAAAGCTTAACCCTTCTTGTATATATGCAAATACAGCAATGTTAAAGTTTGAATGCTAATGCTAACTTGCTAATGCTAGCGATCTAATGCTAGTGCTAATATCTGGTCATTGTCATATTGTATGTGTCCTCTATGATGGAAATAAGAGATCAGATGTCATTAAAGCATAACCCTTCATGGGAATATGAGATTAAATGGCATTAATGTTTAACCCTTCTAGTATATATGCAAATACAGCAATGTTAAAGTTTGAATGCTAATGCTAACTTGCTAATGCTAGTATTTTTAATGCTAGTGCTAATATCTGGTCATTTCATGTTTTATGTTTCCTCTCTGATGGAAATAAGAGATCAGATGGCATTAAAGCATAACCCTTCATGGCAATATAAGATTAAATGGCATTAAAGCTTAACCCTTCTTGTATATATGCAAATATAGCAATGTTAAAGTTTGAATGCTAATGCTAACTTGGTAATGCTAGCGATCTAATGCTAGTGCTAATATTGGTTAATTGTCATACTGTATGTGTCCTCTATGATGGAAATAAGAGATCAGATGGCATTAAAGCATAACCCTTCATGGCAATATGAGATTAAATGGCATTAAAGCTTAACCCTTCTAGTATATAAACAAACACAGCAATGTTAAAGTTTGAATGCTAATGCTAACTTGCTAATGCTAGCGATCTAATGCTAGTGCTAATATCTGTTCATTGTCATATTGTATGTGTCCTCTATGATGAAAATAAGAGATCAGATGGCATTAAAAGCATAACCCTTCATGGGAATATGAGATTAAATGGCATTAAAGCTTAACCCTTCTTGTACATATGCAAATAAAGCAATGCTAAAGTTTGAATGCTAATGCTAAATTGCTAATGCTAAAGATCTAATGCTAGTGCTAATATCTGTCATTTTCATATTGTATGTGTCCTCTATGATGGAAATAAGAGATCAGATGCCTTTAAAGCATAACCCTTCATGGGAATATGAGATTAAATGGCATTAAAGCATAACCCTTCGAGTATATATGCAAATACAGCAATGTTAAAGTTTGAATGCTAATTCTAACTTGCTAATGCTAGCGGTCTAATGCTAGTGCTAATATCTGGTCATTGTCATGTTTTATGTTTCCTCTATGATGGAAATAAGAGATCAGATGGCATTAAAGCATAACCCTTCATGGCAATATGAGATTAAATGGCATTAAAGCTTAACCCTTCTTGTATATATTCAAATACAGCAATGTTAAAGTTTGAATGCTAATGCTAATTTGCTAATGCTAGCGATCTAATGCTAGTGCTAATATCTGGTCATTTTCATTCTGGACTTGTCCGCTATGATGGAAATAAGATGTCAGATGCCATTAAAGCATTACCCTTCATGGAAATATGAGATTAAATGGCATTAAAGCTTAACCCTTCTTGTACATATTCAAATAAAGCAATGTTAAAGTTTGAATGCTAATGCTACCTTGCAAATGCTAGCGGTTTAATGCTAGTGCTAATATCTGGTCATTGTCATGTTTTGTTTCCTCTACGATGGAAATAAGAGATCAGATGGCTTTAAAGCATAACCCTTCAGGGGAATATGAGATTAGATGCTCTGAAAGCTTAACCCTTCTTGTAAATATACAAATACAGTTATGTTAAAGTTTGAATGCTAATGCTAGCGAACGAATGCTAGTGCTAATATCTGATCATTTTCATACTGTATGTGTCCTCTATGATGTAAATAAGAGATCAGATGGCATTAAAGCATAACCCTTCATGGGAATATGAGATTAAATGGCATTTAAGGTTAACCCTTCTGGTATATATGCAAATACAGCAATGTTAAAGTTTGAATGCTAATGCTAACTTGCTAATGCTAGCGATCTAATGCTAGTGCTAATATCTGGACATTTTCATACTGTTCGTGTCCTCTATGATTGAAATAAGAGATCAGATTCCTTTAAAGCATAACCCTTCATGGGAATATGTGATTAAATGCCATTAAAGCTTAACCCTTCAGTATATATTCAAATACAGCAATGTTCAAGTTTGAATGCTAATTCTAACTTGCTAATGCTAGCGATCTAATGCTAGTGCTAATATTTGCTCATTGTCATATTGTATGTGTCCTCTATGATTGAAATAAGAGATCTGATGGCATTAAAGCATAACCCTTCATGGGAATATGTGATTAAATGCCATTAAAGCTTAAAGTTTGAATAATACTTGCAAAGCGGTCTAATGCTAGCTAATATGTTAAAGTTTGAATGCTAATGCTAAATGGCTTGCTTGTACAATGCTAGAGCAATGTTAAAGTTTGAATGCTAATGCTAATGCTAATGCTGCTAATATCTGGTCATTGTCATGTTTGTATGTGTCCTCTATGATGGAAATAAGAGATCAGATGGCATTAAAGCTTAACCCTTCATGGCAATATGAGATTAAATGGCATTAAAGCTTAACCCTTCTTGTACATATGCAAATATAGCAATGCTAAAGTTTGAATGCTAATGCTAACTTGCTAATGCTAGCGATCTAATGCTACTGTTAATATCTGGTTAATTTTATACTGTTCGTGTCCTCTATGATTGAAATAAGAGATCAGATGACTTTAAAGCATAACCCTTCATGGGAATATGAGATTAAATGGCATTAAAGCTTAACCCTTCTAGTATATATGCAAATACAGCAATGTTAAAGTTTGAATGCTAATACTAACTTGCTATTGCTAGCGATCTAATGCTAGTGCTAATATGTGTTCATTGTCATATTGTATGTGTCCTCTATGATGTAAATAAGAGATCAGATGGCATAAAAGCATAACCCTTCATGGGAATATGAGATTAAATGGCATTAAAGCTTAACCCTTGTTGTACATATGCAAATAAAGCAATGCTAAAGTTTGAATGCTAATGCTAACTTGCAAATGCTAGCGATCTAATGCTAGTGCTATTTTCCAGTCATTTTCATACTGTTCGTGTCCTCTATGATGTAAATAAGAGATCAGATGCCTTTAAAGAATAACCCTTCATGGGAATATGAGATTAAATGCCATTAAAGCTTAACCCTTCTTGTACATATGCAAATATAGCAATGCTAAAGTTTGAATGCTAATGCTAACTTGCTAATGCTAGCGATCTAATGCTACTGCTAATATCTGGTCAATTTCATACTGTTGTGTCCTATGATGGAAATAAGAGATCTGATGATAAGCATAACCCTTCATGGGAATATGAGATTAAATGGCATTAAAGCTTAACCCTTCTAGTAATATGCAAATACAGCAATGTTAAAGTTTGAATGCTAATGCTAAACCTAATGATAGCGATCTAATGCTTGCTAATATATGGTCATTGTCATATTGTATATGGAAATAAAATCAGATGGCATTAAAGCATAATGTTAAGATTTGATTGCCTAACCCTAATGCAAATACAGCAATGTTAAAGTTTGAATGCTAATGCTAATGATAGCGATCTAATGCTAGTGCTAATATTCTGGTCATTGTCATATTGTATGTGTCCTCTATGATGGAAATAAGAGATCAGATAGCATCAAAGCATAACCCTTCATGGGAATATGAGATTAAATGGCATTAAAGCTTAACCATTCATGTACATATGCAAATATAGCAATGCTAAAGTTTGAATGCTAATGCTAACTTGCTAATGCTAGCGATCTAATGCTACTGCTTATATCTGGTCAATTTCATACTGTTCGTGTGTCCTCTATGATGGAAATAAGAGATCAGATGGCTTTTAAAGCATAACCCTTCATGGGAATATGAGATTAAATGGCATTAAAGCTTAACCCTTCTAGTATATATGCAAATACAGCAATTTTAAAGTTTGAATGCTAATGCTAACTTGCTAATGCTAGCGATCTAATGCTAGTGCTAATATCTGGTCATTGTCATATTGTATGTGTCCTCTATGATGGAAATAAGAGATCAGATAGCATAAAAGCATAACCCTTCATGGGAATATGAGATTAAATGGCATTAAAGCTTAACCCTTCTTGTACATATGCAAATATAGCAATGCTAAAGTTTGAATGCTAATGCTAACTTGCTAATGCTAGCGATCTAATGCTACTGCTAATATCTGGTCAATTTCATACTGTTCGTGTCCTCTATGATGGAAATAAGAGATCAGATGACTTTAAAGCATAACCCTTCATGGGAATATGAGATTAAATGGCATTAAAGCTTAACCCTTCTTGTATATATGCAAATACAGCAATGTTAAAGTTTGAATTCTAATGCTAACTTGCTATTGCTAGCTATCTAATGCTAGTGCCAATATGTGTTCATTGTCATATTGTATGTGTCCTCTATGATGGAAATAAGAGATCAGATGGCATAAAAGCATAACCCTTCATGGGAATATGAGATTAAATGGCATTAAAGCTTAACCCTTCTTGTACATATGCAAATAAAGCAATGCTAAAGTTTGAATGCTAATGCTAACTTGCTTATGCTAGCGATCTAATGCTACTGCTAATATCTGGTCATTTTCATACTGTTTGTGTCCTCTATAATGAAAAATAAGAGATCAGATGACTTTAAAACATAACCCTTCATGGGAATATGAGATTAAATGGCATTAAAGCTTAACCCTTCTTGTACATATGCAAATACAGCAATTTTAAAGTTTGAATGCTAATGCTAACTTGCTAATGCTAGCGATCTAATGCTAGTGCTAATATCTGGTCATTTTCATACTGTTCGTGTCCTCTATGATGGAAATAAGAGATCAGATGACTTTTAAGCATAACCCTTCATGGGAATATGAGATTAAATGGCATTAAAGCTTAACCCTTCTAGTATATATGCAAATACAGCAATGTTAAAGTTTGAATGCTAATGCTAACTAGCTAATGATAGCGATCTAATGCTAGTGCTAATATATGGTCATTGTCATATTGTATGTGTCCTCTCTGATGGAAATAAGAGATCAGATGGCATTAAAGCATAACCCTTCATGGCAATATAAGATTAAATGGCATTAAAGCCTAACCCTTCTTGTACATATGCAAATACAGCAATGTTAAAGTTTGAATGCTAATGCTAACTACCTAATGATAGCGATCTAATGCTAGTGCTAATATCTGGTCATTGTCTTATTGTATGTGTCCTCTATGATGGAAATAAGAGATCAGATAGCATCAAAGCATAACCCTTCATGGGAATATGAGATTAAATGGCATTAAAGCTTAACCATTCATGTACATATGCAAATATAGCAATGCTAAAGTTTGAATGCTAATGCTATCTTGCTAATGCTAGCGATCTAATGCTACTGCTAATATCTGGTCAATTTTATACTGTTCGTGTCTTCTATGATGTAAATAAGATATCAGATGACTTTAAAGCATAACACTTCATGGGAATATGAGATTAAATGGCATTAAAGCTTAACCCTTCTAGTAAATATGCAAATACAGCAATTTTAAAGTTTGATTGCTAATGCTAACTTGTTAATGCTAGCGATCTAATGCTAGTGCTAGTATCTGGTTATTGTCATATTGTATGTGTCCTCTATGATGGAAATAAGAGATCAGATAGCATAAAAGCAGAACCCTTCATGGGAATATGAGATTAAATGGCATTAAAGCATAACCCTTCTTATACATATGCAAATATAGCAATGCTAAAGTTTGAATGCTAATGCTAACTTGCTAATGCTAGCGATCTAATGCTACTGCTAATAACTGGTCAATTTCATACTGTTCGTGTCCTCTATGATGGAAATAAGAGATCAGATGACTTTTAAGCATAACCCTTCATGGGAATATGAGATTAAATGGCATTAAAAAGCTAATGCTAACCCTTATTAATATATGCAAATACAGCAATGTTAAAGTTTGAATTCTAATGCTAACTTGCTATTGCTAGCTATCTAATGCTAGTGCCAATATGTGTTCATTGTCATATTGTATGTGTCCTCTATGATGGAAATAAGAGATCAGATGGCATAAAAGCATAACCCTTCATGGGAATATGAGATTAAATGGCATTAAAGCTTGACCCTTCTTGTACATATGCAAATAAAGCAATGCTAAAGTTTGAATGCTAATGCTAACTTGCTTATGGTAGCGATCTAATGCTACTGCTAATATCTGGTCATTTTCATACTGTTCGTGTCCTCTATAATGAAAATAAGAGATCAGATGACTTTAAAACATAACCCTTCATGGGAATATGAGATTAAATGGCATTAAAGCTTAACCCTTCTTGTACATATGCAAATACAGCAATTTTAAAGTTTGAATGCTAATGCTAACTTACTAATGCTAGCGATCTAAAGCTAGTGCTATTATCTGGTCATTTTCATACTGTTATGTGTCCTCTATGATGGAAATAAGAGATCAGATAGCTTTTAAAAGAATAACCCTTCATGGGAATATGAGATTAAATGGCATTAAAGCTTAACCCTTCTTATATATATGCAAATATAGCAATGTTAAAGTTTGAATGCTAATGCTAACTTGCTAATGCTAGCGATCTAATGCTAGTGCTAATATCTGGTCATTTTCATACTGTTCGTGTCCTCTATGATGGAAATAAGAGATCAGATGACTTTTAAGCATAACCCTTCATGGGAATATGAGATTAAATGGCATTAAAGCTTAACCCTTCTATTATATATGCAAATACAGCAATGTTAAAGTTTGAATTCTAATGCTAACTTGCTATTGCTAGCTATCTAATGCTAGTGCCAATATGTGTTCATTGTCATATTGTATGTGTCCTCTATGATGGAAATAAGAGATCAGATGGCATAAAAGCATAACCCTTCATGGGAATATGAGATTAAATGGCATTAAAGCTTGACCCTTCTTGTACATATGCAAATAAAGCAATGCTAAAGTTTGAATGCTAATGCTAACTTGCTTATGGTAGCGATCTAATGCTACTGCTAATATCTGGTCATTTTCATACTGTTCGTGTCCTCTATAATGAAAATAAGAGATCAGATGACTTTAAAACATAACCCTTCATGGGAATATGAGATTAAATGGCATTAAAGCTTAACCCTTCTTGTACATATGCAAATACAGCAATTTTAAAGTTTGAATGCTAATGCTAACTTACTAATGCTAGCGATCTAAAGCTAGTGCTATTTTCTGGTCATTTTCATACTGTTCGTGTCCTCTATGATGGAAATAAGAGATCAGATACCTTTAAAGAATAACCCTTCATGGGAATATGAGATTAAATGCCATTAAAGCATAACCCTTCGAGTATATATGCAAATACAGCAATGTTAAAGTTTGAATGCTAATGCTAATTTGCTAATGCTAGCGATCTAATGCTAGTGCTAATATCTGGTCATTTTCATTCTGGACTTGTCCTCTATGATGGAAATAAGAGATCAGATGCCATTAAAGCATTACCCTTCATGAAAATATGAGATTAAATGGCATTAAAGCTTAACCCTTCTTGTACATATTCAAATAAAGCAATGTTAAAGTTTGAATGCTAATGCTAACTTGCTAATGCTAGCGATCTAATGCTAGTGCTAATATCTGGTCATTTTCATACTGTTCGTGTCCTCTATGATTGAAATAAGAGATCAGATGGCATTAAAGCATAACCCTTCATGGCAATATGAGATTAAATGGCATTAAAGCTTAACCCTTCTTGTATATATACATACACAGCAATGTTAAAGTTTGAATGCTAATGCTAACTTGCAAATGCTAGCGATCTAATGCTAGTGCTAATATCTCGTCATTTTCATACTGTACTTGTCCTCTATGATGGAAATAAGAGATCAGATGGCATTAAAGCATAACCCTTCATGGGAATATGTGATTAGATGGCATTAAAGCTTAACCCTTCTTGTACATATGCAAATACAGCAATGTTAAAGTTTGAATGCTAATGCTAACTTTCTAATGCTAGCGATCTAATGCTAGTGCTAATATCTGGTCATTTTCATACTGTACGTGTCCTCTATGATGGAAATAAGAGATCAGATGGCATTAAAGCATAACCCTTCATGGGAATATGAGATTAGATGGCATGAAAGCTTAACCCTTCTTGTAAATATGCAAATACAGTCATGTTTAAGTTTGAATGCTAATGCTAGCGATCTAATGCTAGTGCTAATATCTGATCATTTTCATACTGTACGTGTCCTCTATGATGGAAATAAGAGATCAGATGGCATTAAAGCATAACCCCTCAAGGGAATATGAGATTAAATGGCATTTAAGGTTATCCCTTCTGGTATACATGCAAATACAGCAATGTTAAAGTTTGAATGCTAATGCTAACTTGCTAATGCTAGCGATCTAATGCTAGTGCTTATATCTGGTCATTTTCATACTGTACATGTCCTCTATGATGGAAATAAAAGATCAAATGGCATTGAAGCATAACCCTTCATGGGAATATGTGATTAGATGGCATTAAAGCTTAACCCTTCTTTTACATGTGCAAATACAGCAATGTTAAAGTTTGAATGCTAATGCTAACCCGCTAATGCTAGCGATCTAATGCTAGTGCTAATATCTGGTCATTGTCATATTGTATGTGTCCACTATGATGGAAATAAGAGATCAGATGGCATTAAAGCACAACCCTTCATGACAATACGAGATTAAATGGCATTAAAGCTTAACCCTTCTTGTATATATAAAAAATACAGCAATGTTAAAGTTTGATGGCTAATGCTAGCGATCTAATGCTAGTGCTAATATCTTGTCATGTATATACTGTACTTATCCACTATGATGGAAATAAGAGATCAGATGGCATTAAAGCACAACCCTTCATGGGAATACGAGATTAAATGGCATTAAAGCTTAACCCTTCGTGTATAAATTCAAATACAGCAATGTTCAAGTTTGAATGCTAATGCTAACTTGCTAATGATAGCGATTAAATGATAGTGCTAATATCTGGTCATTTTCATACTGTACGTGTCCTCTATGATGGAAATAAGAGATCAGATGGCATTAAAGCATAACCCTTCATGGGAATATGAGATTAGATGGCATGAAAGCTTAACCCTTCATGTAAATATGCAAATATTGTCATGTTAAAGTTTGAATGCAAATGCTAGCGATCTAATGCTAGTGCTAATATCTGGTCATTTTCATACTGTACGTGTCCTCTATGATGGGAATAAGAGATCAGATGTCATTAAAGCATAACCCTTCATGGGAATATTAGATTAAATGGCATTTAAGGTTAACCCTTCTGGTATATATGCAAATACAGCAATGTTAAAGTTTGAATGCTAATGCTAACTTGCTAATGCTAGCGATCTAATGCTAGTGCTTATATCTGGTCATTTTCATACTGTACGTGTCCTCAGCAATGTTAAAGTTTGAATGCTAATGCTAAACTAATGCTAGCGATCTAATGCTAGTGCTTATATCTGGTCATTTTCATACTGTACGTGTCCTCTATGATGGAAATAAGAGATCAGATGGCATTGAATCATAACACTTCATGGGAATATGAGATTAAATGGCATTCAAGCTTAACCCTTCTTTTACATATGCAAATACAGCAATGTTAAAGTTTGAAAGCTAATGCTAACTTGCTAATGCTAGCCATCTAATGCTAGTGCTAAAATCTGGTCATTTTCATACTGTTCGTGTCCTCTATGATGGAAATAAGAGATCAGATGATGTTAAAGCATAACCCTTCATGTAAATATGAGATTAAATGGCATTTAAGCTTAACCGTTCTTGTACATATGCAAATACAGCAATGTTAAACTTCGAATGCTAATGCTAACTTGCTAATGCTAGCGATCAAATGCTAGTGCTAATATCTGGTCATTGTCATGTTTTATGGGTCCTCTATGATGGAAATAAGAGATCAGATGGCATTAAAGCATAACCCTTCATGGCAATATGAGATTAAATGGCAATAAAGCTTAACCCTTCTTGTATAAATTCAAATACAGCAATGTTAAAGTTTGAATGCGAATGCTAATTTGCTAATGCTTGCGATCTAATGCTAGTGCTAATATCTGGTCATTTTCATACTGTACGTGTCCTCTATGATGGAAATAAGAGATCAGATGGCATTAAAGCATAACCCTTCATGGGAATATGAGATTAGATGCCATGAAAGCTTAACACTTCTTTTAAATATGCAAATATAGTCATGTTAAAGTTTGAATGCTAATGCTAACTTGCTAATGCTAGCGATCTAATGCTAGTGCTAATATCTGGTCATTGTCATGTTGTATGTGTCCACTATGATGGAAATAAGAGATCAAATGGCATTAAAGCATAACCCTTCATGGCAATACGAGATTAAATTGCATTAAAGCTTAACACTTCTTGTATATATAAAAAATACAGCAATGTTACAGTTGATGGCTAATGCTATCTTGCTAATGCTAGCGATCTAATGCTAGTGCTAATATCTTGTCATGTTCATACTGTACTTATCCACTATGATGGAAATAAGAGATCAGATGGCATTAAAGCACAACCCTTCATGGGAATATGAGATTAAATTCCATTAAAACTTAACCCTTCTTGTATAAATTCAAATACAGCAATGTTAAAGTTTGAATGCTAATGCTAACTTGCTAATGAGAGCGATTTAATGCTAGTGCTAATATCTGGTCATTTTCATACTGTACGTGTCCTCAATGATGGAAATAAGAGATCAGATGGCATTAAAGCATAACCCTTCATGGGAATATGAGATTAAATGGCATTTAAGGGTAACCCTTCTGGTATATATGCAAATACAGCAATGTTAAAGTTTGAATACTAATGCTAAATTGCTAATGCTAGTTCTAATATCTGGATCTAATGATAGTTCTAATATCTGGTCATTTTCATACTGTGCTAACGTGTCCTCTATGATGGAAATGAAATAAGAGATCAGATGACTTTAAAGCATAAACCCTTCATGGGAATATGAGATTAAATGGCATTAAAGATTAACCGTTCTTGTACATATGCAAATACAGCAATTTTAAAGTTTGAATGCTAATGCTAACTTGCTAATGCCAGCGATCCAATGTTAGTGCTAATATCTGCTCATTTTCATTCTGTTCGTGTCCTCTATGATGGAAATAAGAGATCAGATGACTTTTAAAGCATAACCCTTCATGGGAATATGAGATTAAATGGCATTAAAGATTAACCGTTCTTGTACATATGCAAATACAGCAATTTTAAAGTTTGAATGCTAATTCTAACTTGCTAACGCTAGCGATCTAATGTTAGTGCTAATATCTGGTAATTTTCATACTGTACGTGTCCTCTATGATGGAAATAAGAGATCACATGGCATTAAAAAGCATAACCCTTCTGGAAATATGAGATTAAATGGCATTTAAGTTTAACCATTCTTGTATATATGCAAATACAGCAATGTTAAAGTTTGAATGCTAATGATAACTTTTCTAATGCTAGCGATCTAATGCTAGTGCTAATATCTGCTCATTGTCATATTGTATGTGTCCTCTATGATTGAAATAAGAGATCAGATGCCTTTAAAGCATAACCCTTCATGGGAATATGAGATAAAATCCCATTAAAGCTTAACCCTTCGAGTATATATGCAAATAAAGCAATGTTAAAGTTTGAATGCTAATGCTAACTTGCTAATGCTTGCGATCTAATGCTAGTGCTAATATCTGGTCATTTTCATACTGTACATGTCCTATATGATGGAAAAAAGAGATCAGATGGCATTAAAGCATGACCCTTCATGGAAATATGAGATTAAATGGCATTTAAGCTTAACCATTCTTGTATATATGCAAATACAGCAATGTTAAAGTTTGAATGCTAATGATAACTTTGCTAATGCTAGCGATCTAATGCTAGTGCTAATATCTGGTCATTGTGATACTGTACGTGTCCTCTCTGATGGTAATAATTGATCACATGGCATTTAAGCATATCCCTTCATGGGAATATTAGATTAAATGGCATTAAAGCTTAACCCTTCTTGTACATATGCAAATACAGCAATTTTAAAGTTTGAATGCTAATGCTAACTTACTAATGCTAGCGATCTAAAGCTAGTGCTATTTTCTGGTCATTTTCATACTGTTCGTGTCCTCTATGATGGAAATAAGAGATCAGATACCTTTAAAGAATAACCCTTCATGGGAATATGAGATTAAATGCCATTAAAGCATAACCCTTCGAGTATATATGCAAATACAGCAATGTTAAAGTTTGAATGCTAATGCTAATTTTGCTAATGCTAGCGATCTAATGCGCTAATATCTAATGCTAGTCTATGATGGAAAATATCTGGTCATTTTCATGAAAATATGAGATTAAACATTGTCCTCATATTCAAATAAAGCAATTGAAATGAAGCTAATGCTAATCAGATGGCATTAAAAGCATTACCCTTATGATTGAAATGAAAATATGAGATTAAATGGCATTAAAGCTTAACCCTCTTGTACATATTCATACACAGCAATGTTAAAGTTTGAATGCTAATGCTAACTTGCTAATGCTAGCGATCTAATGCTAGTGCTAATATCTGGTCATTTTCATACTGTTCTTGTCCTCTATGATTGAAATAAGAGATCAGATGGCATTAAAGCATAACCCTTCATGGGAATATGAGATTAAATGGCATTAAAGCTTAACCCTTCTTGTACATATGCAAATACAGCAATGTTAAAGTTTGAATGCTAATGCTAACTTTCAAATGCTAGCGATCTAATGCTAGTGCTAATATCTGGTCATTTTTCATACTGTACTTGTCCTCTATGATGGAAATAAGAGATCAGATGGCATTAAAGCATAACCCTTCATAGGAATATGAGATTAGATGGCATTAAAGCTTAACCCTTCTTGTATATATGCAAATACAGCAATGTTAAAGTTTGAATGCTAATGCTAGCGATCTAATGCTAGTGCTAATATCTGGTCATTTTCATACTGTATGTCCTCTATCATTTGGCATTAAAGCATACATGGGAATATGTATGGCGTGTCCTCTTGTAAATATGATGGAAATAAGAGATCAGATGGCATTGAATTTTCATAACCCTCTATGGGAATATGAGATTGAAATGGCATTTAAGGTTATCCCTTCTGGTATACATGCAAATACAGCAATGTTAAAGTATGAATGCTAATGCTAACTTGCTAATGCTAGCGATCTAATGCTAGTGCTTATATCTGGTCATTTTCATACTGTACATGTCCTCTATGATGGAAATAAAAGATCAGATGGCATTGAAGCATAACCCTTCATGGGAATATGTGATTAGATGGCATTAAAGCTTAACCCTTCTTTTACATGTGCAAATACAGCAATGTTAAAGTTTGAATGCTAATGCTAACCCGCTAATGCTAGCGATCTAATGCTAGTGCTAATATCTGGTCATTGTCATATTGTATGTGTCCACTATGATGGAAATAAGAGATCAGATGGCATTAAAGCACAACCCTTCATGACAATACGAGATTAAATGGCATTAAAGCTTAACCCTTCTTGTATATATAAAAAATACAGCAATGTTAAAGTTTGATGGCTAATGCTATCTTGCTAATGCTAGTGCTAATATCTTGTCATGTATATACTGTACTTATCCACTATGATGGAAATAAGAGATCAGATGGCATTAAAGCACAACCCTTCATGGGAATACGAGATTAAATGGCATTAAAGCTTAACCCTTCTTGTATAAATTCAAATACAGCAATGTTCAAGTTTGAATGCTAATGCTAACTTGCTAATGATAGCGATTAAATGATAGTGCTAATATCTGGTCATTTTCATACTGTACGTGTCCTCTATGATGGAAATAAGAGATCAGATGGCATTAAAGCATAACCCTTCATGGGAATATGAGATTAGATGGCATGAAAGCTTAACCCTTCATGTAAATATGCAAATATTGTCATGTTAAAGTTTGAATGCAAATGCTAGCGATCTAATGCTAGTGCTAATATCTGGTCATTTTCATACTGTACGTGTCCTCTATGATGGGAATAAGAGATCAGATGTCATTAAAGCATAACCCTTCATGGGAATATTAGATTAAATGGCATTTAAGGTTAACCCTTCTGGTATATATGCAAATACAGCAATGTTAAAGTTTGAATGCTAATGCTAACTTGCTAATGCTAGCGATCTAATGCTAGTGCTTATATCTGGTCATTTTCATACTGTACGTGTCCTCAGCAATGTTAAAGTTTGAATGCTAATGCTAACTTGCTAATGCTAGCGATCTAATGCTAGTGCTTATATCTGGTCATTTTCATACTGTACGTGTCCTCTATGATGGAAATAAGAGATCAGATGGCATTGAATCATAACACTTCATGGGAATATGAGATTAAATGGCATTCAAGCTTAACCCTTCTTTTACATATGCAAATACAGCAATGTTAAAGTTTGAAAGCTAATGCTAACTTGCTAATGCTAGCCATCTAATGCTAGTGCTAAAATCTGGTCATTTTCATACTGTTCGTGTCCTCTATGATGGAAATAAGAGATCAGATGATGTTAAAGCATAACCCTTCATGTAAATATGAGATTAAATGGCATTTAAGCTTAACCGTTCTTGTACATATGCAAATACAGCAATGTTAAACTTCGAATGCTAATGCTAACTTGCTAATGCTAGCGATCAAATGCTAGTGCTAATATCTGGTCATTGTCATGTTTTATGGGTCCTCTATGATGGAAATAAGAGATCAGATGGCATTAAAGCATAACCCTTCATGGCAATATGAGATTAAATGGCAATAAAGCTTAACCCTTCTTGTATAAATTCAAATACAGCAATGTTAAAGTTTGAATGCTAATGCTAATTTGCTAATGCTTGCGATCTAATGCTAGTGCTAATATCTGGTCATTTTCATACTGTACGTGTCCTCTATGATGGAAATAAGAGATCAGATGGCATTAAAGCATAACCCTTCATGGGAATATGAGATTAGATGCCATGAAAGATTTAACTTCTTTTAAATATGCAAATATAGTCATGTTAAAGTTTGAATGCTAATGCTAACTTGCTAATGCTAGCGATCTAATGCTAGTGCTAATATCTGGTCATTGTCATGTTGTATGTGTCCACTATGATGGAAATAAGAGATCAGATGGCATTAAAGCATAACCCTTCATGGCAATATGAGATTAAATTGCATTAAAGCTTAACACTTCTTGTATATATAAAAAATACAGCAATGTTACAGTTGATGGCTAATGCTATCTTGCTAATGCTAGCGATCTAATGCTAGTGCTAATATCTTGTCATGTTCATACTGTACTTATCCACTATGATGGAAATAAGAGATCAGATGGCATTAAAGCACAACCCTTCATGGGAATATGAGATTAAATTCCATTAAAACTTAACCCTTCTTGTATAAATTCAAATACAGCAATGTTAAAGTTTGAATGCTAATGCTAACTTGCTAATGAGAGCGATTTAATGCTAGTGCTAATATCTGGTCATTTTCATACTGTACGTGTCCTCAATGATGGAAATAAGAGATCAGATGGCATTAAAGCATAACCCTTCATGGGAATATGAGATTAAATGGCATTTAAGGGTAACCCTTCTGGTATATATGCAAATACAGCAATGTTAAAGTTTGAATACTAATGCTAAATTGCTAATGCTAGCGATCTAATGCTAGTTCTAATATCTGGTCATTTTCATACTGTACGTGTCCTCTATGATGGAAATGAGAGATCAGATGACTTTAAACCATAACTCTTCATGGGAATATGAGATTAAATGGCATTAAAGCTTAAACATTCTTGTACATATGCAAATACAGCAATGCTAAAGTTTGATTGCTAATGCTAACTTGCTAATGCTATCGATCTAATGCTAGTGCTAATATCTGGTCATTTTCATACTGTTCGTGTCCTCTAAGATGGAAATAAGAGATCAGATGACTTTAAAGCATAACCCTTCATGGGAATATGAGATTAAATGGCATTAAAGATTAACCGTTCTTGTACATATGCAAATACAGCAATTTTAAAGTTTGAATGCTAATGCTAACTTGCTAATGCCAGCGATCCAATGCTAGTGCTAATATCTGCTCATTTTCATTCTGTTCGTGTCCTCTATGATGGAAATAAGAGATCAGATGACTTTAAAGCATAACCCTTCATGGGAATATGAGATTAAATGGCATTAAAGATTAACCGTTCTTGTACATATGCAAATACAGCAATTTTAAAGTTTGAATGCTAATTCTAACTTGCTAATGCTAGCGATCTAATGTTAGTGCTAATATCTGGTAATTTTCATACTGTACGTGTCCTCTATGATGGAAATAAGAGATCACATGGCATTAAAGCATAACCCTTCTTGGAAATATGAGATTAAATGGCATTTAAGTTTAACCATTCTTGTATATATGCAAATACAGCAATGTTAAAGTTTGAATGCTAATGATAACTTTTCTAATGCTAGCGATCTAATGCTAGTGCTAATATCTGCTCATTGTCATATTGTATGTGTCCTCTATGATTGAAATAAGAGATCAGATGCCTTTAAAGCATAACCCTTCATGGGAATATGAGATAAAATCCCATTAAAGCTTAACCCTTCGAGTATATATGCAAATAAAGCAATGTTAAAGTTTGAATGCTAATGCTAACTTGCTAATGCTTGCGATCTAATGCTAGTGCTAATATCTGGTCATTTTCATACTGTACATGTCCTATATGATGGAAAAAAGAGATCAGATGGCATTAAAGCATGACCCTTCATGGAAATATGAGATTAAATGGCATTTAAGCTTAACCATTCTTGTATATATGCAAATACAGCAATGTTAAAGTTTGAATGCTAATGATAACTTTGCTAATGCTAGCGATCTAATGCTAGTGCTAATATCTGGTCATTGTGATACTGTACGTGTCCTCTCTGATGGTAATAATTGATCACATGGCATTTAAGCATATCCCTTCATGGTAATATGTGATTAGATGGCATTATAGCTTTACCCTTCTTATACATATGCAAATATAGGAATGTTAAAGTTTGAATGCTAATGCTAGCGATCTAATGCTAGTGCTAATATCTGGTCATTGTGATACTGTACGTGTCCTCTATGATGGAAATAAGAGATCAGATGGCATTAAAGCATAACCCTTCATGGGAATATGAGATTAAATGGCATTAAAGCTTAACCCTTCTTGTATATATAAAAATACAGCAATGTTAAAGTTTGAAGGCTAATGCTATCTTGCTAATGCTAGCGATCTAATGCTAGTGCTTATATCTTGTCATGTTCATACTGTACTTATCCACTATGATGGAAATAAGAGATCAGATGAATTAAAGCATAACCCTTCATGGGAATATGAGATGAAATGGCATTAAAGCTTAACCCTTCTTTTACATATGCAAATACTGCAATGTAAATGTTTGAATGCTAATGCGAACCTGCTAATGCTAGCGATCTAATGCTAGTGCTAATATCTGGTCATTTTCATACTGTTTGTGTCCTCTATGATGGAAATAAGAGATCAGATGCCTTTAAACCATAACCCTTCATGGGAATATGAAATTAAAGGGCATTAAAGCTTAACCCTTCGAGTATATTTGCAAATAAAGCAATGTTAAAGTTTGAATGCTAATTCTAACTTGCTAATGCTCGCGATCTAATGCTAGTGCTAATATCTGCTCATTGTCATATTGTATGTGTCCTCTATGATTGAAATAAGAGATCAGATGGCATAAAAGCGTAACCCTTCTTGTATAAATACAAACACAGCAATGTTAAAGTTTGAATGCTAATGCTAACTTGCTAATGCTAGCGATCTGATGCAAGTGCTAATATCTCGTCATTTTCATACTGTACTTGTCTTCTATGATGGAAATAAGAGATCAGATGGCATTAAAGCATAACCCTTCATGGGAATATGTGATTAGATGTCATTAAAGCTTAACCCTTCTTGTACTTATGCAAATACAGCAATGATAAAGTTTGAATGCTAATGCTAACTTGCTAATGATAGCAATTTAATGCTAGTGCTAATATCTGGTCATTTTCATACTGTACGTGTCCTCTATGATGGAAATAATAGATCAGATGGCATTAAAGCATAACCCTTCATGGGAATATGTGATTAGATGGCATTTCAGCTTAAACCTTCTTGTATAAAAGCAAATACAGCAATGTTAAAGTTTGAATGCTAATGCTAACTTGGTAATGCTAGCGATCTAATGCTAGTGCTAATATCTGGTCATTGTCATATTGTATGTGTCCTCTATGATGGAAATATGAGATCAGATGGCATTAAAGCATAACCCTTCATGGCAATACGAGATTAAATGGCATTAAAGGTAAACCCTTCTTGTGTATATGAATAATACAGCAATGTTAAAGTTTGAAGGCTAATGCTTTCTTGCTAATGCTAGCGATCTAATGCTAGTGCTAATATCTGGTCATGTTCATGCTGTACTTATCCACTATGATGGAAATAAGAGATCATATGGCATTAAAGCAAAACCCTTCATGGGAATATGATAGATAATGGCATTAAAGCTTAACCGTTCTTGTACATATGGAAATACAGCAATTTTAAAGTTTGAATGCTAATGCTAACTTGCTAATGCTAGCGATCAAATGATAGTGCTAATATCTGCTCATTTTCATACTGTTCGTGTCCTCTATGATGGAAATAAGAGATCAGATGCCTTTAAAGCATAACACTTCATGGGAATATGAGATTAAATGGCATTAAAGCTTAACCCTTTGAGCATATATGCAAATACAGCAATGTTAAAGTTTGAATGCTAATTCTAACTTGCTAATGCTAGCGGTCTAATGCTAGTGCTTATATCTGGTCATTGTCATGTTTTATGTGTCCTCTATGATTGAAATAAGAGATCAGATGGCATTAAAGCATAACCCTTCATGGCAATATGAGATTAAATGGCATTAATGCTTAACCCCTCTTGTAAAAATTCAATTACAGCAATGTTAAAGTTTGAATTCTAATGCTAATTTGCTAATGCTAGTGCTAATATGTGGTCATTTTCATACTGTACGTGTCCTCTATCATGGAAATAAGAGATCACATGGCATTAAAGCATAACCCTTCATGGAAATATGAGATTAAATGGCATTAAAGCTTAACCCTCCTTGTATATATACAAATTCAGCAATGTTAAAGTTTGAATGCTAATGCTAACTTGCTATTGATAGCGATTTAATGCTAGTGCTAATATCTGGTCATTTTCATACTGTACGTGTCCTCTATGATGGAAATAAGAGATCAAATGGCATTAAAGCATAACCCTTCATGGGAATATGATATTAGATGGCATGAAAGCTTAACATTTCTTGTAAATATACAAATACAGTCATGTTAAAGTTTGAATGCTAATGCTAGCGATATAATGCTAGTGCTAATATCTGGCCATTTTCATACTGTACGTGTCCTCTATGATGGAAATAAGAGATCACATGGCATTAAAGCATAACCCTTCATGGAAATATGAGATTAAATGGCATTAAAGCTTAACCCTCCTTGTATATATACAAATACAGCAATGTTAAAGTTTGAATGCTAATGCTAACTTGCTATTGCTATCGATTTAATGCTAGTGCTAATATGTGTTCATTGTCATATTGTATGTGTCCTCTATGATGGAAATAAGAGATCAGATTGCATTAAAGCATAACCCTTCATGGGAATATGAGATTAAATGGCATTTAAGTTTAACCCTTCTGGTATATATGCAAATACAGCAATGTTAAAGTTTGAATGCTAATGCTAACTTTCTTATGCTAGTTATCTAATGACACTGCTAATATCTGGTCATTTTCATACTGTTCGTGTCCTCTGTGATGGAAATAAGAGATCAGATGGCATTAAAGCATAACCCTTCATGGGAATATGAGATTAAATGGCATTAAAACTTAACCCTTCTTATACAAATGCAAATACAGCAATGCTAAATTTTGAATGCTAATGCTAACTTTCGAATACTAGCTATCTAATGACACTGCTAATATCTGGTCATTTTCATACTGTTCATGTCCTCTGTGATGGAAATAAGAGATCAGATGGCATTAAAGCATAACCCTTCATGGGAATATGAGATTAAATGGCATTTAAGTTTAACCCTTCTGGTATATATGCAAATACAGCAATGTTAAAGTTTGAATGCTAATGCTAACTTGCTAATGCAAGCGATCTAATGTTAGTGCTAACATCTCGTCATTTTCATACTGTACATGTCCTCTATGATGGAAATAAGAGATCAGATGGCATTGAAGCATAACACTTCATGGAAATATGAGATTAAATGGCATTAAAGCTTAACCCTCCTTGTATATATACAAATACAGCAATGTTAAAGTTTGAATGCTAATGCTAACTTGCTATTGCTAGCGATTTAATGCTAGTGCTAATATGTGTTCATTGTCATATTGTATGTGTCCTCTATGATGGAAATAAGAGATCAGATTGCATTAAAGCATAACCCTTCATGGGAATATGAGATTAAATGGCATTTAAGTTTAACCCTTCTGGTATATATGCAAATACAGCAATGTTAAAGTTTGAATGCTAATGCTAACTTGCTAATGCTAGCGATCTAATGCTACTGCTAATATCTGGTCAATTTCATACTGATTGTGTCCTCTATGATTGAAATAGGAGATCAGATGCCTTTAAAGCATAACCCTTCATGGGAATATGAGATTAAATGGACCCTTCTAATGCTACAGATCAATGTTAAAGTATATTTGAATGTCTAATGCTAAATTGCTATAGCGATTTAATGCTACTGCTAATATCTGGTCAATTTCATACTGATTGTGTCCTCTATGATTGAAATAGGAGATCAGATGCCTTTAAAGCATAACCCTTCATGGGAATATGAGATTAAATGGCATTAAAGCTTAACCCTTCAAGTATATATGCAAATAGAGCAATGTTAAAGTTTGAATGCTAATGCTAAATTGCTATTGCTAGCGATTTAATGCTAGTGCTAATATGTGTTCATTGTCATATTGTATGTGTCCTCTATGATGGAAATAAGAGATCAGATGCCATAAAAGCATAACCCTTCATGGGAATATGAGATTAAATGGCATTAAAACTTAACCCTTCTTATACAAATGCAAATACAGCAATGCTAAATTTTGAATGCTAATGCTAACTTTCGAATGCTAGCTATCTAATGACACTGCTAATATCTGGTCATTTTCATACTGTTCGTGTCCTCTGTGATGGAAATAAGAGATCAGATGGCATTAAAGCATAACCCTTCATGGGAATATGAGATTAAATGGCATTTAAGTTTAACCCTTCTGGTATATATGCAAATACAGCAATGTTAAAGTTTGAATGCTAATGCTAACTTGCTAATGCAAGTGATCTAATGCTAGTGCTAACATCTGGTCATTTTCATACTGTACATGTCCTCTATGATGGAAATAAGAGATCAGATGGCATTGAAGCATAACACTTCATGGGAATATGAGGTTAAATGGCATTAAAGCTTAACACTTCTTTTACATATGCAAATACAGCAATGTTAAAGTTTGAATGCTAATGCTAACTTGCTAATGCTAGAGATCTAATGCTAGTGCTAATATCTGGTCATTTTCATACTGTTCGTGTCCTCTATGATGGAAATGAGAGATCAGATGACTTTAAAGCATAACTCTTCATGGGACTATGAGATTAAATGGCATTAAAGCTTAACCCTTCTTATACATATGCAAATACAGCAATGCTAAAGTTTGAATGCTAATGCTAACTTGCTAATGCTAGCTATCTAATGACACTGCTAATATCTGGTCATTTTCATACTGTTCTTGTCCTCTATGATGGAAATAAGAGATCAGATGACTTTAAAGCATAACCCTTCATGGGAATATGAGATTAAATGGCATTAAAGCTTAACCCTTCTAGTATATATACAAATACAGCAATGTTAAAGTTTGAATGCTAATGCTAACTTGCTATTGCTAGCAATCTAATGCTAGTGCTAATATCTTGTCATTTTCATACTGTTTGTGTCCTCTATGCTGGAAATAATAGATCAGATGGCATTAAAGCATAACCATTCATGGGAATAAGAGATTAAATTGCATTAAAGCTTAACAGTTCTTGTACATATGCAAATCCAGCAATGATAAAGTTTGAATGCTAATGCTAACTTGCTAATGCTGGCGATCAAAAGCTAGTGCTAATATCGCTCATTTTCATACTGTTCGTGTCCTCTATGATGGAAATAATAGATCAGATGGCATTAAAGCATAACCCTTCATGGGAATATGAGATTAAATGGCATTAAAGCTCAACCCTTCTTGTACATATGCAAATACAGCAATTTAAAGTTTGAATGCTAATGCTAACTTTCTAATGCTAGCTATCTAATGACACTGCTAATATCTGGTCATTTTGATACTGTACGTGTCCTCTCTGATGGTAATAATTGATCACATGGCATTTAAGCATATCCCTTCATGGTAATATGTGATTAGATGGCATTAAAGCTTTACCCTTCTTATACATATGCAAATAAAGGAATGTTAAAGTTTGAATGCTAATGCTAGCGATATAATGCTAGTGCTAATATCTGGTCATTTTCATACTGTACGTGTCCTCTATGATGGAAATAAGAGATCAGATGGCATTAAAGCATAACCCTTCATGGGAATATGAGATTAAATGGCATTAAAGCTTAACCCTTCTTGTATATATAAAAAATACAGCAATGTTAAAGTTTGAAGCCTAATGCTGTCTTGCTAATGCTAGCGATCTAATGCTAGTGCTTATATCTTGTCATGTTCATACTGTACTTATCCTCTATGATGGAAATAAGAGATCAGATGAATTAAAGCATAACCCTTCATGGGAATATGAGATGAAATGGCATTAAAGCTTCACCCTTCTGGTAAATATGCAAATACAGCAATGTTAAAGTTTGAATGCTAATGCTAACTTGCTAATGCTAGCAAACAAATGCTAGTGCTTATATCTGTTCATTTTCATACTGTACGTGTCCTCTATGATGGAAATAAGAGATCAGATGGCATAAAAGCATAACCCTTCATGGCAATATGAGATTAAATGGCATTAAAGCTTAACCCTTCTTTTACATATGCAAATACAGCAATGTTAAAGTTTGAATGCTAATGCTTACCTTCTAATGCTAGCGATCTAATGCTAGTGCTAATATCTGGTCATTTTCATACTGTTCGTGTCCTCTATGATGGAAATAAGAGATCAGATGTCTTTAAACCATAACCCTTCATGGGAATATGAGATTAAATGGCATTAAAGCTTAACCCTTCGAGTATATTTGCAAATAAAGCAATGTTAAAGTTTGATTGCTAATTTGAACTTGCTAATGCTTGCGATCTAATGCTGGTGCTAATATCAGCTCATTGTCATATTGTATGTGTCCTCTATGATTGAAATAAGAGATCAGATGGCATAAAAGCATAACCCTTCATGGCAATATGAGATTAAATGGCATTAAAGCTTAACCCATCTTGTATAAATACAAACACAGCAATGTTAAAGTTTGAATGCTAATGCTAACTTGCTAATGCTCGCGATCTGACGCTAGTGCTAATATCTCGTCATTTTCATACTGTACTTGTCCTCTATGATGGAAATAAGAGATCAGATGGCATTAAAACATAACCCTTCATGGGAATATTTGATTAGATGTCATTAAAGCTTAAGCATTCTTGTACTTATGCAAAGCAGCAATGTTAAAGTTTGAATGCTAATGCTAACTTGCTAATGCTAGTGTTCTGATGCTAGTGCAAATTTCTGCTCATTTTCTTACTGTACGTGTCCTCTATGATGGAAATAAGAGATCAGATGGCATTAAAGCATAACCCTTCATGGCAATATGAGATTAGATGCCATGAAAGCTTAACCCTTCTTGTAAATATGCAAATACATTCATGTTAAAGTTTGAATGCTAATGCTAGCGATCAAATGCTAGTGCTAATATCTGTTCATTTTCATACTGTACGTGTCCTCTATGATGGAAATAAGAGATCAGATTGCATTTAAGCATAACCCTTCATGGGAATATGAGATTAAATGGCATTAAAGGTAAACCCTTCTAGTATATATGCAAATACAGCAATGTTAAAGTTTGAATGCTAATGCTAACTTGCTAATGCTAGCGATCTAATGCTAGTGCAAATTTCTGGTCATTTTCTTACTGTACGTGTCCTCTATGATGGAAATAAGAGATCAGATGTCATAGAAGCATAACACTTCATGGGAATATGAGATTAAATGGCATTAAAGCTTAACCCTTCGAGTATATATGCAAATACAGCAATGTTAAAGTTTGAATGCTAATGCTAACTTGCTAATGCTAGCGATCTAATGCTAGTGCTAATATCTGGTCATTTTCATACTGTACGTGTCCCTATGATGGAAATATGAGATCAGATGGCATTAAAGCATAACCCTTCATGGGAATATGTGATTAGATGGCATTTAAGCTTAACCCTTCATGTACAAAAGCAAATACAGCAATGTTAAAGTTTGAATGCTAATGCTAACTTGCTAATGCTAGCGATCTAATGCTAGTGCTAATATCTGGTCATTGTCATATTGTATGTGTCCTCTATGATGGAAATATGAGATCAGATGACATTAAAGCATAACCCTTCATGGCAATACGAGATTAAATGGCATTAAAGCTTAACCTTTCTTATATATATAAAAAATACAGCAATGTTAAAGTTTGAAGGCTAATGCTTTCTGGCTAATGCTAGCGATCTAATGCTAGTGCTAATATCTGGTCATGTTCATACTGTACTTATCCACTATGATGGAAATAAGAGATTAGATGGCATTAAAGCACAACCCTTCATGGGAATATGAGATTAAATGCCATTAAAGCTTGACACTTCTTGTATAAATTCAAATACAGCAATGTTAAAGTTTGAATGCTAATGCTAACTTGCTAATGAGAGCGATTTAATGCTAGTGCTAATATCTGGTCATTTTCATACTGTACGTGTCCTCTATGATGGAAATAAGAGATCATATGGCATTAAAGCAAAACCCTTCATGGGAATTTGAGATTAGATGGAATGAAAGCTTAACCCTTCTTGTAAATATGCAAATACAGTCATGATAAAGTTTGAATGCTAATGCTAGCGATCTAATGCTACTGCTAATATCTGGTCATTTTCATACTGTACGTGTCCTCTATGATGGAAATAAGAGATCAGATGGCATTAAAGCATAACCCTTCATGGGAATATGAGATTAAATGGCATTTAAGGTTTACCTTCTGGTATATATGCAAATACAGCAATGTTATAGTTTGAATGCTAATACTAACTTGCTAGTGCTAGCGATCTAATGCTAGTGCTAATATCTTGTCATTTTCATACTGTTCGTGTCCTCTATGATGGAAATGAGATATCAGATGACTTTAAAGCATAACCCTTCATGGGAATATGAGATTAAATGGCATTAAAGCTTAACCCTTCTAGTATATATGCAAATACAGCAATGTTAAAGTTTGAATGCTAATGCTAACTTGCTATTGCTTGCGATCTAATGCTAGTGCTAATATCTTGTCAATTTCATACTGTTTGTGTCCTCTATGATGTAAATAATAGATCAGACGGCATTAAAGCATAACCCTTCATGGGAATATGATATATAATGGCATTAAAGCTTAACCGTTCTTGTACATATGCAAATACAGCAATTTTGAAGTTTGAATGCTAATTCTAACTAGCTAATGCTAGCGGTCTAATGCTAGTGCTAATATCTGGTCATTGTCATGTTTTATGTGTCCTCAATGATTGAAATAAGAGATCAGATGGCATTAAAGCATAACCCTTCATGGCAATATGAGATTAAATGGCATTAAAGTTTAACCCTTCTTGTATAAATTCAAATACAGCAATGTTAAAGTTTGAATTCTAATGCTAATTTGCTAATGCTAGCGATCTAATGCTAGTGCTAATATCTGGTCATTTTCATACTCTACATGTCCTCTATCATGGAAATAAGAGATCACATGGCATTAAAGCATAGCCCTTCATGGAAATATGAGATTAAATGGCATTAAAGCTTAACCCTCCTTGTATATATACAAATACAGCAATGTTAAAGTTTGAATGCTAATGCTAACTTGCTAATGATAGCGATTTAATGCTAGTGCTAATATCTGGTCATTTTCATGCTGTACGTGTCCTCTATGATGGAAATAAGAGATCAAATGGCATTAAAGCATAACCCTTCATGGGAATATGAGATTAAATGGCATGAAAGCTTAACACTTCTTGTAAATATACAAATACAGTCATGTTAAAGTTTGAATGCTAATGCTAGCGATATAATGCTAGTGCTAATATCTGGCCATTTTCATACTGTACATGTCCTCTATGATGGAAATAAGAGATCACATGACATTAAAGCATAACCCTTCATGGGAATATGAGATTAAATGGCATTTAGGTTTAACCCTTCTGGTATATATGCATATACAGCAATGTTAAAGTTTGAATGCTAATGCTAACTTGCTAATGCTAGCGATCTAATGCTACTGCTAATATCTGGTCAATTTCATACTGTTCGTTCTCCTCTATGATGGAAATAAGAGATCAGATGCCTTAAAGCATAACCCTTCATGGGAATATGATATTAAATGGCATTTAGGTTTAACCCTTCTGGTATATATGCAAATACAGCAATGTTAAAGTTTGAATGCTAATGCTAAATATTTGCTAATGCTAGCGATTTAATGCTACTGCTAATATCTGGTCATCACCCTTCATACTGTAAATGTGTCCTCTATGATGGAAATAAGTTCTATGATGGAAGTAAGAGATCACATGGCATTAAAGCATAACCCTTCATGGAAATATGAGATTAAATGGAATTAAAGCTTAACGCTTCTTGTGAATATGCAAATACAGTCATGTTAAAGTTTGAATGCTAATGCTAGCGATATAATGCTAGTGCTAAAATCTGGCCATTGTCATACTGTACGTGTCCTCTATGATGGAAATAAGAGATCACATGGCATTAAAGCATAACCCTTCATGGAAATATGAGATTAAATGGCATTAAAGCTTAACCCTCCTTGGATATATACAAATACAGCAATGTTAAAGTTTGAATGCTAATGCCAACTTGCTAATGCTAGCGATCTAATGCTAGTGCTAATATCTGGTCATTTTCATGCTGTTCGTGTCCTCTATGATTGAAATAAGAGATCAGATGCCTTTAAAGCATAACCCTTCATGGGAATATGAGATTAAATGGCATTAAAGCTTAACCCTTCGAGTATATATGCAAATACAGCAATGTTAAAGTTTGAATGCTAATGCTAACTTTCTAATGCTAGCGATCTAATGCTAGTGCTAATATCTGGTCATTGTCATACTGTACGTGTCCTCTCTGATGGTAATAATTGATCACATGGCATTTTAGCATATCCCTTCATGGGAATATGTGATTAGATGGCATTAAAGCTTAACCCTTCTTGTACATATGCAAATACAGCAATGCTAAAGTTTGAATGCTAATGCTAACTTGCTAATGCTAGCGATCTAATGCTACTGCTAATATCTGGTAATTTTCATACTGTTCATGTCCTCTATGATGGAAATAAGAGATCAGATGACTTTACAGCATAACCCTTCATGGGAATATGAGATTAAATGGCATTAAAGCTTAACCCTTCTAGTATATATGCAAATATAGCAATGTGAAAGTTTGAATGCTAATGCTAACTTGCTATTGCTAGCGATCTAATGCTAGTGCTAATATCTTGTCATTTTCATACTGTTTGTGTCGTCTATGATGGAAATAATAGATCAGATGGCATTAAAGCATAACCCTCCTTGTACATATGCAAATACAGCAATGTTAAAGTTTGAATGCTAATTCAAACTTGCTAATGTTAGCGGTTTAATGCTACTGCTAATATCTGGTCATTGTCATGTTTTTTGTGTCCTCTATGATGGAAATAAGAGATCAGATGGCATTTAAGCATAACCCTTCATGGCAATATGAGATTAAATGGCATTAAAGCTTAACCCTTCTTGTATAAATTCAAATACAGCAATGTTAAAGTTTGAATGCTAATTCTAACTTGCTAATGCTAGTGGTCTAATGCTAGTGCTAATATCTGGTCATTGTCATATTGTATGTGTCCTCTCTGATGGAAATAAGAGATCAGATGGCATTAAAGCATAACCTTTCATGGCAATATGAGATTAAATGGCATTAAAGCTTAACCCTTCTTGTACATATGCAAATACTGCAATGCTAAAGTTTGAATGCTAATGCTAACTTGCTTATTCTAGCGATCTAATGCTAGTTCTAATATCTGGTCATTTTCATACTGGTCGTGTCCTCTATGATGGAAATAAGAGATCAGATGACTTTAAAGCATAACCCTTCATGGCAATATGAGATTCAATGGCATTAAAGCTTAACCCTTCTTGTACATATGCAAATACTGCAATGTTAAAGTTTGAATGCTAATGCTAACTTGCAATTGCTAGCGATCTAATGCTAGTGCTAATATCGGGTCATTTTCATACTGTTCGTGTCCTCTATGATGGAAATAAGAGATCAGATGCCTTTAAAGCATATCACTTCATGGGAATATGAGATTAAATGCCATTAAAGCTTAACCCTTCGAGTATATATGCAAATACAGCAATGTTAAAGTTTGAATGCTAATTCTAACTTGCTAATGCTAGCGGTCTAGTGCTAGTGCTAATATCTGGTCATTATCATGTTTTATGTGTCCTCTATGATGGAAATAAGAGATCAGATGGCATTAAAGCATAACCCTTCATGGCAAATATGTGATTAAATGGCATTAAAACTTTAACCCTTCTTGTATAAATTCAAATACAGCAATGTTAAAGTTTGAATGCTAATGCTAATTTGCTAATGCTAGCGATCTATTGCTAGTGCTAATATCTGGTCATTTTCATACTGTTCACGTGTCCTCTATGATGGAAATAAGAGATCACATGGCATTAAAGCATAACCCTTCATGGAAATATGAGATTAAATGGCATTAAACTTAACCCTTCTTGTATAAATTCAAATACAGCAATGTTAAAGTTTGAATGCTAATGCTAATTTGCTAATGCTAGCGATCTAATGCTAGTTCTTATATCTGGTCATTTTCATACTGTCGTGTCCTCTATGATGGAAAATAGAGATCAGATGGCATTAAAAGCATAACCATTCATGGAAATATGAGATTAAATGGCATTAAAACTTAACCCCTTCTTGTATATATGCAAATACAGCAATGTTAAAGTTTGAATGCTAATGCCAACTAATGCTAAGCGATCTAATGCTAGTGCTAATATCTTGTCATTTTCATACTGTTCTTATCCTCTATGATGGAAATAAGAGATCAGATGGCATTAAAAGCATAACCCTTCATGGGAATATGTGATTAAATGGCATTAAAGCTTAACCCTTCTTGTAAATATGCAAATACAGTCATGTTAAGCTTTGAATTAGCTAATCCTAGCGATCTAATGCTAGTGCTAATATCTGGTCATTGTCATATTGTATGTATCCACTATGATTGAAATAAGAGATCAGATGGCATTAAAAGCATTACACTTCATGGGAATATGAGATTAAATTTGCATTAAAGCTAACCCTTCTTGCAAATACAGCAATGTTAAAAGTTTGAATGCTAATGCTAACTTGCTAATGCTAGCGATCTAATATCTGTTCTATTATCTGTCATTGTCATATTGGATGTGTCCTCTATGATGGAAATAAGATATCAGATGGCATTAAAAAGCTAAACCCTTCATGGGAATATGAGATTAAATGGCATTAAAGCTTAACCCTCCTTGTATATATACAAAAAAGCAATGTTAAAAAGTTTGAATGCTAATGCTAACTTGCTAATTCTAGCTATCTAATGCTAGTGCTAATATCTGGTCTTTTTTTCATACTGTTCGTGTCTCGATATTGAAATAAGAGATCAGATGGCATTAAAGCATAACCCTTCATGGGCAATATGAGATTAAATGGCATTAAAGCTTAACCCTTCTTGTATATATACAAACACAGCAATGTTAAAGTTTGAATGCTAATTCCAACTTGCTAATGCTTGCAATCTAATGCTAGTGCTAATATTTGGTCATTTTCATATTGTATTTGTCCTCTATGATGGAAATAAGAGATCAGATGGCATTAAAAGCATAACCATTCATGGCAATATGAGATTAAATGGCATTAAGCTTAACCCTTCTTGTATAAATTCAAACACAGAAATGTTAAAGTTTGAATGCTAATGCCAACTTGCTAATGCTAGCGATCTAATGCTAGTGCTAATATCTGGTAATTTTCATACTGTTCGTGTCCTCTATGGTTGAAATAAGAGATCAGATGGCATTAATGCATAACCCTTCATGGAAATATGACATTAAATGGCATTTAAGCTTAACCATTCTTGTATATATGCAAATACAGCAATGTTAAAGTTTGAATGCTAATGATTCTTTTGCTTTAATGCTAGTGATCTAATGCTAGTGCTAATATCTGGTCATTGTCATACTGTACGTGTCCTCTCTGATGGTAATAATTGATCACATGGCATTTAAGCATATCCCTTCATGGGAATATGTGATTAGATGGCATTAAAGCTTAACCCTTCTTGTACATATGCCAATACAGCAATGTTAAAGTTTGAATGCTAATGCTAACTTGCTAATGCTAGCGATCTAATGCTAGTCCTAATATCTGGTCATTGTCATATTTTATGTGTCCTCTATGATGGAAACAAGAGATCAGATGGCATTAAAGCATAATTCTTCATGGCAATATGAGATTAAATGGCATTAAACCTTAACCCTTCTGGTACATATAAAAAATATAGCAATGTTAAAGTTTGAAGGCTAATGCTATCTTGCTAATGCTAGCGATCTAATGCTAGTGCTAATATCTTGTCATGTTCATACTGTTCTTATCCTCTCTGATGGAAATAAGAGATCAGATGGCATTAAAGCATAACCCTTCTTATGTAAATATTGCTTAAATAAACAAATACAGTCATGTTAAAGCTTGATTGCTAATCCTAGCGATCTAATGCTAGTGCTAATATCTGCTCATTGTCATATTGTATGTATCCACTATGATTGAAATAAGAGATCAGATGGCATTAAAGCATTACACTTCATGGGAATATGAGATTAAATTGCATTAAAGCTTAACCCTTCTGGTATATATGCAAATACAGCAATGTTAAAGTTTGAATGCTAATGCTAACTTGCTAATGCTAGCGATCTAATGCTAGTGCTAATATCTGGTCATTGTCATATTGTATGTGTCCTCTATGATGGAAATAAGATATCAGATGGCATAAAAGCAAAACCCTTCATGGGAATATGAGATTAAATGGCATTAAAGCTTAACCCTTCTTGTACATATGCAAATAAAGCAATGCTAAAGTTTGAATTCTAATGCTTACTTGCTAATTCTAGCTATTTAATGCTACTGCTAATATCTGGTCATTTTTGAATTGAATTGAATTGAATTGAAAGTTTATTTTGAACATGGTAAAAACAGGAAAAAAAAATAATATAACAATAAAATAATTATGATAATAATAATAATAGTCATATTAGTATAAGTATACTAATACCAATACCACTACCACCAATAATAATAATAATAATAACAATAATAAAAACAAATAACACATTGCTAGCAAATTATCTAAACATGTATAAATCAAATGGGTCAGTTCATGTTCAAAAGGAGTAGGTAGAAGTTAAAAAACTTTTCTAGACCTACTTTTTCGTTCATTAAACTATCAATACTGCAACGCCTATCCACCATCAGTGACAGTCTCAATTAATTATATAAATACATATACTGTATACACATACATATATATATATATACATGTATACACATACACATTTACATACAAAAGAACAACACATTCAAACATAATAATAGCAAGACAAGGTGAATGCAATCTAAAATACTCAATCCACCGGGGAAAAAAAGAAGACAGATAAATGACCATATCACAATTCCATTTCATAGCTGTTCAGTATCTTGTTTTTAAAGAGTCTTTTAAATTTACATGATCCACATGTTTTCATTTCATCACTGCATTGATTCCATAAGTCAATTCCTTTGGTTGTGACACAATGATATTTTTAATTTGTTCTTACTAATTGTTTTTAGCATTAGAATTCCTTAATTCATATTCGCATTCCCGCAATTGGAACAACCTTTGTATACTGCTTGGTACATTTTGATGCATGTTGTCATGATTTGAGCTGTTTTGAAGTCAACAAGATCTCTAAATTTGAGTGTTTTGAGTTTGATGAAGATTGGGTTAGTTGATTCTCTATAACTAGATTTGTTTACCAATCGAATGGCTCTTTTTGGAGGATGAAATGGGATTTGTGTTGGTTGCATATGTGTTTCCCCACACTTCCACGCAGTAAGTAATGTATGGGAGTATAAAGGAACAGTACAATATGTAACGTGCTTTGATTGAGTTAGTAGATCCTTGGTTTTGTGTAATATTGCAATTGATTTGGATACTTTGGCCTTGATATAATGTATGTGTGGTTTCCAACATAGTTTACTGTCTAATATTACTCCAAGAATTTGGTTTCAGTTATTTTCTATTTCTACATCATTTATCATGAGTTTTTTTGTTTGTGTTTGTTGATCGATTCAAAAATGATACATTTCGTTTTACTTAAATTAAGTGTTAACTTATTAACGTCAAACCAATTCTTGAATTTGGCCATCTCCTTCCCTGTATCCAGAAGATTTGCTCCAATTTATCTCCACAGCAAATTAAGTTTGTATCATCTGCAAAAATAATAGCCTTCATGGTTTTTGATACTTCACATACATTATTTATATACAGATTAAACAGTAAAAGGCCCCAATACTGAGCCTTGGGGTATGTACAGGTAATGTGTAGTAATTTTTGATTTGAGTGAAGTATTTCCACATATTGAGTTCTATTTTCCAGATAGCTTGCTACCCAAGAGAGTGCTCTACCCCTGATTCCATAGGCTTGCAGTTTTTTAATAGTAACCTTTATGATCTACTGTGTCAAAAATGCTTTTTTAAGATCCAAAAATATCCCTATTGCATATTTTCTTTTCATCAATTCCCAATAGTTGATATTTCTTTAAAAAACTCCATAAGTGCTAGTGAAGTTGTTCTGTTTGCCCTTCTAAAGCCATATTGCTGATCATACAGTACATTGCGTTTTTTATGATGAATTCTTCTATTCTTGTAAAAAATAGTTTTTCCAGGATTTTTGAGAATTGTGGAAGCAATGAAACTGGTCTGTAATTTGATAGAATATGTTTGTCTCCGTTCTTGTATATAATTATGACTTTGGCCGTTTTTTTTGTTTGGAAATATACCATTTGAAGGGACTGATTACAGAGTATGGGTGGAGGGTTTGCAATGTAATGTGTTCATTATAGTTTTAACCGTATCCATATCTAAACCATCGCAGTCTTTTTGTTCTTCAGATTTTTTAACTATGTCAATAAGTTCTTTTTCATCTATTCCCATACAAATAATGATTCCAGAACATATTTATTTTTGCTTTCCACACACTCTATGCTACTAGTCTTTGCAATCCTTTAGCCAAATCAGGTCCAACACTGAAAAAAAGTTATTAAATTCATCAGCAACCAATGTCATATCACTGACAGCTGTGTTGGCTTTTGTTAGGAAGTAGGATGGGTAACCTACTCTAGACCTTTTAATAATACCATTTAGGATATTCCATGTATTTTTCATATTGCTTTTTATTGTCCTCCAATAATTTATTGTAGTAGTCTTTTTTATTATTTCTCATGATTCTTGTTAATTTATTTTTTATAAGTCTTGTATTTTTGCTCAGCTTCTGTTGTTCTTTTTTTCAAAAACTCTTTGTATAATAGATTTTTCTTTTTACATGCATTCAAAATTTCATAGATATCCATGGCTTTTTCAGTGAGTTTTTTGTTTCACTACTTTAGTTATCAGAGGACAATTTTTTCAAACAGTGTGGATATTATGGACAGGAATGTTTCATAGGCTTCATTTGCATCATCTATATAAACTTTTGTTCCAGTCTTCTTTTGGTAAAAGTCTTTCTTTTTAAGGAGTTGACAGCATGTTGGAGTCATATGTCTAACTGTTTTGTAGGTTTTGATGTCTTTCTTGGTCTGTAGATCGGGATGATTGCAAAAACTGGTAAATGATCACTGGTGTCATTTATTATTATTCCACTTTCTACTTTCTTGTCAATTACATTTGTCCCTTTTATGTTGACCGATTAGTGTAGCACTGTGTAGTTATTCTGGTTACGGGTTATCGCCGGATAAAAGCTTGTACTGAACATTGAATTGATAAACTCTGCAGTTAAAGTGTGTCTTGTTGATTTAGCAAATCGATATTAAAATCGCACAGATAAAAAAAACCATTTTCTTGTTAGTAATATTATCATACATTTTCTGATAGCTTTTTCCTAAAAGCATCGATGCAAGATGGTTTTCTATACATGCAGCTTAAAAGTATATTTTTGATTTTTTTAATTACATAATTTCGACTGTGATACATTCCATGATATTATTATGGCAAAAAGACATTTTGCTGACATATTTACATTTGTAATTCTTATCAACGTATATGGCAACTCCCCACCCTTTGAGTGAGTTCTATTTATGAAAAATGATTAGTACCCCTCGATCCCGACCAAATCTATTTGTTCATTATTGAGCCAAGTTTCAGATGTTTGCTATTACTGTGAACGTCTTATCGAGTTGTCTTAAACATTGTTTTGATTTTTTGCGACATGTTGGAATTAAAAAGGCTTCTGCTATTAAAGTGTATCATTGATATCTTCCGCGTCCGTGTTTACATTTATTTTAAACTGATTTTCAGTATAATATTCACAATCGCTGTATATACTGTTAAAAAGTTATTTTCTGGGGTCAATGTCGTTTTTCTATATCTTGTATTTTATGGTCAGTGTATTTGAATGTATTCAAGTCCAGTTTTTCATGTTCCGATAATGTGTCCAGCTCATCATTTGAAGTACATGGTTGCCCCTGATGCCTCATACCTATCAGGTTAGGTGATGTCCTTATGATGTGCACTTTAGTTGTTTCCGGCGAAGATCCATTTGTCTTTATGAACACTTTGCAATTTGAGGTCCACGTTGCCTGGATCTTGTTCTGTCTTTTAAAATCACGAGCTCTTCTTGCAATGTCCGCGTTTTTTTTTGTGGGATGCTCATTAATATAAAACGTCCGTCCCTTTTAGTTTCCTTCCTTGTCTGAGGGCGCTTGCTTTTTCTTCGATTAATAAAGCGGATTTTATTATTGCTGGTGATACATTTTGTCCTTTGGCAGGGTATGGCAAGCTTCTATGTCATTAATGTCAATGGAAATGTTCTTACTGTCCGAAGAAGTCAGCCACCTGTTGCAGTGTTTAGTAGTAGTCCCCCTCCCGGCGAGTTCTCGGCGCCCGCTGCTGCTGTTCTACATAGGTCCGGTGCCTTGCCTCGTTTTTGCTGATGATAAGGTCGTTAATATCTGCTCCAGATCATCTATTTTCAAAGATTCTACAGATCTTCTTTTTCGATTTGTCCATAATTCACCAGTTCTTGAGAGAATGAACTTCTGTAATCAATTCCATTATCGTTTTTGTTGAGAGGTTACTGTTGCAATCTTAACGAGAGAAAGTCGGTAGAGCCTTTCGATTTCCTCCACCTCCTCACCTGTGGCTTTCTTTGGCGGCATACTCCACGTTTGTGATCAAGAAAGAAAGGAAGATTGAGTTGGGCCTGGATTTTCATACTGTTCGTCTCTATAATGGAAATATAGATCAGATAACTTTAAAGCAACCCTTCATTGATTAAATGGGTTAAATGGCATTGCTTAACCCTTGTTGTACATATGCAAATACAGCAATGTTAAAAAGTTGAATGCTAATTCCAACTTTTAATGCTTGCAATCTAATGCTAGTGCTAATATTTGGTCATTGTCATATTAGTTTGTCCTCTATGATTGAAATAAAGAGATAGGATGGCATTAAAGCGCTAACCCTTCATGGGAATATGTGATTAGATGGCATTAAAGCTTAACCCTTCTTGTACATATGCAAAACAGCAATGTTTAAAGTTTGAATGCATAACTTGCTAATGCTAGCGATCTAATGCTAGTCCTAATATCTGGTCATTGTCATATTGTATGTGTCCTCTATGATGGAAACAAGAAATCAGATGGCATTAAAGCATAATTCTTCATGGCAATATGAGATTAAATGGCATTAAAGCTGAACCCTTCTGGTACATATAAAAAATACAGCAATGTTAAAGTTTGAAGGCTAATGCTATCTTGCTAATGCTAGCGATCTAATGCTAGTGCTAATATCTTGTCATGTTCTTACTGTTCTTATCCTCTATGATGGAAATAAGAGATCAGATGGCATTAAAGCATAACCCTTCTTGTAAATATGCAAATACAGTCATGTTAAAGTTTGAATGCTAATCCTAGCGATCTAATGCTAGTGCTAATATCTGGTCATTTTCATATTGTATGTGTCCACTATGATTGAAATAAGAGATCAGATGGCATTAAAGCATAACACTTCATGGGAATATGAGATTAAATGGCATTAAAGCTTAACCCTTCTGGTATATATGCAAATACAGCAATGTTAAAGTTTGAATTCTAATGCTAACTTGCTAATGCTAGCAAACAAAATGCTAGTGCTAATATCTGGTCATTTTCATACTGTACGTGTCCTCTATGATGTAAATAAGAGATCAGATGGCATTGAAGCATAACACTTCATGGGAATATCAGATTAAATGGCATTAAAGCTTAACCTGCTTTTACATATGCAAATACAGCAAAGTTAAAGGTTGACTGCTAATGCTAACTTGCTAATGCTAACGATCTAATGCTAGTGCTAATATCTGGTCATTTTCATACTGTTCGTGTCCTCTATGATGGAAATAAGAGATCAGATGACTTTAAAGCATAAATCTTCATGGGAATATGAGATTAAATGACATTAAAGCTTAACCCTTCTTGTACATATGCAAAATACAGCAATGTTAAAAAAGTTTGAATGCTAATGCTAACTTGCTAATGCTAGCGATGTAAAGCTAGTGCTAATATCTGGTCATTGTCATATTGTATGTGTCCTCTATGATGGAAATAAGATATCAGATGGCATAAAAGCAGAACCCTTCATGGGAATATGAGATTAAATGGCATTACAGCTTAACCCTTCTTGTACATATGCAAATAAAGCAATGCTAAAGTTTTAATGCTAATGCTAACTTGCTAATTCTAGCTATCTAATACTACTGCTAATATCTGGTCATTTTCATACTGTTCGTGTCCTCTATGATGGAAATAAGAGATCAGATGACTTTAAAGCATAACCCTTCATGGGAATATGTGATTAAATGGCATTAAAGCTTAACCGCTCTAGTATATATACAAATACAGCAATGTTAAAGTTTGAATGCTAATGCTAACTTGCTATTGCTAGCGATTTTATGCTAGTGCTAATATCTTGTCATTTTCAGACTGTTTGTGTCCTCTATGATGGAAATAATAGATCAGATGGCATTAAAGCATAACCCTTCATGGGAATATGAGATTAAATGGCATTAAAACTTAACCCTTCTTGTACATATGCAAATACAGCAATGTTAAAGTTTGAATGCTAATCCTAACTTGCTATTGCTAGCGATCTAATGCTAGTGCTAATATCTGGTCATTTTCATACTGTTTGTGTCCTCTATGATGGAAATAAGAGATCAGATGCCTTTAAAGCATAACACTTCATGGGACTATAAGATTAAATGGCATTAAAGCTTAACCCTTCGAGTATATATGCAAATACAGCTATGTTAAAGTTTGAATGCTAATTCTAACTTGCTAATGCTAGCGGTCTAATGCTAGTGCTAATATCTGGTCATTGTCATCCTGTATGTGTACTCTATGATGGAAATAAGAGATCAGATGTCATTAAAGCATAACCCTTCATGGCAATATGAGATTAAATGGCATTAAAGCTTAACCCTTCTTGTATAAATTCAAATAGAGCAATGTTAAAGTTTGAATGCGAATGCTAATTTGCTAATGCTAGCGATCTAATGCTAGTGCTAATATCTGGTCATTTTCATACTGTCCGTGTCCTCTATGATGGAAATTAGAGATCACATGGCATTAAAGCATAACCCTTCATGGAAATATGAGATTAAATGGCATTAAAGCTTAACCCTCCTTGTATATATACAAATACAGCAATGTTAAAGTTTGAATGCTAATGCTAACTTGCTAATGATACCAATTTAATGATAGTGCTAATATCTGGTCATTTTCATACTGTACGTGTCCTCTATGATGGAAATAAGAGATCAGATGGCATTAAATCATAACCCTTCATGGGAATATGAGATTAGATGGCATGAAAGCTTTACTCTTCTTGTAAATATGGAAATACAGTCATGTTAAAGTTTGAGTGCTAATGCTAGCGATATAATGCTAGTGCTAATATCTGGTCATTGTCATACTGTACGTGTCCTCTATCATGGAAATAAGAGATCACATGGCATTAAAGCATAACCCTTCATGGAAATATGAGATTAAATGGCATTAAAGCTTAACCCTCCTTGTATATATACAAATACAGCAATATTAAAGTTTGAATGCTCATGCTAACTTGCTAATGCTAGCGATCTAATGCTAGTGCTAATATCTGGTCATTTTCATACTGTTCGTGTCCTCTATGTTTGAAATAAGAGATCAGATTACATTAAAGCATAACCCTTCATGGCAGTATGAGATTAAATGGCATTAAAGCTTAACCCTTCATGGAAATATCAGATTAAATGGCATTAAAGCTTAACCCTTCTTTTACATATGCAAATACAGCATTGCAAAAGTTTGAATGCTAATGCTCACTTGCTATTGCTAGTGATCTAATGCTAGTGCTAATATCTGGTCATTGTCATACTGTTTGTGTCCTCTATGATGGAAATAATAGATCAGATGGCATTAAAGCATAACCCTTCATGGGAATATAAGATTAAATGGCAATAAAGCTTAACCCTTCGAGTATATATGCAAATACAGCAATGTTAAAGTTTGAAAGCTAATTCTTGCTTGCTAATGCTAGCAGTCTAATGTTAGTGCTAATATCTGGTCATTGACATATTGTATGTGTCCTCTATGATTAAAATTAGAGATCAGATGAGTTTAAAGCATCACCCTTCATGGCAATATGAGATTAAATGGCATTAAAGCTTAACCCATCTTGTATAAATTCAAATAAAGCAATGTTAAAGTTTGAATGCTAATGCTAATTTTCTAATGCTAGCGATCTAATGCTAGTGCTAATATCTGGTCATTTTCATACTGTACTTGTCCTCTATGATGGAAATAAGAGATCAGATGGCATTGAAGCATAACACTTCATGGGAATATGAGATTAAATGTCATTATAGCTTAACCCTTCTTTTACATATGCAAATAAAGCATTGTTAAAGTTTGAATGCTAATGCTAACTTGCTAATGCTAGCGATCTAATGCTAGTGCTAATATCTGGTCATTTTCATACTGTTCGTGTCCTCTATGATGGAAATAAGAGATCAGATGACTTTGAAGCATAACCCTTTATGGGAATATGAGATTAAATGGCATTAAAGCATAACCCATCTAGTATATATGCAAATACAGCAATGTTAAAGTTTGAATGCTAATGCTAACTTGCTATTGCTAGTGATCTAATGCTAGTGCTAATATCTGGTCATTGTCATACTGTTTGTGTCCTCTATGATGGAAATAATAGATCAGATGGCATTAAAACATAACCCTTCATGGGAATATGAGATTAAATGGCAATAAAGCTTAACCCTTCGAGTATATATGCAAATACAGCAATGTTAAAGTTTGAATGCTAATTCTAACTTGCTAATGCTAGCGGTCTAATGTAAGTCCTAATATCTGGTCATTGTCATATTGTATGTGTCCTTTATGATGGAAATAAGAGATCAGATGGCATAAAAACATAACCCTTCATGGGAATATGAGATTAAATGGCATTAAAGCTTAACCCTTCTTGTGCATATGCAAATACAGCAATGCAAAAGTTTGAATGCTAATGCTAACTTGCTAATGCTTGCGATCTAATGCTACTGCTAATATCTTGTCATTTTCATACTGTTCGTGTCCTCTATGATGGAAATAAGAGATCAGATGCCTTTAAAGCATAACACTTCATGAGAATATGAGATTAAATGTCATTAAAGCTTAACCCTTCGAGTATATATGCAAATACAGCAATGTTAAAGTTTGAATGCTAATTCTAACTTGCTAATGCTAGCGGTCTAATGCTAGTGCTAATATCTGGTCATTGTCATGTTTTATGTGTCCTCTATGATCGAAATAAGAGATCAGATGGCATTAAAGCATAACCCTTCATGGCAATATGAGATAAAATGGCATTAAAGCTTAACCCTTCTTGTATAAATTCAAATACAGCAATGTTAAAGTTTGAATGCTAATGCTAATTTGCTAATGCTAGCGATCTAATGCTAGTTCTAATATCTAGACATTTTCATACTGTACGTGTCCTCTATGATGGAAATAAGAGATCACATGGCATTAAAGCATAACCCTTCATGGAAATATGAGATTAAATGGCATTAAACTTAACCCTCCTTGTATATATACACAATGTTAATGTTAAAGTTTGAATACTAATGCTAACTTGCTAATGATAGCGATTTAATGCTAGTGCTAATATCTGTTCATTTTCATACTGTACGTGTCCTCTATGATGGAAATAAGAGATCAGATGGCATTAAAGCATAACCCTTCATAGGAATATGAGATTAGATGGCATGAAAGCTTAACCCTTCTTGTAAATATGCAAATACAGTCATGTGAAGTTTGAATGCTAATGCTAGGATATAATTGCTAATATCTGGTCATTGTCATACTGTACGTGTCCTCTATGATGGAAATAAGAAATCACATGGCATTAAAGCATAACCCTTCATGGAAATATGAGATTAAATGTCATTAAAGCTTATCCCTCCTTGTATATATACAAATACAGCAGTGTTAAAGTTTGAATTCTAATGCTAACTTGCTAATGCTAGCGATCTAATGCTAGTGCTAATATCTGCTCATTTTCATACTGTTCGTGTCCTCTATGATTGAAATAAGAGATCAGATGCCTTTAAAGCATCACCCTTCATGGGAATATTAGATTAAATGGCATTAAAGCTTAACCCTTCGAGTATATATGCAAATACAGCAATGTTAAAGTTTGATTGCTAATTCTAACTTGCTAATGCTAGCGATCTAATGCTCGTGCTAATATCTGGTCATTGTCATATTGTATGTGTCCTCTATGATTGAAATAAGAGATTTGGCATTAAAAGCATAACCCTTCATGGCAATATGAGATTAAATGGCATTAAAGCTTAACCCTTCTTGTATAAATTCAAATACAGCAATGTTAAAGTTTGAATGCTAATGCTAATTTGCTAATGCTAGCAATCTAATGCTAGTGCTAATATCTGGTCATTTTCATACTGTACTTGTCCTCTATGATGGAAATAAGAGATCAGATGGCATTGAAGCATAACACTTCATGGGAATATGAAGATTAAATGTCATTAAAGCAACCCTTCATGGAAATATCAGATTAAATGGCATTAAAGCTTAACCCTTCTTTTACATATGCAAATACAGCATTGTTAAAAAGTTTGAATGCTAATGCTAACTTGCTATTGCTAGCGATAATGCTAGTGCTAATATCTGGTCTTTTTCATACTGTTCGTGTCCTCTATGATGGAAATAAAGATCAGATGACTTTAAAGCATAACCCTTTTGGGGAATATGAGATTAAATGCCATTAAAAGCAACCCTTCTAGTATATATGCAAATACAGCAATGTTAAAGTTTGAATGCTAATGCTAACTGCTATTGCTAGCGATCTAATGCTAGTGCTAATATCTTGTCATTTTCATACTGTTTGTGTCCTATGATGTGAAAATAATAGATCAGATGGCATTAAAGCATAACCCTTCATGGGAATAAGATTAAATGGCATTAAAGCATAACCCTTCTTGTACATATGCAAATACAGCAATGTTAAAAGTTTGAATGCTAATGATAACTTTGCTAATGCTAGCGATCTAATGCTAGTGCAAATATATCATTTTCATACTGTTTCGTGTCCTCTATGATGGTAATAAGAGATCAGATGCCTTTAAAGCATAACACTTCATGGGAATATGAGATTAAATGGCATTAAAGCTTATCCCTTCGAGTATATATGCAAATTCATTAATGTTAAAGTTTGAATGCTAATTCTAACTTGCTAATGCTAGCGGTCTAATGCTAGTGCTAATATCTGGTCATTGTCATGTTTTATGTGTCCTCTATGATGGAAATAAGAGATCAGATGGCATTAAAGCATAACCTTTCATGGCAATATGAGATTAAATGGCATTAAAGCTTAAACCTTCTTGTATAAATTCAAATAAAGCAATGTTAAAGTTTGAATGCTAATGCTAATTTGCTAATGCTAGCGATCTAATGCTAGTGCTAATATCTGGTCATTTTCAAACTATAATTGTCGACTATGATGGAAATAAGAGATCAGATGCCATTAAAGCATAACCCTTCTTGTATGAATTCAAATATACCAATGTTAAAGTTTGAATGCTAATGCTAATTTGCTAATGCTAGAGATCTAATGCTAGTGCTAATATCTGGTCATTTTCATACTGTACGTGTCCTCTATGATGGAAATAAGAGATCACATGGCATTAAAAGCATAACCCTTCATGGAAATATAGATTAAATGGCATTAAAGCTTAACCCTCCTTGTATATATACAAATACAGCAATGTTAAAGTTTGAATACTAATGCTAACTTGCTAATGATAGCGATTTAATGCTAGTGTTAATATCTGGTCATTTTAATACTGTACGTGTCCTCTATGATGGAAATAAGAGATCAGATGGCATTAAAGCATAACCCTTCATGGCAATATGAGATTAAATGGCATTAAAGCTTAACCCTTCATGAAAATATCAGATTAAATGGCATTAAAGCTTAACCCTTTTAGTATTTATGCAAATTCAGCAATGTTAAAGTTTGAATGCTAATGCTAACTTGCTAATGCTAGCGATCTAATGCTAGTGCTAATATCTGGTCATTTTCATACTGTACGTGTCCTCTATGATGGAAATAAGAGATCAGATGGCATTGAAGCATAACACTTCATGGAAATATGAGATTAAATGGCATTAAAGCTTATCCCTCCTTGTATATATACAAATACAGCAGTGTTAAAGTTTGAATGCTAATGCTAACTTGCTAATCCTTGCGATCTAATGCTAGTGCTTATATCTGGTCATTTTCATACTGTTCGTGTCCTCTATGATTGAAATAAGAGATCAGATGCCTCTAAAGCATCACCCTTCATGGGAATATTAGATTAAATGGCATTAAAAGCTTAACCCTTCGAGTATATATGCAAATACAGCAATGTTAAAGTTTGATTGCTAATTCTAACTTGCTAATGCTAGCGATATAATGCTAGTGCTAATATCTGGTCATTGTCATATTGTATGTGTCCTTTATGATTGAAATAAGAGATCAGATGGCATTAAAGCATAACCCTTCATGGCAATATGAGATTAAATGGCATTAACGCTTAACCCTTCTTGTATAAATTCAAATACAGCAATGTTAAAGTTTGAATGCTAATGCTAATTTGCTAATGCTAGCGATCTAATGCTAGTGCTAATATCTGGTCATTTTCATACTGTTCTTGTCCTCTATGATGGAAATAAGAGATCAGATGGCATTGAAGCATAACACTTCATGGGAATATGAGATTAAATGTCATTAAAGCTTAACCCTTCATGGAAATATCAGATTAAATGGCATTAAAGCTTAACCCTTCGAGTATATATGCAAATACAGCAATGTTAAAGTTTGAATGCTAATGCTAACTTGCTAATGCTAGCGATCTAATGCTAGTGCTAATATCTGGTCAGTTTCATACTGTACGTGTCCTCTATTATGGAAATAAGAGATCAGATGGCATTGAAGCATAACACTTCATGGGAATATGAGATTAAATGTCATTAAAGCTTAACCCTTCTTTTACATATGCAAATACAGCATTGTTAAAGTTTGAATGCTAATGCTTACTTGCTAATGCTAGCGATCTAATGCTAGTGCTAATATCTGGTCATTTTCCTACTGTTCGTGTCCTCTATGATGGAAATAAGAGATCAGATGACTTGAAAGCATAACCCTTTATGGGAATATGAGATTAAATGCAATTAAAGCATAACCCATGTAGTATATATGCAAATACAGCAATGTTAAAGTTTGAATGCTAATGCTAACTTGCTATTGCTAGTGATCTAATGCTTGTGCTAATATCTGTTCATTTTCATACTGTTTGTGTCCTCTATGATGGAAATAATAGATCAGATGGCATTAAAGCATAACCCTTCATGGGAATATGAGATTAAATGGCAATAAAGCTTAACCCTTTGAGTATATATGCAAATACAGCAATATTAAAGTTTGAATGCTAATTCTAACTTGCTAATGCTAGCGGTCTAATGTTAGTGCTAATATCTGGTCATTATCATATTGTATGTGTCCTTTATGATGGAAATAAGGGATCAGATGGCATAAAAACATAACCCTTCATGGGAATATGAGAATAAATGGCATTAAAGCTTAACCCTTCTTGTGCATATGCAAATACAGCAATGCTAAAGTTTGTATGCTAATTCTAACTTGCTAATGCTAGCGATCTAATGCTACTGCTAATATCTGGTCATTTTCATACTGTTCGTGTCCTCTATGATGGAAATAAGAGATCAGATGACTTTAAAGAATAACCCTTCATGGGAATATGAGATTAAATGGCATTAAAGCTTAACCCTTCTAGTATATATGCAAATACAGCAATGTTAAAGTTTGAATGCTAATGCTAACTTGCTATTGCTAGCGATCTAATGCTAGTGCTAATATCTTGTCATTTTCATACTGTTTGTGTCCTCTATGATGAAAATAATAGATCAGATGGCATTAAAGCATAACCCTTCATGGGAATATGAGATTAAATGGCATTAAAGCTTAACCCTTCTAGTATATATGCAAATACAGCAATGTTAAATGTTGAATGCTAATGCTAACTTGCTATTGCTAGCGATCTAATGCTAGTGCTAATATCGGGTCATTTTCATACTGTTCGTGTCCTCTATGATGGTAATAAGAGATCAGATGCCTTTAAAGCATAATACTTCATGGGAATATGAGATTAAATGGCATTAAAGCTTATCCCTTCGAGTATATATGCAAATACAGCAATGTTAAAGTTTGAATGCTAATTCTTACTTGCTAATGCTAGCGGTCGAATGCTAGTGCTAATATCTGGTCATTGTCATGTTTTATGTGTCCTCTATGATGGAAATAAGAGATCAGATGGCATTAAAGCATAACCCTTCATGGCACTATGAGCTTAAATGGCATTAAAGCTTAACCCTTCTTGTATAAATTCAAATACAGCAATGTTAAAGTTTGAATGCTAATGCTAATTTGCTAATGCTAGCGATCTAATGCTAGTGCTAATATCTGGTCATTTTTCATACTTTACGTGTCCTCTATGATGGAAATAAGAGATCACATGGCAATAAAAGCATAACCCTTCATGGAAATATGAGCTTAAATGGCATTAAAAGCTTAACCCTTCTTGTATATATACAAATACAGCAATGTTAAAGTTTGAATACTAATGCTAACTTGCTAATGATAGCGATTTAATGCTAGTGTTAATATCTGGTCGTTTTTCATACTGTAACGTGTCCTCTATGATGGAAATAAGAGATCAGATGGCATTAAAGCATAACCCTTCATAGGAATTTGAGATTAGATGGCATGAAAGCTTAACCCTTCTTGTAAATATGCAAATACAGTCATGTTAAAGTTTGAAAGCTAATGCTAGCAATATAATGCTAGTGCTAATATCTGGTAATTGTCATACTGTACGTGTCCTCTCTGATGGCAATAATTGATCACATGGCATTTAAGCATTTCCCTTCATGGGAATATGTGATTAGATGGCATTAAAGCTTAACCCTTCTTGTACATATGCAAATACAGCAATGTTAAAGTTTGAATGCTAATGCTAACTTGCTAATGCTAGCAAACAAAATGCTAGTGCTAATATCTGGTCATTTTCATACTGTACGTGTCCTCTATGATGGAAATAAGAGATCAGATGGCATTGAAGCATTACACTTCATGGGAATATGAGATTAAATGTCATTAATGCTTAACCCTTCTTTTACATATGCAAATACAGCATTGTTAAAGTGTGAATGCTAATGCTAACTTGCTATTGCTAGTGATCTAATGCTAGTGCTAATATCTGGTCATTGTCATACTGTTTGTGTCCTCTATGATGGAAATAAGAGATCAGATGGCTTTAAAGCATAACCCTTTTTGTGGGAATATGAGATTAAATGGCATTAATGCATAACCCATCTAGTATATATGCAAATACAGCAATGTTAAAGTGTGAATGCTAATGCTAACTTGCTATTGCTAGTGATCTAATGCTAGTGCTAATATCTGGTCATTGTCATACTGTTTGTCTCCTCTATGATGGAAATAATAGATCAGATGGCATTAAAGCATAACCCTTCATGGGAATATGAGATTAAATGGCAATAAAGCTTAACCCTTCGAGTATATATGCAAATACAGCAATTTTAAAGTTTGAATGCTAATTCTAACTTGCTAATGCTAGCGGTCTATTGCTAGTGCTAATATCTGGTCATTGTCATGTTTTATGTGTCCTCTATGATGGAAATAATAGATCAGATGGCATTAAAGCATAACCCTTCATGGAAATATGAGATTAAATGGCATTAAAGCTTAACCCTGCTTGTATACATACAAATACAGCAATGTTAAAGTTTGAATACTAATACTAACTTGCTTATGATAGCGATTTAATGCTAGTGCTAATATCTGGTCATTTTCACACTGTACATGTCCTCTATGATAGAAATAAGAGATCAGATGGCATTAAAGCATAACCCTTCATAGGAATATGAGATTAGATGGCATGAAAGCTTAACCCTTCTTGTAAATATGCAAATACAGTCATGTTAAAGTTTGAAAGCTAATGCTAGCGATATAATGCTAGTGCTAATATCTGGTCATTTTCACACTGTACATGTCCTCTATGATGGAAATAAGAGATCAGATGGCATTAAAGCATAACCCTTCATGGCAATATGAGATTAAATGGCATTAAAGCTTAACCCTTCTTGTATATATAGAAACACAGCAATGTTCAAGTTTGAATGCTAATGCTACCTTGCTAATGCTAGCGATCTAATGCTAGTGCTAATATCTGGTCATTGTCATGATTTTTGTGTCCTCAATGATGGAAATAAAGAGATCAGAAGGCTTTTAAAGCATAACCCTTCATAGGAATATGAGATTAGATGGCATTAAAGCTTAACCCTTCTTGTAAATATGCAAATACAGTCATGTTAAAGTTTGAATGCTAAAGCTAGCGATATAATGCTAGTGCTACTTTCTGGTCATTGTCATACTGTACGTGTCCTCTATGATGGAAATAAGAGATCTGATGGCATTAAAGCAAAACCCTTCATGGAAATATGAGACTTAATGGTATTAAAGCTTAACACTTCTTGTATAAATTCAAATACAGGAATGTTAAAGTTTGAATGCTAATGCTAACTTGCTAATGGTAGCGATCTAATGCAAGTGCTAATATCTGGTCATTTTCATACTGTACGTGTCCTTCTGATGGAAATAATTGATCAGATGGCATTTAAGCATAACCCTTCATGGCAATATGTGATTAAATGGCATTAAAGCTTAACCCTTCTTGTATATATAGAAATACAGCAATGTTAAGGTTTGAATGCTAATGCTAACTTGTTAATGCTAGCGATCAAATGCTAGTGCTAATATCTGGTCATTTTCATACTGTACGTGTCCTTTATGATGGAAATAAGAGATCAGATGGCATTAAAGGATAACCCTTCATGGAAATATGAAATTAAATGGAATTTAAGCTTAACCATTCTTGTATATATGCAAATACAGCAATGTTAAAGTTTGAATGCTAATGCTAATTTTGCTAATGCTAGCGATCTAATGCTAGTGCTAATATCTGGTCATTTTCATATTGTGCGTGTCCTCTGATGGAAAATAGAGATCAGATGGCTTTAAAAGCATAACCCTTCATGGGAATATGAGATTAAATGGCATGAAAACTTTTAAACTTCTTTTATAAATTCAAATACAGGAATGTTAAAGTTTTCAATGTTAATGCTAACTTGCTAATGCTAGCGATCTAATGCTAGTGCTAATATCTGGTCATTTTCATACTGTTCGTGTCCTTTATGATGGAAATAAGAGATCAGATGGCTTTAAAGCATAACCCTTCATGGAAATATGAGATTAAATGGCATGAAGGCTTAACCCTTCTTGTATAAATTCAAATACAGCAATGTTAAAGTTTGAATGCTAATTCAAACTTGCTAATGCTAGCAATCTAATGCTAGTGTTAATATCTGGTCATTTCATACTTAACGTGTCCTCTCTGATGGCAATAATTGATCAGATGCCATTAAGCATTTCCCTTCATGGGAGAAAATGTGATTAGATGGCATTAAAGCTTAACCCTTCTTGTACATATGCAAATACAGCAATGTTAAGGTTTGAATGCTAATGCTAATTTTGTTAATGCTAGGAAACAAAATGCTAGTGCTAATATCTGGTCATTTTCATACTGTACTTGTCCTCAATGATGGAAATAAAGAGATCAGATGGCATTGAAGATAACCCTTCATGGAAATATGAAATTAAATGGAATTAAAGCTTAACCATTCTTGTATATATGCAAATACAGCAATGTTAAAGTTTGAATGCTAAAGCTAACTTGCTAATGCTAGCTATCTAATGGTAGTGCTAATATCGGGTAATTGTCATACTGTACGTGTCCTCTCTGATGGCAATAATTGATCACATGGCATTTAAGCATTTCCCTTCATGGGAATATGAGATTAAATGGCATTCAAGCTTAAACTTCTTTTACATATGCAAATACAGCAATGTTAAAGTTTCAATGCTAATGCTAACTTGATACAGCTAGCGATCTAATGCTAATGCTAATATCTGGTCATTTTCATACTGTTCGTGTCCTCTATGATGGAAATAAGAGATCAGATGACTTTAAAGCATAACTCTTCATCGGAATATGAGATTAAATGGCATGAAGGCTTTGCCCTTCGAGTATATATGCAAATACAGCAATGTTAAAGTTTGAATGCTAATTCAAACTTGCTAATGCTAGCGGTCTAATGCTAGTGTTAATATCTGGTCATTGTCATGTTTAATGTGTCCTCTATGATGGAAATAAGAGATCAGATGCCATTAAAGCATAACCCTTCATGTCAATATGAGATTAAATGGCATTAAAGCTTAACCCTTCTTGTATAAATTCAAATACAGCAATGTTAAAGTTTGAATGCTAATGCTAATTTGCTAATGCTAGCGATCTAATGCTACTGCTAATATCTGGTCATTTTCATACTGTACTTGTCCTCAATGGTGGAAATAAGAGATCAGATGGCATTGAAGCATAACCCTTCATTGAAATATGAAATTAAATGGAATTAAAAGCTTAACCCTTCTTGTATATATGCAAATACAGCAATTTTAAAGTTTGAATGCTAAAGATAACTTTTGCTAATGCTAGCGATCTAATGCTAGTGCTAATATCTGGTCATTGTCATGTTTTTTTGCGGTCCTCTCTGATGGAAATAAGAGATCAGATGGCATTTAAGCATAACCCTTCATAGGAATATGGAGATTAGATGGCATGAAAGCTTAACCCTTCTTGTAAATATGCAAATACAGTCATATTAAAGTTTGCTAATGCTAAAAGCTAGTGATATAATGCTAGTGCTACTTTCTGGTCATTGTCATACTGTTTGTGTCTCTATGATGGAAATAAGAGATCTGATGGCATTAAAGCAAAACCCTTCATGGAAATATGAGACTTAATGGCATTAAAGCTTAACACTTCTTGTATAAATTCAAATACAGGAATGTTAAAGTTTGAATGCTAATGCTAACTTGCTAATGGTAGCGATCTAATGCAAGTGCTAATATCTGGTCATTTTCATACTGTACGTGTCCTTCATGATGGAAATAAGAGATCAGATGGCATTAAAGCATAACCCTTCATTGAAATATGAAATTAAATGGAATTTAAGCTTAACAATTCTAGTATATATGCAAATACAGCAATGTTAAAGTTTGAATGATAAAGATAACTTTGCTTATGCTAGCGATCTAATGCTAGTTCTAATATCTGGTAATTGTCATACTGTACGTGTCCTCTCTGTTGGCAATAAGAGATCAGATGGCATTAAAGCATTTCCCTTCATAGGAATATGTGATTAGATGGCATTAAAGCTTAACCCTTCTTGTACATATGCAAATACAGCAATGTTAAAGTTTGAATGCTAATGCTAATGCTAATGCTAACCAAACAAAATGCTATTGTTAATATCTGGTCATTTTCACACTGTACATGTCCTCTATGATGGAAATAAGAGATCAGATGGCATTGAAGCATAACCCTTCATGGAATATGAGATTAAATGGCATTAAAGCTTAACCTTCTTTTATATATAAAACACAGCAATGTTCAAGTTTGAATGCTAATGCTACCTTGCTAATGCTAGCGATCTAATGCTAGTGCTAATATCTGGTCATTTTCATACTGTTCGTGTCCTCTATGATTGAAATAAGAGATCAGATGGCATTAAAGCATATCCCTTCATGGCAATATGAGATTAAATGGCATTAAAGCTTAACCCTTCTTGTATATATACAAACACAGCAATGTTAAAGTTTGAATGCTAATGCTAACTTGCTAATGCTAGCGATCTAATGCTAGTGCTAATATCTGGTCATTTTCATATTGTACGTGTCCTCAATGATGGAAAATAGAGATCAGATGGCTTTAAAGCATAACCCTTCATGGGAATTTGAGATTAAATGGCATTAAAGCTTAACCCTTCTTGTATAAATTCAAATACAGGAATGTTAAAGTTTGAATGCTAATGCTAACTTGCTAATGTTAGCGATCTAATGCTAGTGCTAATATCTGGTCATTTTCATACTGTATGTGTCCTTATGATGGAAATAAGAGATCAGATGGCATTAAAGCATAACCCTTCATGGAAATATGAGATTAAATGGCATTAAAGCTTAACCCTTCTTGTATAAATTCAAATACAGCAATGTTAAAGTTTGAATGCTAAAGATAACTTTGCTAATGCTAGCAATCTAATGCTAGTGCTAATATCTGGTCATTTTCATACTGTACGTGTCCTCTCTGATGGCAATAATTGATCACATGGCATTTAAGCATTTCCCTTCATGGGAAAATGTGATTAGATTGCATTAAAGCTTAACCCTTCTTGTACATATGCAAATACAGCAATGTTAAGGTTTGAATGCTAATGCTAACTTGTTAATGCTAGGAAACAAAATGCTAGTGCTAATATCTGGTCATTTTCATACTGTACGTGTCCTTTATGATGGAAATAAGAGATCAGATGGCATTAAAGGATAACCCTTCATGGAAATATGAAATTAAATGGAATTTAAGCTTAACCATTCTTGTATATATGCAAATACAGCAATGTTAAAGTTTGAATGCTAAAGATAACTTTGCTAATGCTAGCGATCTAATGCTAGTGCTAATATCTGGTAATTGTCATGTTTTACGTGTCCTATGATGGAAATAAGAGATCACATGGCATTTAAGCATAACCCTTCATCTCAATATTAGATTAAATGGCATTAAAAGCTTAAACTTCTTTATAAATTCAAATACAGAAAATGTTAAAGTTTCAATGCCAATGCTAACTTGATAATGCTAGCGATCTAATGCTAGTGGTAATATCTGGTCATTTTCATAATGTTCTTGTCCCTATGTTGGAAATAAGAGATCAGATGGCTTTGAAGCATAACACTTCATTGGAATATGAGATTAAATATCATTAAATTAAATGGCATGATTAAAGGCATTAAAAGCTTTTAACCCTCGAGTATATATGCAAATACAGCAATGTTAAAGTTTGAATGCTAATGCTAATTTGCTAATGCTAGCGGTCTAATGCTAGTGCTGTTAATATCTGGTCATTGTCATGTTTAATGTGTCTCTATGATGGAAATAAGAGATCAGATGCCATTAAAGCATAACCCTTCATGGGAATATGAGATTAAATGGCATTAAAAGCTTAACCCTGCTTGTATAAATTCAAATACAGCAATGTTAAAGTTTGAATGCTAATTCTAACTTGCTAATGCTAGCGATCTAATGTTAGTGCTAATATCTGGTCATTTTCATATTGTACTTGTCCTCAATGATGGAAATAAGAGATCAGATGGCATAAAAGCATAACCCTTCATGGGAATATGAGATTAAATGGCATTAAAGCTTAACCCTTCTTGTAAATATGCAAATACAGCAATTTTAAAGTTTGAATGCTAATGCTAACTTGCTAATGCTAGCGATCTAATGGTAGTGCTACTTTCTGGTCATTTTCATACTGTTCGCGGTCCTCTATGATGGAAATAAGAGATCTGATGGCATTAAAGCAAAACCCTTCATGGAAATATGAGATTAAATGGCATTAAAGCTTAACACTTCAGTATATATTCAAATAGAGGAATGTTAAAGTTTGAATGCTAATGCTAACTTGCTAATGGTAGCGATCTAATGCAAGTGCTAATATCTGGTCATTTTCATGTTTTTTGTGTCCGTCATGATGGAAATAAGAGATCAGATGGCATTAAAGCATAACCCTTCATTGAAATATTAGATTAAATGGCATTTAAGCTTAACAATTCTAGTAAATATGCAAATACAGTCATGTTAAAGTTTGAATGAATGCTAATGCTAGCGATATAATGCTAGTTCTAATATCTGGTCATTGTCATACTGTACGTGTCCTCTATGATGGAAATAAGAGATCTGATGGCATTAAAGCAAAACCCTTCATGGGAATATGAGATTAGATGGCATTAAAGCTAACACTTCTTGTATAAATTCAAATACAGGAATGTTAAAGTTTGAATGCTAATGCTAACTTGCTAATGGTAGCAAACAAAATGCAAGTGCAAATATCTGGTCATTTTCATACTGTCGTGTCCTTCATGATGGAAATAAGAGATCAGATGGCATTAAAGCATAACCCTTCATTGGAAATATGAAATTAAATGGCATTTAAGCTTAATAATTCTTTATAAATGCAAATACAGCAATGTTAAAGTTTGAATGATAAAGATAACTTTGATAATGCTAGCTATCTAATGCTAGTTCTAATATCTGGTAATTTTCATACTGTACGTGTCTCTCTGATGGCAATAATTGATCACATGACTTTAAAAGCATAACTCTTCATGGGAATATGTGATTAAATGGCTTTTAAAGTTTTAACCCTTCGAGTATATATGCAAATACAGCAATGTTAAAGTTTGAATGCTAATTCTAATTTGCTAATGCTAGCGGTCTAATGCTAGTGCTAATATCTGGTCATTTTCATACTGTACGTGTCCTCTATGATGGAAATAAGAGATCAGATGGCATTGAAGCATAACACTTCATGGGAATATGAGATTAAATGTCATTAAAGCTTAACCCTTCTTTTACATATGCAAATACAGCAATGTTAAAGTTTGAATGCTAATGCTAACTTGCTATTGTTAGTGATCTAATGCTACTGCTAATATCTGGTCATTGTCATATTGTATGTGTCCTCTATGATGGAAATAAGAGATCAGATTGCATAAAAGCATCACCCTTCATGGGAATATGAGATTAAATGGCATTAAAGCTAAACCCTTCTTGTACAAATGCAAATAAAGCAATGCTAAAGTTTGAATGCTAATGCTAACTTGCTAATGCTAGCGATCTAATGCTACTGCTAATATCTGGTCATTTTCAAACTGTTCGTGTCCTCTATGATGGAAATAAGAGATCAGATGACTTTAAAGCATAACCCTTCATGGGAATATGAGACTTAATGTCATTAATGCGTAACCCTTCTAGTATAGATGCAAATACAGCAATGTTAAAGTTTGAATGCTAATGCTAACTTGCTAATGCTAGCGATCTAATGCTACTGCTAATATCTGGTCATTTTCATACTGTTAGTGTCCTCTTTAATGGAAGTAATAGATCAGATGAAATTAAAGCATAACCCTTCATGGCAATATGAGATTAAATGGCATTAAAGCCTAACCCTCCTTGTACATATGCAAATACAGCAATGTTAATGTTTGAATGCTAATTCAAACTTGCTAATGCTAGCGGTCTAATGCTAGTGCTAATATCTGGTCATTGTCATGTTTTATGTGTCCACTATGATGGAAATAAGAGATCAGATGGCATTAAAGCATAACCCTTCATCTCAATATTAGATTAAATGGCATTAAAGCTTAACCCTTCTTGTATAAATTCAAATACAGAAATGTTAAAGTTTGAATGCCAATGCTAATTTGCTAATGCTAGCGGTCTAATGCTAGTGGTAATATCTGGTCATTTTCATAATGTTCTTGTCCTCTATGTTGGAAATAAGAGATCAGATGGCATTGAAGCTTAACACTTCATTGGAATATGAGATTAAATATCATTAAAGCTTAACCCTTCATGGAAATTTCAGATTAAATGGCATTAAAGCTTAACCCTTCGAGTATATATGCAAATACAGCAATGTTAAAGTTTGAATGCTAATGCTAATTTGCTAATGCTAGCGATCTAATGCTAGTGCTAATATCTGGTCATTTTCATACTGTACGTGTCCTCTATGATGGAAATAAGAGATCAGATGGCAGTGTAGCATAACACTTCATGGGAATATGAGATTAAATGGCAATAAAGCTTAACCCTTCGGGTATATATGCAAATACAGCAATGTTAAAGTTTGAATGCTAATTCTAACTTGATAATGCTAGCGGTCTAATGTTAGTGCTAATATCTGGTCATTGTCATATTGTATGTGTCCTTTATGATGGAAATAAGAGATCAGATGGCATAAAAACATAACCCTTCATGGGAATATGAGATTAAATGGCATTAAAGCTTAACCCTTCTTGTTCATATGCAAATACAGCAATGCTAAAGTTTGAATGCTAATGCTAACTTGCTAATGCTAGCGATCTAATTCTACTGCAAATATCTGGTCATTTTCATACTGTTCGTGTCCTCTATGATGGAAATAAGAGATCAGGTGACTTTAAAGTATAACCCTTCATGGGAATATGAGATTAAATGGCATTAAAGCTTAACCCTTCTAGTATATATGCAAATACAGCAATGTTAAAGTTTGAATGCTAATGCTAACTTGCTAATGTGCTAGCGATCTAATGCTAGTGCAAATATCTTGTCATTTTCATACTGTTTGTGTCCTCTATGATGAAAATAATAGATCAGATGGCATTAAAGCATAACCCTTCATGGGAATATGAGATTAAATGGCATTAAAGCTTACCCTTCTTGAACATATGCAAATACAGCAATGTTAAAAGTTTGAATGCTAAAGATAACTTTGCTTATGCTAGCGATCTAATGCTAGTTCTAATATCTGGTAATTGTCATACTATGCGTGTGTCTCTCTTATAGCAATAATTGATCACATGGCATTTAAGCATTTCCCTTCATGGGAATATGTGATAAGATGGCATTAAAGCTTAACCCTTCTTGTACATATGCAAATACAGCAATGTTAAAAGTTTGAATGCTAATGCTAACTTTACATAATGCTAGCAAACAAAATGCTAGTGTTAATATCTGGTCATTTTCATACTGCACGTGTCCTCTATGATGGAAATAAGAGATCAGATGGCATTGAAGCATAACCTTCATGGGAATATGATTAAATGGCATTCAAGCTTAACCTTCTTTTTACAAATGCAAATACAGCAATGTTAAAGTTTGAATGCTAATGCTAACTTGATAATGCTAGCGATCTAATGCTAGTACTAATATCTGGTCATTTTCATACTGTTCGTGTCCTCTATGATGGAAATAAGAGATCAGATGACTTTAAAAGCATAACTCTTCATGGGAATATGTGATTAAATGGTTTTTACGGCTTTACCCTTCAGTATATATGCAAATTCAGCAATGTTAAAAGTTTGAATGCTAATTCTAATTTGCTAATGCTAAGCGGTCTAATGCTAGTGCTAATATCTGGTCATTTTCATACTGTACATTGTCCTCTATGATGGAAATAAGAGATCAGATTGCATAAAAGCATCACCCTTCATGGGAATATGAGATTAAATGGCATTGTGTTTAACCCTTCTTGTACAAATGCAAATAAAAGCAATGCCAAATTTTTGAATGCTAATGCTAACTTGCTACTGCTAGCGATCTAATGCTACTGCTAATATCTGGTCATTTTCAAACTGTTCGTGTCCTCTATGATGGAAAAAAGAGATCAGATGACTTTAAAAAGCATAACCCTTCATGGGAATATGAGACTTAATGTCTTTAAAAGCTTAACCCTTCTAGTATAGATGCAAATACAGCAATGTTAAAAGTTTGAATGCTAATGCTAACTTGCTAATGCTAGCGATCTAATGCTACTGCTAATATCTGGTCATTTTCATACTGTTAGTGTCTCTTTGATGGAAATAATAGATCAGATGACATTAAAAGCATAACCCTTCATGGCAATATGAGATTAAATGGCATTAAAGCCTAACCCTCCTTGTACATATGCAAATACAGCAATGTTAATGTTTGAATGCTAATTCAAACTTGCTATCTAGCGGTCTAATGCTAGTGCTAATATCTGGTCATTGTCATGTTTTTATGTGTCCTCTATGATGGAATTAAGAGATCAGATGGCATTAAAGCATAACCCTTCATGTCAATATTAGATTAAATGGCATTAAAGCTTAACCCTTCTTTATAAATTCAAATAAAGCAATGTTAAAGTTTGAATGCCAATGCTAATTTGCTAATGCTAGCGGTCTAATGCTAGTGGTAATATCTGGACATTTTCATAATTTCTTGTCCTCTATGTTGAAAAATAAGAGATCAGATGGCATTGAAGCATAACACTTCATTGGAATATGAGATTAAATATCATTAAAGCTTAACCCTTCATGGAAATTTCAGATTAAATGGCATTAAAGCTTAACCCTTCGAGTATATATGCAAATACAGCAATGTTAAAGTTTGAATGCTAATGCTAATTTGCTAATGCTAGCGATCTAATGCTAGTGCTAATATCTGGTCATTTTCATACTGTACGTGTCCTCTATGATGGAAATAAGAGATCAGATGGCAGTGTAGCATAATACTTCATGGGAATATGAGATTAAATGGCAATAAAGCTTAACCCTTCGGGTATATATGCAAATACAGCAATGCTAAAGTTTGAATGCTAATGCTAACTTGCTAATGCTAGCGATCTAATGCTACTGCAAATATCTGGTCATTTTCATACTGTTCGTGTCCTCTATGATGGAAATAAGAGATCACATGACTTTAAAGTATAACCCTTCATGGGAATATGAGAATAAATGGCATTAAAAGCTTAACCCTTCTAGTATATATGCAAATACAGCAATGTTAAATTTTGAATGCTAATGCTAACTTGCTATTGCTAGCGATCTAATGCTAGTGCTAATATCTTGTCATTTTCATACTGTTTGTGTCCTCTATGATGAAAATAATAGATCAGATGTCATTAAAAGCATAACCCTTCATGGGAATATGAGATTAAATGGCATTAAAGCTTAACCCCTTCTTGAACATATGCAAATACAGCAATGTTAAAGTTTGAATGCTAATGCTAACTTGCTAATGCTAGCGATCTAATGCTAGTGCTAATATCGGGTCATTTTCATACTGTTCGTGTCCTCTATGATGGAAATAAGAGATCAGATGCCTTTAAAGCATCACACTCCCATGCGAATATGAGATTAAATGTCATTAAAACTTAACCCTTCTTTTACATATGCAAATTCAGCAATGTTAAAGTTTGAATGCTAATGCTAACTTGCTATTGTTAGTGATCTAATGCTAGTGCTAATATCTGGTCATTGTTATACTGTTTGTGTCCTCTATGATGGAAATAATAGATCAGATGGCATTAAAGCATAACCCTTCATGGGAATATGAGATTAAATGGCATTAAAGCTTTACCCTTCTTGTATAAATTCAAATACAGCAATGTTAAAAGTTTGAATGATAATTCTAACTTGGTAATGCTAGCTGTCTAATACTAGTGCTAATATCTGGTCATTGTCATGTTTTATGTGTCCTCTATGATGGAAATAAGAGATCAGATGGCATTAAAAACATAACCCTTCATGGCAATATGAGATTAAATGGCATTAAAGCTTTTACTCCTTCTTGTATAAATTCAAATACAGCAATGTTAAAGTTTTGAATCCTAATGCTAATTTGCTGATGCTAGCGATCTAATGCTAGTGCTAATATCTGGTCATTTTCTATACTGTACGTGTCCTCTATGATGAAAATAAGAGATCAGATGGCATTAAAGCATAACCCTTCATAGGAATATGAGATTAGATGGCATGAAAGCTTAACCCTTCTTGTAAATATGCAATTACAGTCATTTTAAAGTTTGAATGCTAATGCTAGCGATATAATGCTAGTGCTAATATCTGTTCATTGTCATACTGGACATGTCCTCTATGATGGAAATAAGTGATCACATGTCATTAAAGCATTACCCTTCATGGAAATATGAGATTAAATGGCAATAAACCTTAACCCTCATTGTATATATACAAGTACAGCAATGTTCAAGTTTTAATGCTAATGCTAACTTGCTAATGCTAGCGATCTAATGCTAGTGCTAATATCTGGTCATTTTCATACTGTTCGTGTCCTCTATGATTGAAATAAGAGATCAGAAGCCTTTAAAGCATCACCCTTCATGGGAATATTAGATTAAATGGCATTAAGTTTTACCCTTCGAGTATATATGCAAATACAGTAATGTAAAAGTTTGAATGCTAATTCAAACTTGCTAATGCTAGCGATCTAATGCTAGTGCTAATATCTGGTCATTGTCATATTGTATGTGTCCTCTATGATTTGAAATAAGATATCAGATGGCATTAAAGCATAACCCTTCATGGCAATATGAGATTAAATGGCATTAAAGCTTAACCCTTCTTGTATATATACAAACACAGCAATGTTAAAGTTGGAATGCTAATGCTAACTTGCTAATTGTAGCGATCTAATGCTAGTGCTAATATCTGGTCATTTTCATACTGTACGTGCGGTCTTTATGGTGGAAATAAGAGATCAGATGGCATTAAAGCTAACCCTTCATGGAAATATGAAATTAAATGGCATTTAAGCTTAACCATTCTTGTATATATGCAAATATAGCAATGTTAAAGTTTGAATGCTAAAGATAACTTTGCTAATGCTAGCGATCTAATGCTTGTGCTAAAATCTGGTTATTGTCTTACTATGCGTGTCCTCTCTGATGGTAATAATTGATCACATGGCATTTAAGCATTTCCTTCATGGGACTGTGTGATTAGATGGCATTAAAGCTTAACCCTTCCTGTACATATGCAAATACAGCAATGTTAAAGTTTGAATGCTAATGCTAACTTGCCAATGCTAGCGATCTAATGCTAGTGCTAATATCTGGTCATTGTCATATTGTATGTGTCCTCTATGATGGAAATAAGAGATCAGATGGCATTAAAGCATAACCCTTCATGGGAATATGAGATTAAATGGCATTAAAGCTTAACCCTTCTTGTAAATATAAAAATACAGCAATGTTAAAGTTTGAAGGCTAATGCTATCTTCTAATGCGATCTAATGCAGGTGCTAATATCTTGTCATGTTCTTATTGTATGTATCTTCTACAATGGAAATAAGAGATCAGATGGCATTAAAGCATAACCCATCATGGGAATATGAGGATTAGATGGCATTAAAGCTTAACCCTTCTAGTAAATATGCAAACACAGTCAGGTTAAAGTTTGAATGCTAATGCTAGCTTGCAAACTAATGCTAGTGCTAATATCTGGTCATTGTCATATTGTATGTGTCCTCTGTGATGGAAATAAGAGATCAGATGACTTTAAAGCATAACCCATCATGGGAATATGAGGTTAAATGGCATTAAAGCTTAACCCTTCTAGTATATATGCAAATAAAAGCAATGCTAAAGTTTGAATGCTAATGCTAACTTGCTAATGCTAGCGATCTAATGCTACTGCTAATATCTGGTCATTTTCAAACTGTCGTGTCCTCTATGATGGAAATAAGAGATCAGATGACTTTAAAGCATAACCCTTCATGGAATGTGAGACTAAATGTCATTAAAGCTTAACCCTTCTAGTATATATGCAAATACAGGAATGTTAAAGTTTGAATGCTAATGCTAACTTGCTATTGCTAGTGATCTAATGCTAGTGCTAATATCTGGTCATTGTCATACTGTTTGTGTCTCTATGATGGAAATAATAGA
>CM056199.1:106040599-106154468 GCA_029692085.1 Gymnothorax javanicus
TTGTCATATTGTATGTGTCCTTTATGATGAAATAAGAATCAGATGGCATAAAAACATAACCCTTCATGGGAATATGAGATTAAATGGCATTAAAGCTTAACCCTTCTTGTTCATATGCAAATACAGCAATGCTAAAGTTTGAATGCTAATGCTAACTTGCTAATGCTAGCGATCTAATGCTACTGCAAATATCTGGTCATTTTCATACTGTTCGTGTCCTCTATGATGGAAATAAGAGATCAGGTGACTTTAAAGTATAACCCTTCATGGGAATATGAGATTAAATGGCATTAAAGCTTAACCCTTCTAGTATATATGCAAATACAGCAATGTTAAAGTTTGAATGCTAATGCTAACTTGCTAATGCTAGCGATCTAATGCTACTGCAAATATCTGGTCATTTTCATACTGTTTGTGTCCTCTATGATGAAAATAATAGATCAGATGGCATTAAAGCATAACCCTTCATGGGAATATGAGATTAAATGGCATTAAAGCTTAACCCTTCTTGAACATATGCAAATACAGCAATGTTAAAGTTTGAATGCTAAAGATAGCTTTGCTTATGCTAGCGATCTAATGCTAGTTCTAATATCTGGTAATTGTCATACTGTACGTGTCCTCTCTTATAGCAATAATTGATCACATGGCATTTAAGCATTTCCCTTCATGGGAATATGTGATAAGATGGCATTAAAGCTTAACCCTTCTTGTACATATGCAAATACAGCAATGTTAAAGTTTGAATGCTAATGCTAACTTGCTAATGCTAGCAAACAAAATGCTAGTGTTAATATCTGGTCATTTTCATACTGTACGTGTCCTCTATGATGGAAATAAGAGATCAGATGGCATTGAAGCATAACACTTCATGGGAATATGAGATTAAATGGCATTCAAGCTTAACCTTCTTTTACAAATGCAAATACAGCAATGTTAAAGTTTGAATGCTAATGCTAACTTGATAATGCTAGCGATCTAATGCTAGTACTAATATCTGGTCATTTTCATACTGTTCGTGTCCTCTATGATGGAAATAAGAGATCAGATGACTTTAAAGCATAACTCTTCATGGGAATATGAGATTAAATGGCTTTACGGCTTTACCCTTCGAGTATATATGCAAATTCAGCAATGTTAAAGTTTGAATGCTAATTCTAATTTGCTAATGCTAGCGGTCTAATGCTAGTGCTAATATCTGGTCATTTTCATACTGTACGTGTCCTCTATGATGGAAATAAGAGATCAGATTGCATAAAAGCATCACCCTTCATGGGAATATGAGATTAAATGGCATTAAAGCTTAACCCTTCTTGTACAAATGCAAATAAAGCAATGCCAAATTTTGAATGCTAATGCTAACTTGCTACTGCTAGCGATCTAATGCTACTGCTAATATCTGGTCATTTTCAAACTGTTCGTGTCCTCTATGATGGAAAAAAGAGATCAGATGACTTTAAAGCATAACCCTTCATGGGAATATGAGACTTAATGTCTTTAAAGCTTAACCCTTCTAGTATAGATGCAAATACAGCAATGTTAAAGTTTGAATGCTAATGCTAACTTGCTAATGCTAGCGATCTAATGCTACTGCTAATATCTGGTCATTTTCATACTGTTAGTGTCCTCTTTGATGGAAATAATAGATCAGATGACATTAAAGCATAACCCTTCATGGCAATATGAGATTAAATTGCATTAAAGCCTAACCCTCCTTGTACATATGCAAATACAGCAATGTTAATGTTTGAATGCTAATTCAAACTTGCTAATGCTAGCGGTCTAATGCTAGTGCTAATATCTGGTCATTGTCATGTTTTATGTGTCCTCTATGATGGAAATAAGAGATCAGATGGCATTAAAGCATAACCCTTCATGTCAATATTAGATTAAATGGCATTAAAGCTTAACCCTTCTTGTATAAATTCAAATAAAGCAATGTTAAAGTTTGAATGCCAATGCTAATTTGCTAATGCTAGCGGTCTAATGCTAGTGGTAATATCTGGACATTTTCATAATGTTCTTGTCCTCTATGTTGAAAATAAGAGATCAGATGGCATTGAAGCATAACACTTCATTGGAATATGAGATTAAATATCATTAAAGCTTAACCCTTCATGGAAATTTCAGATTAAATGGCATTAAAGCTTAACCCTTCGAGTATATATGCAAATACAGCAATGTTAAAGTTTGAATGCTAATGCTAATTTGCTAATGCTAGCGATCTAATGCTAGTGCTAATATCTGGTCATTTTCATACTGTACGTGTCCTCTATGATGGAAATAAGAGATCAGATGGCAGTGTAGCATAATACTTCATGGGAATATGAGATTAAATGGCAATAAAGCTTAACCCTTCGGGTATATATGCAAATACAGCAATGCTAAAGTTTGAATGCTAATGCTAACTTGCTAATGCTAGCGATCTAATGCTTCTGCAAATATCTGGTCATTTTCATACTGTTCGTGTCCTCTATGATGGAAATAAGAGATCAGATGACTTTAAAGTATAACCCTTCATGGGAATATGAGAATAAATGGCATTAAAGCTTAACCCTTCTAGTATATATGCAAATACAGCAATGTTAAATTTTGAATGCTAATGCTAACTTGCTATTGCTAGCGATCTAATGCTAGTGCTAATATCTTGTCATTTTCATACTGTTTGTGTCCTCTATGATGAAAATAATAGATCAGATGGCATTAAAGCATAACCCTTCATGGGAATATGAGATTAAATGGCATTAAAGCTTAACCCTTCTTGAACATATGCAAATACAGCAATGTTAAAGTTTGAATGCTAATGCTAACTTGCTAATGCTAGCGATCTAATGCTAGTGCTAATATCGGGTCATTTTCATACTGTTCGTGTCCTCTATGATGGAAATAAGAGATCAGATGCCTTTAAAGCATCACACTCCATGCGAATATGAGATTAAATGTCATTAAAGCTTAACCCTTCTTTTACATATGCAAATTCAGCAATGTTAAAGTTTGAATGCTAATGCTAACTTGCTATTGTTAGTGATCTAATGCTAGTGCTAATATCTGGTCATTGTTATACTGTTTGTGTCCTCTATGATGGAAATAATAGATCAGATGGCATTAAAGCATAACCCTTCATGGGAATATGAGATTAAATGGCATTAAAGCTTTACCCTTCTTGTATAAATTCAAATACAGCAATGTTAAAGTTTGAATGATAATTCTAACTTGGTAATGCTAGCTGTCTAATGCTAGTGCTAATATCTGGTCATTGTCATGTTTTATGTGTCCTCTATGATGGAAATAAGAGATCAGATGGCATTAAAACATAACCCTTCATGGCAATATGAGATTAAATGGCATTAAAGCTTTACCCTTCTTGTATAAATTCAAATACAGCAATGTTAAAGTTTGAATCCTAATGCTAATTTGCTGATGCTAGCGATCTAATGCTAGTGCTAATATCTGGTCATTTTCATACTGTACGTGTCCTCTATGATGAAAATAAGAGATCAGATGGCATTAAAGCATAACCCTTCATAGGAATATGAGATTAGATGGCATGAAAGCTTAACCCTTCTTGTAAATATGCAATTACAGTCATTTTAAAGTTTGAATGCTAATGCTAGCGATATAATGCTAGTGCTAATATCTGTTCATTGTCATACTGGACATGTCCTCTATGATGGAAATATGTGATCACATGTCATTAAAGCATAACCCTTCATGGAAATATGAGATTAAATGGCAATAAACCTTAACCCTCATTGTATATATACAAATACAGCAATGTTCAAGTTTTAATGCTAATGCTAACTTGCTAATGCTAGCGATCTAATGCTAGTGCTAATATCTGGTCATTTTCATACTGTTCTTGTCCTCTATGATTGAAATAAGAGATCAGAAGCCTTTAAAGCATCACCCTTCATGGGAATATTAGATTAAATGGCATTAAAGTTTTACCCTTCGAGTATATATGCAAATACAGCAATGTAAAAGTTTGAATGCTAATTCAAACTTGCTAATGCTAGCGATCTAATGCTAGTGCTAATATCTGGTCATTGTCATATTGTATGTGTCCTCTATGATTGAAATAAGATATCAGATGGCATTAAAGCATAACCCTTCATGGCAATATGAGATTAAATGGCATTAAAGCTTAACCCTTCTTGTATATATACAAACACAGCAATGTTAAAGTTGGAATGCTAATGCTAACTTGCTAATTGTAGCGATCTAATGCTAGTGCTAATATCTGGTCATTTTCATACTGTACGTGTCCTTTATGGTGGAAATAAGAGATCAGATGGCATTAAAGCTAACCCTTCATGGAAATATGAAATTAAATGGCATTTAAGCTTAACCATTCTTGTATATATGCAAATATAGCAATTTTAAAGTTTGAATGCTAAAGATAACTTTGCTAATGCTAGCGATCTAATGCTAGTGCTAAAATCTGGTCATTGTCTTACTGTACGTGTCCTCTCTGATGGTAATAATTGATCACATGGCATTTAAGCATTTCCCTTCATGGGACTGTGTGATTAGATGGCATTAAAGCTTAACCCTTCCTGTACATATGCAAATACAGCAATGTTAAAGTTTGAATGCTAATGCTAACTTGCCAATGCTAGCGATCTAATGCTAGTGCTAATATCTGGTCATTGTCATATTGTATGTGTCCTCTATGATGGAAATAAGAGATCAGATGGCATTAAAGCATAACCCTTCATGGGAATATGTGATTAAATGGCATTAAAGCTTAACCCTTCTGGTATATATAAAAAAAATACAGCAATGTTAAAGTTTGAATGCTAATGCTAGCGATCTAATGCAGGTGCTAATATCTTGTCATGTTCTTATTGTACTTATCTTCTGATGGAAATAAGAGATCAGATGGCTTTTAAAGCATAACCCATCATGGGAATATGAGGTTAAATGGCATTAAAGCTTAACCCTTCTAGTAAATTTGCAAATACAGTCAGGTTAAAGTTTGAATGCTAATGCTAACTTGCTATTGTCTAATGCTCGTGCTAATATCTGGTCATTGTCATATTGTATGTGTCTTCTCTGATGGAAATAAGAGATCAGATGACTTTAAAGCATAACCCATCATGGGAATATGAGGTTAAATGGCATTAAAGCTTAACCCTTCTAGTATATTTGCAAATACAGCAATGCTAAAGTTTGAATGCTAATGCTAACTTGCTAATGCTAGCGATCTAATGCTACTGCTAATATCTGGTCATTTTCAAACTGTCCGTGTCCTCTATGATGGAAATAAGAGATCAGATGACTTTAAAGCATAACCCTTCATGGGAATGTGAGACTAAATGTCATTAAAGCTTTAACCCTTCTAGTATATATGCAAATACAGGAATGTTAAAGTTTGAATGCTAATGCTAACTTGCTATTGCTAGTGATCTAATGCTAGTGCTAATATCTGGTCATTGTCATACTGTTTGTGTCCTCTATGATGGAAATAATAGATCAGATGGCATTAAACCATAACCCTTCATGGGAATATGAGATTAAATGTCAATAAAGCTTAACCCTTCGAGTATATATGCAAATACAGCAATGTTAAAGTTTGAATGCTAATTCTAACTTGCTAATGCTCGCGGTCTAATGTTAGTGCTAATATCTGGTCATTGTCATATTGTATGTGTCCTTTATGATGGAAATAAGAGATCAGATGGCATAAAAACATAACCCTTCATGGGCAATATGAGAATAAATGGCATTAAAGCTTAACCCTTCTTGTATAAATTCAAATACAGCAATGTTAAAGTTTGAATGCTAATGCTAATTTGCTAATGATAGCGATCTAATGCTACTGCTAATATCTGGTCATTTTCATACTGTACGTGTCCTCTATGATGGAAATAAGAGATCACATGGCATTAAAGCATAACCCTTCATGGGAATATGAGATTAAATGGCATTAAAGCTTAACCCTCCTTGTATATATACAAATACAGCAATGTTAAAGTTTGAATACTAATGCTAACTTGCTAATGATAGCTGTTTAATGCTAGTGCTAATATCTGGACATTTTCATGTTTTACGTGTCCTCTATGATGGAAATAAGAGATCAGATGGCATTAAAGCATAACCCTTCATAGGAATATGAGATTAGATGGCATGAAAGCTCAACCCTTCTTGTAAATATGCAAATACAGTCATGTTAAAGTTTGAATGCTAATGCCAATTGCTAATATAATGCTAGTGCTAATATCTGGTCATTGTCATACTGTACGTGTCCTCTATGATGGAAATAAGAGATCACATGTCATTAAAGCATAACCCTTCATGGAAATATGAGATTAAATGGCATTAAAGCTTAACCCTCCTTGTATATATACAAATACAGCAATGTTAAAGTTGGAATGCTAATGCTAACTTGCTAATGCTAGCGATCTAATGCTAGTGCTAATATCTGTTCATTTTCATATTGTACGTGTCCTCTATGATGGAAAATAGAGATCAGATGGCTTTAAAGCATAACCCTTCATGGGAATATGAGATTAAATGGCATTAAAGCTTAACCCTTCTTGTATAAATTCAAATCCAGGAATGTTAAAGTTTGAATGCTAATGCTAACTTGCTAATGCTAGCGATCTAATGCTAGTGCTAATATCTTGTCATTTTCATACTGTACGTGTCCTTTATGGTTGAAATTAGAGATCAGATGGCATTAAATCAAAACCCTTCATGGAAATATGAAATTAAATGGCATTTAAGCTTAACCATTCTTGTATATATGCAAATACAGCAATGTTAAAGTTTGAATGCTAATGCTAACTTGCTAATGCTAGCGATATAATGCTAGTGCTAATATCTGGTCATTGTCATATTGTATGTGTCCTCTATGATGGAAATAAGAGATCAGATGGCATTAAAGCATAACCCTTCATGGTAATATGAGATTAAATGGCATTAAAGCTTAACCCTTCTGGTATATATAAAAAATACAGCAATGTTAAAGTTTGAAGGCTAATTCTATCTTCCTAATGCTAGCGATCTAATGCAGGTGCTAATATCTTGTCATGTTCATACTGTACTTATCCTCGATGATGGAAATAAGAGATCGGATGGCATTAAAGCATAACCCTTCATGGGAATATGAGATTAAATGTCATTAAAGCTTAACCCTTCTTGTATATATGCAAATACAGCAATGTTAAAGTTTGAATGCTAATTCTAACTTGCTAATGCTAGCGATCTAATGTTAGTGCTAATATCTGGTCATCATATTGAATGTGTCATTGGCATAAAAACATAACCCTTCATATATGATTAAATGGTGTCCTTTGCATATGAAAAATGCAATGAAAGTTTGAATGAGATCAGATGGCATTACTGCTAAATCTGGTCATTTTCATAAAACCCTTCATGGGAATATGAGATTAAATGGCATTGCAAAAAGCAATGTTAAAGTTTAACCTAACTTCTTGTATATAATGCAAATCTTGTCACATACTGTTTGTGCTATGATGGAAATAAGAGAATGTTAAAGCATAACCCTTCATGGGAATTGATTAAAATTGCTTAACCCTTCTTGTAATGCTACAGCAATGTTAAAGTTTTGCTAATGCTAATGCTAAGCTAGATCTAATGCTAGTGCTAATATCTGGTCATTTTCATACTGTTCTTGTCCTCTATGATGGAAATAAGAGATCACATGGCATTAAAGCATAACCCTTCATGGGAATATGAGATTAAATGGCATTAAAGCTTAACCCTTCGAGTATATATGCAAATACAGCAATGTTAAAGTTTGAATGCTAATTCTAACTTGCAAATGCTAGCTGTCTACTGCTAGTGCTAATATCTGGTCATTGTCATGTTTTATGTGTCCTCTATGATGGAAATAAGAGATCAGATGGCATAAAAAGCATAACCCTTCATGGAATATGAGATTAAATGGCATTAAAGCTTAACCCTTCTTGTATAAATTCAAATACAGCAATGTTAAAGTTTGAATGCTAATGCTAATTTGCTAATGCTAGCGATCTAATGCTAGTGCTAATATCTGGTCATTTTCATACTGTTTGTGTCCTCTATGATGGAAATAAGAGATCACATGGCATTAAAGCATAACCCTTCATGGAAATATGAGATTAAATGGCATTAAAGCTTAACCCTCCTTGTATATATACAAATACAGCAATGTTAAAGTTTGAATACTAATGCTAACTTGCGAATGATAGCTATTTAATGCTAGTGCTAATATCTGGTCATTTTCATACTGTACGTGTCCTCTATGATGGAAATAAGAGATCAGATGGCATTAAACCATAACCCTTCATAGGAATATGAGAATAGATGGCTTGAAAGCTTAACCCTTCTTGTAAATATGCAAATACAGTCATGTTAAAGTTTGAATGCTAATGCCAGCGATATAATGCTAGTGCTAATATCTGGTCATTGTCATACTGTACGTGTCCTCTATGATGGAAATAAGAGATCACATGTCATTAAAGCATAACCGTTCATGGAAATATGAGATTAAATGGCATTAAAGCTTAACCCTCCTTGTATATATAAAAATACAGCAATGTTAAAGTTTGAATGCTAATGCTAACTTGCTAATGCTAGCGATCTAATGCTAGTGCTAATATCTGGTCATTTTCATACTGTTCGTGTCCTCAATGATGGAAATAAGAGATCAGATGCCTTTAAAGCATTACCCTTCATGGGAATATTAGATTAAATGGCATTTAAGCTTAACCCTTCTTGTACATATGCCAATATAGCAATGTTAAAGTTTGAATACTAATGCTAACTTGCTAATGCTAGCGATCTAATGCTAGTGCTAATATCTGGTCCTTGTCATATTGTATGTGTCCTCTATGATTGAAATAAGAGATCAGATGGCATTAAAGCATAACCCTTCATGGCAATATGAGATTAAATGGCATTTATGCTTAACCCTTCTTGTATATATACAAACAAAGCAATGTTAAAGTATGAATGCTAACTTGCTAATGCTATGCGATCTAATGCTAGTGCTAATATCTGGTCATTTTCTAGCGATCTAATGGGGCTAGATTAAATGGCATTAATAATCTTGTGGTCCAGGAATGTTAAAGTTTGAATCTAATAACTTGTAATGCTGTCCTCTATCTGGATGGAATGATGGAAATAAGAGATCAGATGGCATTAAAGCATAACCCTTCATGGGAATATGAGATTAAATGGCATTAAAGCTTAACCCTTCTGGTATATATAAAAAATACAGCAATGTTAAAGTTTGAAGGCTAATTCTATCTTCCTAATGCTAGCGATCTAATGCAGGTGCTAATATCTTGTCATGTTCATACTGTACTTATCCTCGATGATGAAAATAAGAGATCGGATGGCATTAAAGCATAACCCTTCATGGGAATATGAGATTAAATGTCAATAAAGCTTAACCCTTCGAGTATATATGCAAATACAGCAATGTTATAGTTTGAATGCTAATTCTAACTTGCTAATGCTAGCGGTCTAATGTTAGTGCTAATATCTGGTCATTGTCATATTGTATGTGTCCTTTATGATGGAAATAAGAGATCACATGGCATAAAAACATAACCCTTCATGGGAATATGAGATTAAATGGCATTAAAGCTTAACCCTTCTTGTGCATATGCAAATACAGCAATGCTAAAGTTTGAATGCTAATGCTTACTTGCTAATGATAGCGATCTAATGCTACTGCTAATATCTGGTCATTTTCATACTGTTCGTGTCCTCTATGATGGAAATAAGAGATCAGATGACTTTAAAGCATAACCCTTCATGGGAATATGAGATTAAATGGCATTAAAGCTTAACCCTTCTAGTATATATGCAAATACAGCAATGTTAAAGTTTGAATGCTAATGCTAACTTGCTATTGCTAGCGATCTAATGCTAGTGCTAATATCTTGTCATTTTCATACTGTTTGTGTCCTCTATGATGGAAATAAGAGATCAGATGGCATTAAAGCATAACCCTTCATAGGAATATGAGATTAGATGGCATGAAAGCTTAACCCTTCTTGTAAATATGCAAATACAGTCATGTTAAAGTTTGAATGCTAATGCTAGCGGTCTAATGCTAGTGCTAATATCTGGTCATTGTCATATTGTATGTGTCCTCTCTCATGGAAATAAGAGATCAGATGACTTTAAAGCATAACCCTTCATGGGAATATGAGATTAAATGGCATTAAAGCTTAACCCTTCTTTTACATATGCAAATAAAGCAATGCTAAAGTTTGAATGCTAATGCTAACTTGCTAATGCTAGCGATCTAATGCTACTGCTAATATCTGGTCATTTTCAAACTGTTCGTGTCCTCTATGATGGAAATAAGAGATCAGATGACTTTAAAGCATAACCCTTCTTGGGAATATGAGTCTAAATGTCATTAAAGCTTAACCCTACTAGTATATATGCAAATACAGCATTGTTAAAGTTTGAATGGTAATTCAAACTTGCTAATGCTAGTGGTCTAATGCTAGTGCTAATATCTGGTCATTGTCATGTTTTATGTGTCCTCTATGATGGAAATAAGAGAACAGATGGCATTAAAGCATAACCCTTCATGGCAATATGAGATTAAATGGCATTAAAGCTTAACCCTTCTTGTATAAATTCAAATACAGCAATGTTAAAGTTTGAATGCTAATGCTAATTTGCTAAGGATAGCGATCTAATGCTAGTGCTAATATCTGGTCATTTTCATACTGTACTTGTCCTTTATGATGGAAATAAGAGATCAGATGGCATTGAAGCATAACACTTCATGGGAATATGAGATTAAATGTCATTAAAGCTTAACCCTTATTTTACATATGCAAATACAGCATAGTTAAAGTATGAATGCTAATGCTAACTTGCTAATGCTAGCGATCTAATGCTAGTGCTAATATCTGGTCATTTTCATACTGTTCGTGTCCTCTATGATGGAAATAAGAGATCAGATGACTTTAAAGCATAACCCTTCATGGGAATATGATATTAAATGGCATTAAAGCATAACCCATCTTGTATATATGCAAATACAGCAATGTTAAAGTTTGAATGCTAATGCTTACTTGGTATTGCTAGTGATCTTATGCTAGTGCTAATATCTGGTCATTGTCATACTGTTTGTCTCCTCTATAATGGAAATAATAGATCAGATGGCATTAAAGCATAACCCTTCATGGGAATATGAGATTAAATGGCAATAAAGCTTAACCCTTCGAGTATATATGCAAATACAGCAATGATAAAATTTGAATGCTAATTCTAACTTGCTAATGCTAGCGGTCTAATGCTAGTGCTAATATCTGGTCATTGTCATATTGTATGTGTCCTCTCTGATGGAAATAAGAGATCAGATGGCATTAAAGCATAAACCTTCATGGCAATATGAGATTAAATGGCATTAAAGCTTAACCCTTCTTGTACATATGTAAATACAGCAATGTTACAGTTAGAATGCTAATGCTAACTTGCTTATTCTATCGATCTAATGCTAGTGCTAATATCTGGTCATTGTCATACTGTACGTGTCCTCTTTGATGGAAATAAGAGATCAGATTGCATTAAAGCATAACCCTTAATAGGAATATGAGATGAAATGGAATAAAAGCTTTACTCTTCTTGTATATATGCAAATACAGTAATGTTAAAGTTTGAATGCTAATGCTTACTTGCTAATATTAGCGGTTTAATGATAGTGCTAATATCTGGTCATTTTCATACTGTTCTTGTCCTCTATGATGGAAATAAGAGATCAGATTCCTTTAAAGCATAACCCTTCATGGCAATATGAGATTAAATGGCATTAAAGCTTAACCCTTCTTGTATATATGCAAATTTACAGTAATGTTCAAGTTTGAATGCTAATGCTAACTTGCTAATGCTAGCGATATAATGATAGTGCTAATATCTGGTCATGTTCTTATTGTACGTGTCCTTTATGATGACAATATGATATCAGATGGCATTAAAGCATAACCCTTCTTTGGAATATGAGATTAAATGGCATTAAAGCATCACCATTCTTGTATATATGCAAATACAGCAATGTTAAAGTTTGAATGCTAATGCTAACTTGCTAATGATAGCGATCTTATGCTAGTGCTTATATCTGCTCATTTTCATACTGTACGTGTCCTCTATGATGGGAATAAGAGATCAGATGGCATTAAAGCATAACCCTACTTGGGAATATAAGATTAAATGGCATTAAAGCTTAACCCTTCTTGTATATATGCAAATACAATCATGTTAAAGTTTGAATGCTAATGCTAACTTGCTAATGCTAGCGATCTAATGCTAGTGCTAATATCTGGTCATTTTCATACTGTACGTGTCCTCTATGATGGAAATAAGAGATCAGATGGCATTAAAGCATCACCCTTCATGGGAATATGAGATTAAATGGCATTAAAGCTTAACCCTGCTTGTATATATGCAAATACAGCAATGTTAAACTTTGAATGGTAATGCTAACTTGCTAATGGTAGCGATCTAATGCTAATGCTAATCCCTGGTCATTGTCAAACTGTACGTGTCCTGTTTGATGGTAATAATTGATCACATGGCATTTAAGCATATCCCTTCATGTGAATGTGATTAGATGGCATTAAAGCTTAACGCTTCTTGTATTTATGCAAATACACTAATTTTTAAAATTTGACTGCTAATGCTAACTTGCTAATGCTAGCCATCTAATGCTAGTGCTAGTACTTGGTCATTTTCATCCTGTTCGTGTCCTCTTGAATGGAAATAAGAGATCAAATGCTTTTAATGCCTAACCCTTCATGGGAATATGAGATTAAATGGCATTAAAGCTGAACCCTTCTTATATATGCAAATACAGCAATGTTAAAGTTTGATTGCTAATGCTTACTTGCTAATGCTATCGATCTATTGCTAGTGCTAATATCTGATCATTGTCATACTGTATGTGTCCTCTTTGATGGTAATAATTGATCACATGTCATTTAAGCATATCCCTTCATGTGAATATGTGATTAGATGGCATTAAAGCTTAACGATTCTTGTATATCTGCAAATACAGTAATGTTAAAATTTGAATGCTAATTCTAACCTGCTAATGCTAGCCATCTAATGCTAGTGCAAATATCTGGTCATTGTCATCCTGTATGTGTCCTTTATGATGGAAGTAAGAGCTCAGATGGCATTAAAGCATAACACTTCATGGCAATATGAGATCAAATTGCATTATAGCTTAAACCTTCTTGTATATACACAAATACAGCAATGTTAAAGATTGAATGCTAATGCTAACTTGCTAATGCTAGCAATCTAATGCTAGTGCAAATATCTGGTCATTTTCATTCTGTACTTGTCCTCTATGATGGAAATAAGAGATCAGATCGCATTAATGCATAACCCTTCATGGGAATATGAGATTAAATGCCATTACAACTTTACCCTTCATGTATAAATTCAAATACAGCAATGTTAAAGTTTGAATGCTAATGCTAACTTGCTAATGCTATCGATCTAATGCTAATGCTAATCACTAGTCATTGTCAAACTGTACGTGTCCTCTTTGATGGTAATAGTTGATCACATGGCATTTAAGCATATCCCTTCATGTGAATATATGATTAGATGGCATTAAAGCTTAACGATTCTTGTATATCTGCAAATACACTAATGTTAAAATTTGAATGCTAATGCTAACTTGCTAATGCTAGCCATCTAATGCTAGTGCTAATGTCTGGTCATTGTCATCCTGTAGGTGTCCTCTATGATGGATATAAGAGATCAGATGCCATTAAAGCATAACCCTTCTTGGCAATATGAGATCAAATTGCATTAAATCTTAACCCTTCTTGTATATATACAAATACAGCAATGTTAAAAATTGAATGCTAATGCTAACTTGCTAATTCTAGCAATCTAATGCTAGTGCTAATATCTGGTCATTTTCGTACTGTACGTGTCCTCTATGATGGAAATAAGAGATCAGATGGCATTAAAGCATCACCCTTCTTAGGACTATGAGTTCAAATTGCATTAAAGCTTAACCCTTCTTGTATATACACAAATACAGCAATGTCAAAGTTTGAATGCTAATGCTAACTTGCTAATGCTAGCGATCTAATGCAAGTGCTAATATCTGGTTATTGTCATACTGGATGTGTCCTCTTTGATGGTAATAATTGAATCACATGACATTTCAGCATATCCCTTCATGTGAATATGTGATGAGATGGCATTAACGCTTAACCCTTAATGTATATATGCAAATACAGTAATGTTAAAATTTGAATGCTAATGCTAACTTGCTAATGCTAGCCATCTAATGCTAGTGCTAATATCTGGTCATTGTTGACCTGTATGTGTCCTCTATGATGGAAATAAGAGATAAGATGGCATTAAAGCATAACCCTTCATGCCAATATGAGATCAAATGCCATTAAAGCCTAACCCTTCTTGTATATATGCAAATACAGCAATGTTAAAATTTGAATGCTAATGCTGACTTGCTAATGCTAGCGATCTAATGCAAGTCCTAATACTTGGTCATTTTCATCCTGTTCGGGTCCTCTTTAATGGAAATAAGAGATCAAATGCTTTTAATGCCTAACCCTTCGTGGGAATATAAGATTAAATGGCATTAAAGCTGAACCCTCCTTGTATATATGCAAATACAGCAATGTTAAATTTTGATTGCTAATGCTAACTTGCAAAAGCTAGCGATCTAATGCTAGTGCTAATATCTGGTCCTTGTCATCCTGTATGTGTCCTCTAGATGGAAATAAGACAACAGATGGCATTAAAGCATCACCCTTCAAGGCACCATGAGATTAAATGTCATTAAAGCTTAACCCTTCTTGTATATATACAAATACAGCAATGTTAAAGTTTGAATGCTAATGCTAACTTGCTTTTGCTAGCGATCTAATGCTAGTGCTAATATCTGGTCATTGTCATACTGTACTTGTGGTCTATGATGGAAATAAGAGATCAGATGGCATTAAAGCATAACCCTTCATGGGAATATGAGATTCAATGGCATTAAAGCTTAACCCTTGTATAAATTCAAATACAGCAATGTGAAAGTTTAAATGCTAATGCTAACTTGCTTATGCTAGCGATCTAATGCTAGTGCTACTTTCTGGTCATTTTCATACTGTACGTGTCCTCTATGATGGAAATAAGAGATCAGATGGCATTAAAGCATCACCCTTCATGGGAATATGAGATTAAATGGCATTAAAGCTTAACCCTGCTTGTATATATGCAAATACAGCAATGTTAAAGTTTGAATGCTAATGCTAACTTGCTTATGCTAGCGATCTAATGCTAGTGCTAATATCTGTTCATTTTCATACTGTACTTGTTCTCTATGATGGAAATTAGAGATCAGATGGCATTAAAGCATAACCCTTCATAGGAATATGAGATGAAATGGCATTAAAGCTTAACTCTTCTTGTATTTATGCAAATACAGTAATGTTAAAGTTTGAATGCTAATGCTAACTTGCTAATGCTAACGATTTAATGATAGTGCTAATATCTGGTCATTTTCATACTGTTCTTGTCCTCTATGATGGAAATAGGCGATCAGATTACTTTAAAGCACAACCCTTCATCGGAATATGAGATTAAATGGCATTAAAGTTTAACCCGTCTTGTATATATACAAATACAGCAATGTTAAAGTTTGAATGCTAATGCTAACTTGCTAATGCTAGCGATATAATGATAGTGTTAATATCTGGTCATGATCTTATTGTACGTGTCCTTTATGATGGAAATATGATATCAGATGGCATTAAAGCATAACCCTTCTTGGGAATATGAGATTCAATGGCATTAAAGCTTAACCCTTCTTGTATAAATTCAAATACAGCAATGTTAAAGTTTGAATGCTAATGCTAACTTGCTAATGCTAGCGATATAATGATAGTGTTAATATCTGGTCATGTTCTTATTGTACGTGTCCTCTATGATGGAAAGAAGAGATCAGATGGCATTAAAGCATCACCCTTCATGGGAATATGAGATTAAATGGCATTAAAGCTTAACCCTGCTTGTATATATGCAAATACAGCAATGTTAAAGCTAGAATGCTAATGCTAACTTGCAAATGCTAGCGATCTAATGCTAATGCTAATCACTGGTCATTGTCAAACTGTACGTGACCTCTTTGATGGTAATAATTGATCAAATGGCATTTAATCATATCCCTTAATGTGAATATGTGATTAGATAGCATTAAAGCTTAACGCTTCTTGTATATATGCAAATACACTAATGTTAAAATTTGAATGCTAATGCTAAACTTGCTAATGCTAGCCATCTAATGCTAGTGCTAATATCTGGTCATTTTCATACTCTACTTGTCCTCTATGATGAAAATAAGAGATCAGATGGCATTAATGCATAACCCTTCATGGGAATATGAGATTAAATACCATTAAAACTTAACCTTTCATGTATAAATTCAAATACAGCAATGTTAAAGTTTGAATGCTAATGCTAACTTGCTAATGCTGGCGATCTAATGCTAATGCTAATCACTGTTCATTGTCAAACTGTACGTGTCCTCTTTGATGGTAATAATGTATCACATGGCATTTAAGCACATCCCTTCATGTGAATGTGATTAGATGGCATTAAAGCTTAACGCTTCTTGTATATATGCAAATACACTCATGTTAAAATTTGAATGCTAATGCTAACTTGCTAATGCTAGCCATCTAATTCTAGTGCTAATATCTGGTCATTGTCATCCTGTATGTGTCCTTTATGATGTAAGTAAGAGATCAGATGGCATTAAAGCATCACCCTTCATGGCAATATGAGATCAAATTGCATTAAAGCTTAACCCTACTTCTATATATACAAATACAGCAATGTTAAAGATTGAATGCTAATGCTAACTTGCTAATGTTGGCGATCTAATGCTAGTGCTAATATCTGGTCATTTTCATACTGTACGTGTCCTCTATGATGGAAATAAGAGATCAGATGGCATTAAAGCATCACCCTTCATGGGAATATGAGATTAAACGGCATTAAAGCTTAACCCTGCTTGTATATATGCAAATACAGCAATGTTAAAGCTAGAATGCTAATGCTAACTTGCAAATGCTAGCGATCTAATGCTAATGCTAATCACTGGTCATTGTCAAACTGTACGTGTCCTCTTTGATGGTAATAATTGATCAAATGGCATTTAAGCATATCCCTTTATGTGAATATGTGATTAGATGGCATTAAAGCTTAACGCTTCTTGTATATATGCAAATACACTAATGTTAAAATTTGAATGCTAATGCTAAACTTGCTAATGCTAGCCATCTAATGCTAGTGCTAATATCTGGTCATTGTCATCCTGTATGTGTCCTCTATGATGGATATAAGAGATCAGATGGCATTAAAGCATAACCCTTCATGGCAATATGAGATCAAATTACATTAAAGCTTAACCCTTCTTGTATATATACAAATACAGCAATGTTAAAATTTGAATGCTAATGGTAACCTGCTAATGCTAGCGATCTAATGCTAGTGCTAATATCTGGTCATTTTCATACTCTACTTGTCCTCTATGATGGAAATAAGAGATCAGATGGCATTAATGCATAACCCTTCATGGGAATATGAGATTAAATACCATTAAAACTTAACCTTTCATGTATAAATTCAAATACAGCAATGTTAAAGTTTGAATGCTAATGCTAACTTGCTAATGCTGGCGATCTAATGCTAATGCTAATCACTGGTCATTGTCAAACTGTACGTGTCCTCTTTGATGGTAATAATGTATCACATGGCATTTAAGCAAATCCCTTCATGTGAATGTGATTAGATGGCATTAAAGCTTAACGCTTCTTGTATATATGCAAATACACTCATGTTAAAATTTGAATGCTAATGCTAACTTGCTAATGCTAGCCATCTAATGCTAGTGCTAATATCTGGTCATTGTCATCCTGTATGTGTCCTTTATGATGTAAGTAAGAGATCAGATGGCATTAAAGCATCACCCTTCATGGCAATATGAGATCAAATGGCATTAAAGCTTAACCCTACTTATATATACAAATACAGCAATGTTAAAGATTGAATGCTAATGCTAACTTGCTAATGTTGGCGATCTAATGCTAGTGCTAATATCTGGTCATTTTCATACTGTACTTGTCCTCTATGATGGAAATAAGAGATCAGATGGCATTAATGCATAACCCTTCATGGGAATATGAGATTAAATACCATTAAAACTTAACCTTTCATGTATAAATTCAAATACAGCAATGTTAAAGTTTGAATGCTAATGCTAACTTGCTAATGCTACCGATCTAATGCTAAATCTAATCACTGGTCATTCTCAAACTGTACGTGTCCTCTTTGATTGTAATAATTGATCACATGGCATTTAAGCATATCCCTTCATGTGAATATGTGATTAGCCAATGGCATTAAAGCTTAACCCTTCTTTTGATATATGCAAATACACATGGCAAATGTTAAAAGTTTGAATGCTAATGCTAACTTTCTAATGCCAGCCAATCTAATGCTAGTGCTAATATCTGGTCATTTTCATATCCCCTGTATGTGTGTCCTCTATGATGGAAATAAGAGATCAGATGGCATTAAAGCATAACCCTTCATGGGAATATGAGATGGAAATAAATGGCATTAAAGCTTAACCCTTCTTGTATATATGCAAATACAGCAATGTCAAAGTTTTGAATGCTAATGCTAACTTGCTAATGCTAGCGATCTAATGCTAGTGCTAATATCTGGTCATTGTCATACTGTATGTGTCCTCTTGTGATGGCAAATAAATTTTGATCACATGACATTAAAGCATATCCCTTCAATGTGAATATGTGATTAGATGGCATTAAAGCTTAACCAAATGTATATATGCAAATACAGTAATATGAATGCTAATATGCATCTAAAAATCATTGTCATCCTGTATTTGTGGTCATGATGGAAATAAGAGAATGGCATTAAAGTTAAAATTTGAATGCTTGTATAATGCAAATACAGCAATGTTAAAAGTTTGAATGCTAATGCTAACTTGCTTATGCTATCTTATCTAATGCTAGTGCTAATATCTGGTCATTTTCATACTGTATGTGTCCTCTATGATGGAAATAAGAGATCAGATGGCATTAAAGCATAACCCTTCATGGGAATATGAGATTAAATGGCATTAAAACCCTTCTTGTATATATGCAAATACAGCAATGTTAAATTTTGAATGGCTAATTAAAAGCGATCTAAACTAATATCTGGTCATTGTCATTCTTGTATATGATGGAAATAAGAGATCAGATGGCATTACAAAACCCTTCAAGGGAATATGAGATTAAATGGTTAAAGTTTGAATGCAAATACAGCAATGTTAAATTTTGAATGCTAATGCTAACTTGCTAATGCTAGCGATCTAATGCTAGTGCTAATATCTGGTCATTTTCATACTGTTCGTCTCCTCTATGATGGAAATAAGAGATCAGATGGGATTAAAGCATAACCCTTCATGGGAATATGAGATCAAATGGCATTAAAGCTTAACCCTTCTTGTATAAATTCAAATACGGCAATGTTAAAGTTTGAATGCTATTGCTAACTTGCTAATGCTAGCGATCTAATGCTAGTGCTAATATCTGCTCATTTTCAGCTAATATCTGCTCATTTTCATACTGTACGTGTCCTCTATGATGGAAATAAGAGATCAGATGTCATTAAAGCGTCACCCTTCATGGGAATATGAGATTAAATGGCATTAAAGCTTAACCCTGCTTGTATATATGCAAATACAGCAATGTTAAAGTTTGAATGCTAATGCTAACTTGCTAATGCTAGCGATCTAATGCTAATGCTAATCACTGGTTATTGTCAAACTGTACGTGTCCTCTTTTATGGTAATAATTGATCACATGACATTTAAACATATCCTTTAATGTGAATATGTGATTAGATGGCATTAAAGCTTAACGCTTCTAGTATATATGCAAATACATTAATGTTAAAATTTGAATGCTAATGCTAACTTGCTAATGCTAGCCATCTAATGCTAGTGCTAATATCTGCTCATTGTCATCCTGTATGTGTCCTTTATGATGGAAGGAAGAGATCAGATGGCATTAAAGCATAACCTTTCATGGCAATATGAGATTAAATGGAATTAAAGCTTAACCCTTCTTGTATATATACAAATACAGCAATGTTAAAGTATGAATGCTAATGCTAACTTGCTTTTGCTAGCGATCTAATGCTAGTGCTAATATCTGTTCATTGTCATACTCTGTGTGTCCTCTATGATAGAAATCAGAGATCAGATGGCATTGAAGCATAACCCTTCATGGCAATATGAGATTAGATGCCATTAAACCTTAACCCTTCTTGTAAATATGCAAATACAGTCATGTTTAAGTTTGAATGCTAATGCTAATTTGCTAATGCTAGCGATCTTATGCTAGTGCTAATATCTGCTCATTGTCATCCTGTATGTTTCCTCTATGATGAAAATAAGAGATCAGATGGCATTAAAGGATAACCCTTCATGGCAATATGAGATCAAATGCATTAAAGCTTAACCCTTCTTGTATATATACAAATACAGCAATGTTAAAGTTTGAATGCTAATGCTAACTTGCTAATGCTAGCGATATAATGATAGTGCTAATATCTGGTCATGTTCTTATTGTACGTGTCCTTTATGATGGAAATATGATATCAGATGGCATTAAAGCATAACCCTTCTTGGGAATATGAGATTCAATTCCATTAAAGCTAAACCCTTCTTGTATCAATTCAAATACGGCAATGTTAAAGTTTGAATGCTAATGCTAACTTGCTAATGCTAGCGATCTAATGCTAGTGCAAATATCTGGTCATTTTCATACTGTACGTGTCCTCTATGATGGAAATAAGAGATCAGATGGCATTAAAGCATCACCCTTCATGCGAATATGAGATTAAATGGCATTAAAGCTTAACCTTTCATGTATAAATTCAAATACAGCAATGTTAAATTTTGAATGCTAATGCTAACTTGCTAATGCTATCGATCTAATGCTAGTGCTTATATCTGATCATAGTCATACTGTATGTGTCCTCTTTGAAGGTAATAATTGATCACATGGCATTTAAGCATATCCCTTCATGTGAATTTGTGATTAAATGGCATTAAGGCTTAACCCTTCTTGTATTAAAACAAATACAGCAATGTTAAAGTTTGAATGCTAATGCTTACTTGCTAATGCTAGCCATCTAATGTTAGTGCAAATATCTGTTCATTGTCATCCTGTATGTGTCCTTTATGATGGAAGTAAGAGATCAGATGGGATTAAAGCATAACCCTTCATGGCCATATGAGATTAAATGGCAATAAAAGCTAGCCATCTAATGTTAACCCTTCTTGTATTAAAACAAATACAGCAATGTTAAAGTTTGAATGCTAATGCTTACTTGCTAATGCTCGCGATCTAATGCCAGTGCAAATATCTGGTCATTGTCATACTGTATGTGTCCTCTATGATGGATATAAGAGATCAGATGTCATTGAAGCATAACCCTTCATGGCAATATGAGATTAGATGCCATTAAAGCTTAACCCTTCTTGTAAATATGCAAATACAGTCATGTTAAAGTTTGAATGCTAATTCTAACTTTCTAATGATAGCCATCTAACGTTAGTGCTAATATCTTCTCATTGTCATCCTGTATGTGTCCTCTATGATGGAAATAAGAGATAAGTTGGCATTAAAGCATAACCCTTCATGGCAATATGAGATCAAATTGCATTAAAGCTTAACCCCACTTGTATATATACAAATACAGCAATGTTAAAGTTTGAATGCTAATGCTAACTTGCTAATGCTAGCGATTTAATGATAGTGCTAATATCTGGTCATTTTCATACTGTTCTTGTCCTCTATGATGGAAATAGGAGATCAGATTCCATTAAAGCATAACCCTTCATGGAAATATGAGATTAAATGGCATTAAAGCTTAACCATTCTTGTATATAAATGGAAAAACAGGAATGTTAAAGTTTGAATGCTAATGCTAACTTGCTAATGCTAGCGATCTAATGCTAATGCTTATCACTGGATAGTGTCCTCTTTCATGGTAATTAATATCTGGTGAATATGTGATTTGGCATTAAAGCTTATATTGTATATATGCAAATGTCCTTTATGATGGAAATATGATATCATATGGTCATTGTAATCCTGTAACCCTTCTATAATGGAAATAAGAGATTCAATGGCATTAAAGCATAACCCTTCATGCAATATGAGATTAAAATTCAAATAGGTTTCTTCTTGTATAGCAATGTTTAATGTTAAAGGTGAATGCTAATGCTAACTTGCTAATGCTAGCGATTAAATGCTAGTGCTAATATCAATGGTCATTTTCATACTGTACATGTCCTCTATGATGGAAATAAGAGATCAGATGGCATTAATGCTTAACCCTTCATTTGAATGTGAGATGAAATGGCATTAAAGCTTAACCCTTCTTGTATAAATTCAAAAACAGGAATGTTAAATTTTGATGGCTAATGCTAACTTGCTAATGCTAGCGATCTAATGCTAGTGCTAATATCTGTCATTGTCATACTGTATGTGTCCTCTTTGATGGTAATAATTGATCACATGGCATTTAAGCATATCCCTTCATGTGAATATGTGATTAGATGGCATTAAGGCTTAACCCTTAATGTATATATGCAAATACAGTAATGTTAAAATGAATGCTAATAACTAGCTAGTTCTAGCCATCTAATGCTAATTGTCATCCTAATATGTGCTTTATAGATGGCCATCTAATGCATTAAAGCTTAACCCATCTGGTATATTGTCAATCCTGTTTGATTGCTAATGCTAACTTGCTAATGCTAGCGAACTAAATAAGAGATCCAGATGGAAATAAGAGATCAGAAAAGCATAACCCTTCATGGCAATATGAGATCAAATTGCATTAAAGCTTAACCCTGCTTGTATATATACAAATACAGCAATGTTAAAGTTTGAATGCTAATGCTAACTTGCTAATGCTAGCGATCTAATGCTAGTGCTTATATCTGCTCATTGTCATCCTGGATGTGTCCTCTATGATGGAAATAAGAGATCAGATGTCATGAAAGCATAACCCTTCATGGCAATATGAGATTAAATGGCATTAAAGCTTAAGCCTTCTTGTATCTATACAAATACAGCAATGTTAAAGTTTGAATGCTAATGCTAACTTGCTAATGCTAGCGATATGATGATAGTGCTAATATCTGGTCATGTTCTTATTGTACTTGTCCTTTATGATGGAAATATGATATCAGATGGCATTAAAGCATAACCCTTCTTGGGAATATGAGATTAAATGGCATTAAAGCTTTACCCTTCTGGTATGTATGCAAATTCAGCAATGTTAAAGTTTGAATGCTAATGCTAACTTGCTAATGCTAGCGATCTAATGCTAGTGCTAATATCTGGTCATTTTCATACTGTACGTGTCCTCTATGATGGAAATAAGAGATCAGATGCCATTAAAGCATCACCCTTCATGGGAATATCAGATTAAATGGCATTAAAGCTTTACCCTTCTTGTATATATGCAAATACAGTAATGTTAAAGTTTGAATGCTAATGCTAACTTGCTAATGCTAGCGATATAATGATAGTGCTAATATCTGGTCATGTTCTTATTGTACGTGTCCTTTATGATGGAAATATGATATCAGATGGCATTAAAGCATAACTCTACTTGGGAACATGATATTCAATGGCATTAAAGCTTAACCCTTCTTGTATAAATTAAAATACGGCAATGTTAAAGTTTGAATGCTAATGCTAACTTGCTAATGCTAGCGATATAATGATAGTGCTAATATCTGGTCATGTTCTTATTGGACGTGTCCTTTATGATGGAAATATGATATCAGATGGCATTAAAGCATAACTCTACTTGGGAACATGATATTCAATGGCATTAAAGCTTAACCCTTCTTGTATAAATTCAAATACGGCAATGTTAAAGTTTGAATGCTATTGCTAACTTGCTAATGCTAGCGATCTAATGTTAGTGCTAATATCTGGTCCTTTTCATACTGTACGTGTCCTCTATGATGGAAATAAGAGATCAGATGCCATTAAAGCATCACCCTTCATGGGAATATGAGATTAAATTGCATTAAAGCTTAACCCTGCTTGTATATATGCAAATACAGCAATGTTAAAGTTTGAATGCTAATGCTAACTTGCTAATGCTAGCGATCTAATGCTAATGCTAATCACTGGTCATTGTCAAACTGTACGTGTCCTCTTTTATGGTAATAATTGATCACATGACATTTAAACATATCCCTTAATGTGAATATGTGATTATATGGCATTAAAGCTTAACGCTTCTAGTATATATGCAAATACATTAATGTTAAAATTTGAATGCTAATGCTAACTTGCTAATGCTAGCCATCTAATGCTAGTGCTAATATCTGTTCATTGTCATCCTGTATGTGTCCTTTATGATGGAAGGAAGAGATCAGATGGCATTAAAGCATAACCCTTCATGGCAATGTGAGATTAAATTGCATTAAAGCTTAACCCTTCTTGTATTTATACAAATACAGCAATGTTAAAGTATGAATGCTAATGCTAACTTGCTTTTGCTTGCGATCGAATGCTAGTGCTAATATCTGTTCATTGTCATACTGAATGTGTCCTCTATGATGGAAATAAGAGATCAGATGTCATTGAAGCATAACCCTTTATGGCAATATGAGATTAGATGCCATTAAACCTTAACCCTTCTTGTAAATATGCAAATACAGCAATGTTTAACTTTGAATGCTACTGCTAACTTGCTAATGCTAGCGATCTAATGGTAGTGCTAATATCTGGTCATTTTCATACTGTACGTGTCCTTTTTGATGGAAATAAGAGATCAGATGCCATTAAAGCATAACCCTTCATAGGAATATGAAATGAAATGGAATTAAAGCTTAACTCTTCTTGTATTTATGCAAATACAGTAATGTTAAAGTTTGAATGCTAATGCTAACTTGCTAATGCTAGCGATTTAATGATAGTGCTAATATCTGGTCATTTTCATCCTTTTCTTGTCCTCTATGATGGAAATAAGAGATCAGATGGCATTAAAGCATAACCCTTGTTGGGAACATGAGATTAAATGGCATTAAAGCTTCACACTTCTGGTATGTATGCAAATTCAGCAATGTTAAAGTTTGAATGCTAATGCTAACTTGCTAATGCTAGCGATCTAATGCTAGTGCTAATATCTGGTCATTTTCATACTGTACGTGTCCTCTTTGATGGAAATAAGAGATCAGATTGCATTAAAGCATAACCCTTCATAGGAATATGAGATGAAATGGAATAAAAGCTTAACTCTTCTTGTATATATGCAAATACAGTAATGTTAAAGTTTGAATGCTAATGCTTACTTGCTAATGCTAGCGATTTAATGATAGTGCTAATATCTGGTCATTTTCATACTGTTCTTGTCCTCTATGATAGAAATAAGAGATCAGATTCCTTTAAAGCATAACCCTTCATGGCAATATGAGATTAAATGCCATTAAAGCTTAACCCTTCTTGTATATATGCAAATTTACAGTAATGTTCAAGTTTGAATGCTAATGCTAACTTGCAAATGCTAGCGATATAATGATAGTGCTAATATCTGGTCATGTTCTTATTGTACGTGTCCTTTATGATGACAATATGATATCAGATGGCATTAAAGCATAACCCTTCTTTGGAATATGAGATTAAATGGCATTAAAGCATCACCATTCTTGTATATATGCAAATACAGCAATGTTAAAGTTTGAATGCTAATGCTAACTTGCTGATGATAGCAATCTTATGCTAGTGCTTATATCTGGTCATTTTCATACTGTACGTGTCCTCTATGATGGAAATAAGAGATCAGATGGCATTAAAGCATAACCCTTCTTGGGAATATAAGATTAAATGGCATTAAAGGTTAACCCTTCTTGTATATACACAAATACAGCAATGTTAAATTTTGAATGCTAATGCTAAATTGCTAATGCTAGCGATCTAATGCTAGTGCTAATATCTGTTCATTTTCATCATGTACGTGTCACATATGATGGAAATAAGAGATCAGATGGCATTAAAGCATAACCCATCATGGGAATATGAGATTAGATGGAATTAAAGCTTAACCCTTCTTGTATATATGCAAATACAATCATGTTAAAGTTTGAATGCTAATGCTAACTTGCTAATGCTAGCGATCTAATGCAAGTGCTAATATCTGGTCATTTTCATACTGTACTTGTCCTCTATGATGAAAGTAAGAGATCAGATGGCATTCAAGCATAACCCTTTATGGCAATATGAGATCAAATTGCATTAAAGCTTAACCCTTCCTGTATATATACAAATACAGCAATGTCAAAGTTTGAATGCTAATGCTAACTTGCTAATGCTAGCGATCTAATGCTAGTGCAAATATCTGGTCATTGTCATACTGTATGTGTCCTCTTTAATGGAAATAAGAAATCAGATGGCATTAAAGCATAACCCTTCATGCCAATATGAGATCAAATGGCATTAAAGCTTAACCCTTCATGTATATATGCAAATACAGCAATGTTAAAATATGAATGCTAATGCTAACATGCTAATGCTAGCCATCTAATGCTAGTGCTAATATCTGGTCATTGTCATCCGGTATGTGTCCTCTATGATGGAAATAAGATATCAGATGTCATTAAAGCATAACCCTTCATGCTAATATGAGATCAAATGGCATTAAAGCTTAACCCTTCATGTATATATGCAAATTCAGCAATGTTAAAATATGAATGCTAATGCTAACTTGCTAATGCTAGCCATCTAATGCTAGTGCTAATACTTGGTCATTTTCATACTGTTCTGGTTCTCTATGATGGAAATAGGCGATCAGATTACTTTAAAGCACAACCCTTCATCGGAATATGAGATTCAATGGCATTAAAGCTTAACCCTTCTTGTATAAATTCAAATACAGCAATGTTAAAGTTTGAATGCTAATGCTAACTTGCTAATGCTAGCGATCTAATGCTAGTGCTAATATCTGCTCATTTTCATACTGTACGTCTCCTCCATAATGGAAATAAGAGATCAGATGGCATTCAAGCATCACCCTTCATGGGAATATGAGATTAAATTGCATTAAAGCTTAACCCTGCTTGTATATATGCAAATACAGCAATGTTAAAGTTTGAATGCTAATGCTAACTTGCAAATGCTAGCGATCTAATGCTAATGCTAATCACTGGTCATTGTCAAACTGTACGTGTCCTCTTTGATGGTAATAATTGATCAAATGGCATTTAAGCATATCCCTTTATGTGAATATGTGATTAGAAGGCATTAAAGCTTGACGCTTCTTGTATATATGCAAATACACTAATGTTAAAATTTGAATGCTAATGCTAACTTGCTAATGCTAACCATCTAATGCTAGTGCTAATATCTGGTCATTGTCATCCTGTATGTGTCCTCTATGATGGATATAAGAGATCAGATGGCATTAAAGCATAACCCTTGTTGGGAACATGAGATTAAATGGCATTAAAGCTTCACACTTCTGGTATGTATGCAAATACAGCAATGTTAAAAGTTTGAATGCTAATGCTAACTTGCTAATGCTAGCGATCTAATGCTAGTGCTAATATCTGGTCATTTTCATACTGTACGTGTCCTCTTTGATGGAAATAAGAGATCAGATTGCATTAAAGCATAACCCTTCATAGGAATATGAGATGAAATGGAATAAAAGCTTAACTCTTCTTGTATATATGCAAATACAATAATGTTAAAGTTTGAATGCTAATGCTAACTTGCTAATGCTAGCGATTTAATGATAGTGCTAATATCTGGTCATTTTCATACTGTTCTTGTCCTCTATGATAGAAATAAGAGATCAGATGGCTTTTAAAGCATAACCCTTCATGGCAATATGAGATTAAATGGCATTAAAGCTTAACCCTTCTTGTATATATGCAAATTTACAGTAATGTTCAAGTTTGAATGCTAATGCTAACTTGCAAATGCTAGCCATATAATGATAGTGCTAATATCTGGTCATGTTCATATTGTATGTGTCCTTTATGATGACAATATGATATCAGATGGCATTAAAGCATAACCCTTCATTGGAATATGAGATCAAATGGCATTAAAGCATCACCATTCTTGTATATATGCAAATACAGCAATGTTAAAGTTTGAATGCTAATGCTAACTTGCTGATGATAGCAATCTTATGCTAGTGCTTATATCTGGTCATTTTCATACTGTATGTGTCCTCTATGATGGAAATAAGAGATCAGATGGCATTAAAGCATAACCCTTCTTGGGAATATAAGATTAAATGGCATTAAAGGTTAACCCTTCTTGTATATACACAAATACAGCAATGTTAAATTTTGAATGCTAATGCTAAATTGCTAATGCTAGCGATCTAATGCTAGTGCTAATATCTGTTCATTTTCAAATGTACGTGTCCATATGATGGAAATAAGAGATCAGATGGCATTTAAAAGCATAACCCATCATGGGAATATGAGATTAGATGGAATTAAAGCTTAACCCTTCTTGTATATATGCAAATACAATCATGTTAAAGTTTGAATGCTAATGCTAACTTGCTAATGCTAGCGATCTAATGCAAGTGCTAATATCTGGTCATTTTCATACTGTACTTGTCCTCTATGATGGAAATAAGAGATCAGATGGCATTCAAGCATAACCCTTTATGGCAATATGAGATCAAATTGCATTAAAGCTTAACCCTTCCTGTATATATACAAATACAGCAATGTCAAAGTTTGAATGCTAATGCTAACTTGCTAATGCTAGCGATCTAATGCTAGTGCAAATATCTGGTCATTGTCATACTGTATGTGTCCTCTTTAATGGAAATAAGAAATCAGATGGCATTAAAGCATAACCCTTCATGCCAATATGAGATCAAATGGCATTAAAGCTTAACCCTTCATGTATATATGCAAATACAGCAATGTTAAAATATGAATGCTAATGCTAACATGCTAATGCTAGCCATCTAATGCTAGTGCTAATATCTGGTCATTGTCATCCTGTATGTGTCCTCTATGATGGAAATAAGATATCAGATGTCATTAAAGCATAACCCTTCATGCCAATATGAGATCAAATGGCATTAAAGCTTAACCCTTCATGTATATATGCAAATTCAGCAATGTTAAAATATGAATGCTAATGCTAACTTGCTAATGCTAGCCATCTAATGCTAGTGCTAATACTTGGTCATTTTCATACTGTTCTGGTTCTCTATGATGGAAATAGGCGATCAGATGCTTTTTAAAGCACAACCCTTCATCGGAATATGAGATTCAATGGCATTAAAGCTTAACCCTTCTTGTATAAATTCAAATACAGCAATGTTAAAGTTTGAATGCTAATGCTAACTTGCTAATGCTAGCGATCTAATGCTAGTGCTAATATCTGCTCATTTTCATACTGTACGTCTCCTCCATAATGGAAATAAGAGATCAGATGGCATTCAAGCATCACCCTTCATGGGAATATGAGATTAAATTGCATTAAAGCTTAACCCTGCTTGTATATATGCAAATACAGCAATGTTAAAGTTTGAATGCTAATGCTAACTTGCAAATGCTAGCGATCTAATGCTAATGCTAATCACTGGTCATTGTCAAACTGTACGTGTCCTCTTTGATGGTAATAATTGATCAAATGGCATTTAAGCATATCCCTTTATGTGAATATGTGATTAGAAGGCATTAAAGCTTGACGCTTCTTGTATATATGCAAATACACTAATGTTAAAATTTGAATGCTAATGCTAACTTGCTAATGCTAACCATCTAATGCTAGTGCTAATATCTGGTCATTGTCATCCTGTATGTGTCCTCTATGATGGATATAAGAGATCAGATGGCATTAAAGCATAACCCTTCATGGCAATATGAGATCAAATTGCATTAAAGCTTAACCCTTCTTGTATATATACAAATACAGCAATGTTAAAATTTGAATGCTAATGCTAACTTGCTAATGCTAGCGATCTAATGCTAATGCTAATCACTGGTCATTGTCAAACTGTACGTGTCCTCTTTGATGGTAATAATGGATCACATGGCATTTAAGCATATCCCTTCATGTGAATGTGATTAGATGGCATTAAAGCTTCATGCTTCTTGTATATATGCAAATACACTCATGTTAAAATTTGAATGCTAATGCTAACTTGCTAATGCTAGCCATTTAATGCTAGTGCTAATATCTGGTCATTGTCATCCTGTATGTGTCCTTTATGATGTAAGTAAGAGATCAGATGGCATTAAAGCATAACCCTTCATGGCAATATGAGATCAAATTGCATTAAAGCTTAACCCTACTTCTATATATACAAATACAGCAATGTTAAAGATTGAATGCTAATGCTAACTTGCTAATGCTAGCGACCTAATGCAAGTGCTAATATCTGATCATTTTCATACTGTACTTGTCCTCTATGATGGAAATAAGAGATCAGATGGCATTAATGCATAACCCTTCATGGGAATATGAGATTAAATGCCATTAAAACTTAACCTTTCATGTATAAATTCAAATACAGCAATGTTAAAGTTTGAATGCTAATGCTAACTTGCTAATGCTAGCGATCTAATGCTAATTCTAATCACTAGTCATTGTCAAACTGTACGTGTCCTTTTGATGGAATAATAGCAAATACACCAATGTTAAAATTTGAATTGATCAGATGGCATTAAAGCATAACCCTTCATGTGAATATGTGATGAGATGGCATTAAAGCTTAACGCTTCTTGTATTTATGCAAATACACTAATGTTAAAATTTGAATGCTAATGCTAAACTAATGCCAGCCAACTAAATGCTAATATCTGGTCATTGTCATCCTGTATGTGTCCTCTATGATGGATATAAGAGATCAGATGGCATTAAAGCATTACCCTTCATGGCAATATGAGATCAAATTGCATTAAAGCTTAACCCTTCTTGTATATATACAAATACAGCAATGTCAAAGTTTGAATGCTAATGCTAACTTGCTAATGCTAGCGATCTAATGCTAGAGCTAATATCTGGTCATTGTCATGCTGTATGTGTCCTCTTTGATGGTAATAATTGATCACATGACATTTCAGCATATCCCTTCATGTGAATATGTGATGAGATGGCATTAACGCTTAACCCGTAATGTATATATGCAAATACAGTAATGTTAAAATTTGAATGCTAATGCTAACTTGCTAATGCTAGCCATCTAATGCTAGTGCTAATATCTGGTCATTGTCATCCTGTATTTGTCCTCTATGATGGAAATAAGAGATCAGATGGCATTAAAGAATAACCCTTCATGCCAATATGAGATCAAATGGCATTAAAGCCTAACCCTTCTTGTATATATGCAAATACAGCAATGTTAAAATTTGAATGCTAAGGCTAACTTGCTAATTATAGCGATCTAATGCTAGTGCTAATACTTGGTCATTTTCATCCTGTTCGTGTCCTCTTTAATGGAAATAAGAGATCAAATGCTTTTAATGCCTAACCCTTCATGGGAATATGAGATTAAATGTCATTAAAGCTGAGCCCTTCTTGTATATATGCAAATACAGCAATGTTAAAGTTGAATGCTAATGCTAACTTGCCAATGCTAGCGATCTAATGCTAGTGCTAATATCTGGTCATTGTCAAACTGTACGTGTCCTCTTTGATGCTAATAATTGATCACATGGCATTTAAGCATATCCCTTCATGTGAATATGTGATTAGATGTCATTAAAACTTAACGCTTCTTGTATATATGCAAATACAGTAATGTTAAAATTTGAATGCTAATGCTAACTTGCTAATGCTAGCGATCTAATGCTTGTGCTAATACCTGGTCATTTTCATCCTGTTCGTGTCCTCTTTAATGGAAATAAGAGATCAAATGCTTTTAATGCCTAACCCTTCATGCGAATATGAGATTAAATGGCATTTAAGCTGAACCCTTCTTGTATATATGCAAATACAGCAATGTTAAATTTTGATTGCTAATGCTAAATTGCTAAAGCTAGCGATCTAATGCTAGTGCTACTATCTGGTCATTTTCATACTGTACGTGTCCTCTATGATGGAAATAAGAGATCAGATGGCATTAAAGCATCACACTTCATGGGAATATGAGATTAAATGGAATTAAAGCTTAACCCTGCTTGTATATATGCAAATACAGCAATGTTAAAGTTTGAATGCTAATGCTAACTTGCTAATGCTAAAGATCTAATGCTAATGCTAATCACTGGTCATTGTCAAACTGTACGTGTCCTCTTTGATGGTAATAATTGATCACATGGCATTTAAGCATATCCATTCATGTGAATGTGATTAGATGGCATTAAAGCTTAAAGCTTCTTGTATATATACAAATACAGCAATGTTAAAGTTTGAATGCTAATGCTAACTTGCTTATGCTAGCGATCTAATGCTAGTGCTAATATCTGTTCATTGTCATACTGTATGTGTCCTCTATGATGGAAATAAGAGATCAGATGGCATTGAAGCATAACCCTTCATGGCAATTTGAGATTAGATGCCATTAAAGCTTAACCCTTCTTGTAAGTATGCAAGTACAGTCATGTTAAAGTTTGAATGCTAATGCTAACTTGATAATGCTAGCGATCTAATGCTAGTGCTAATATCTGCTCATTGTCATCCTGTATGTGTCCTCTATGATGGAAATAAGAGATCAGATGGCATTAAAGCATAACCCTTCATGGCAATATGAGATAAAAATTGCATTAAAGCTTAACCCTTCTTGTATATATGCAAATACAGTAATGTTAAAGTTTGAATGCTAATGCTAACTTGCTAATGCTAGCGATATAATGATAGTGTTAATATCTGGTCATGTTCTTATTGTACGTGTCCTTTATGATGGAAATATGATATCAGATGGCATTAAAGCATAACCCTTAATAGGAATATGAGATGAAATGGCATTAAAGCTTAACTCTTCTTGTATTTATGCAAATACAGTAATGTTAAAGTTTGAATGCTAATGCTAACTTGCTAATGCTAGCGATTTAATGATAGTGCTAATATCTGGTCATTTTCATACTGTTCTTGTCCTCTGTGATGGAAATAAGAGATCAGATTCTTTTTAAGCATAACCCTTCATGGGAATATGAGATTAAATGGCATTAAAGCTTAACCTTTCTTGTAAATCTGCAAATACAGTAATGTTAAAGTTTGAATGCTAAAGCTAACTTGCTAATGCTAGCGATATAATGATAGTGCTAATATCTGGTCATGTTCTTATAGTACGTGTCCTTTATGATGGAAATATGATATCAGATGGCATTAAAGCATAACCCTTCTTGGGAATATGAGATTAAATGGCATTAAAGCTTCACCCATCTTGTATATATGCAAATACAGCAATGTTAAATTTTGTATGCTAATGCTAACTTGCTAATGCTTGCGATCTAATGCTAGTGCTAATATCTGGTCATTTTCATCATGTACGTGTCATATTTGATGGAAATAAGAGATCAGATGGCATTAAAGCATAACCCTTCAAGGGAATATGAGATTAGATGGCATTAAAGCTTAACCCTTCTTGTATATATGCAAATACAATCATGTGAAAGTTTGAATGCTAATGCTAACTTGCTAATGCTAGCGATCTAATGCTAGTGCTAATATCTGGTCATTTTAATACTGTACGTGTCCTCTATGATGGAAATAAGAGATCAGATGGCATTACAGCATAACCCTTCATGGGAATATGAGATTAAATTAAAACTTGTATATATGGCAATTAAAAAGGCGAATGGTAAAATGCTAGCGATCTAATGCTTGTATATATGCTTGTAAATGGAAATATGAGATCAGACGGCATTAAAGTGGGGAATATGAAGTTAGATGAATGCTTGTATATATGCAAATACAGCAATGTTAAAGTTTGAATGCTAATGCTAACTTGCTAATGCTAGCGATTTGATGCTAGTGCTAATATCTGGTCATTGTCCTACTGTACGTGTCCTCTTTGATGGTAATAATTGATCACATGGCATTGAAGCATATCTCTTCATTGGAATATGTGATTAGATGGCATTAAAGCTTAACCGTTCTTGTATATATGCAAATACAGTAATGTTAAAGTTTGAATGCTAATGTTAACTTGCTAATGCTAGCGATATAATGATAGTGCTAATATCTAGTAATGTTCTTATTGTACGTGTACTTTATGATGGAAATATGATATCAGATGGCATTAAAGCATTACCCTTCTTGGGAATATGAGATTAAATGGCATTAAAGCTTCACCCTTCTTGTATAAATGCAAAAACAGCAATGTCAAAGTTTGAATGCTAATGCTAACTTGCTAATGCTAGCGATCTAATGCTAGTGCTAATATCTGGTCATTGTCAAACTGTACGTGTCCTCTTTGATGGAAATAAGAGATCAGATTGCATTAAAGCATAACCCTTCATGGCAATATGAGATCAAATTGCATTAAAGCTTAACCCTTCTTGTATTTATGCAAATACAGTAATGTTAAAGTTTGAATGCTAATGCTAATTTGCTAATGCTAGCGATTTTATGATAGTGCTAATATCTGGTCATTTTCATACAGTTCTTGTCCTCTATGATGGAAATAGGAGATCAGATTCATTTAAAGCAAAACCCTTCATGGGAATATGAGATTAAATGTCATTAAAGCTTAACCCTTCTTGTACATATGCAAATACAGCAATGTTAAATTTTGAATGCTAATGCTAACTTGTTAATGCTAGCGCTCTAATGCTAGTGCTAATATCTGGTCATTTTCATCATGTACATGTCATATATGATGGAAATAAGATATCAGATTGCATTAAAGCATAACCCTTCACGGGAATATGATATTAAATGGCATTAAAGCTTCACCCGTCTTGTATATATGCAAATACAGCAATGTTAAAGTTTGAATTCTAATGCTAACTTGGTAATGCTAGCGATCTAATGCTAGTGCTTATATCTGGTCATTTTCATACTGTACGTGTCCTCTATGATGGAAATAAGAGATCAGATGGCATTAAAGCATAACCCTTCTTGGGAATATGAGATTAAATGGCATTAAAGCTTAACCCTTCTTGTATATATGCAAATACAGTAATGTTAAAGTTTGAATCCAAATGCTAACTTGCTAATGCTAGCGATATAATGATAGTGCTAATATCTGGTCATGTTCTTATTGTACGTGACCTTTATGATGGGAATATGATATCAGATGGCATTAAAGCATAACCCTTCTTGGGAATATGAGATTCAATGGCATTAAAGCTTAACCCTTCTTGTATAAATTCAAATACAGCAATGTTAAAGTTTGAATGCTAATGCTAACTTGCTAATGCTAGCGATCTAATGCTAGTGCTAAAATCTGGTTATTTTCATACTGTACGTGTCCTCTATGATGGAAATAAGAGATGAAATGGCATTAAAGCATAACCCTTCATGGGAATATGAGATTAAATGTCATTAAAGCTCAACCCTTCTTGTATATATGCAAATACAGCAATGTTAAAGTTTGAATGCTAATGCTAACTTGCTAATGCTAGCGATTTAATGCTAGTGCTAATATCTGGTCATTGTCCTACTTTACGTGTCCTCTTTGATGGTAATAATTGATCACATGGCATTGAAGCATATCTCTTCATTGGAATATGTGATTAGATGGCATTAAAGCTTAACCCTTCTTGTATATATGCAAATACAGTAATGTTAAAGTTTGAATGCTAATGCTAACTTGCTAATGCTAGCGATATAATGATAGTGCTAATATCTGGTCATGTTCTGATTGTATGTGTCCTTTATGATGGAAATATGATATCAGATTGCATTAAAGCATTACCCTTCTTGTATAAATGCAAAAACAGCAATGTCAAAGTTTGAATGCTAATGCTAACTTGCTAATGCTAGCGATCTAATGGTAGTGCTAATATCTGGTCATTGTCATACTCTATGTGTCCTCTATGATGGAAATAAGAGATCAGATGGCATTAAAGCATAACCCTTCATGGCAATTTGAGATCTAATTGCATTAAAGCTTTACCCTTCTTGTTTATATGCAAATACAGTAATGTTAAAGTTTGAATGCTAATGCTAACTTGCAAATGCTAGCGATATGATGATAGTGCTAATATCTGGTCATGTTCTTATTGTACGTGTCCTTTATGATGGAAATATGATATCAGATGGCATTAAAGCATAACCCTTCTTGGGAATATGAGATTAAATGGCATTAAAGCATCACTCTTCTGGTATGTATGCAAATTCAGCATTGTTAAAGTTTGAATGCTAATGCTAACTTGCTAATGCTAGCGATCTAATGCTAGTGCTAATATCTGGTCATTTTCATACTGTTCGTGTCCTCTATGATGGAAATAAGAGATCAGATGGGATTAAAGCATAACCCTTCATGGGAATATGAGATTAGATGGCATTAAAGCTTAACCCTTCTTGTATATATGCAAATACAGCAATGTTAAAGTTTGAATGCTAATGCTAACTTGCTAATGCTAGCGATCTAATGCTAGTGCTAATATCTGGTCATTTTAATACTGTACGTGTCCTTTATGATGGAAATAAGAGATCAGATGGCATTACAGCATAACCCTTCATGGGAATATGAGATTAAATGGCATTAAAGCTTAACCCTTCTTGTATATATGCAAATTCAGCAATGTTAAAGTTTGAATGCTAATGGTAACTTGCGAATGCTAGCGATCTAATGCTAGTGCTAATATCTGGTCATTGTCATCTTGTATGTGTCCTTTATGATGGAAATATGAGATCAGATGGCATTAAAGCATAACACTTCATGGGAATATGAGATTAGATGGCATTAAAGCTTAACCATTCTTGTATATATGGAAATACAATCATGTTAAAGTTTGAATGCTAATGCTAACTTGCTAATGCTAGCGATTTGATGCTAGTGCTAATATCTGGTCATTGTCCTACTGTACGTGTCCTCTTTGATGGTAATAATTGATCACATGGCATTGAAGCATATCTCATCATTGGAATATTTGATTAGATGGCATTAAAGCTTAACCCTTCTTGTATATATGCAAATACACTAATGTTAAAATTTGAATGCTAATGCTAACTTGCTTATGCTAGCGATCTAATGCTAGTGCTAATATCTGTTCATTGTCATACTGAATGTGTCCACTATGATGGAAATAAGAGTTCAGATGGCATTCAAGCATAACCTTTCATGGCAATATGAGATCAAATTGCATTAAAGCTTAACCCTTCTTGTATATATACAAATACAGCAATGTTAAAGTTTGAATGCTAATGCTAACTTGCTAATGCTAGCGATATAATAATAGTGCTAATATCTGGTCATGTTCTTATTGTACGTGTCCTTTATGATGGAAATATGATATCAGATGGCATTAAAGCATAACCCTTCATGGCAATATGAGTTTAAATGGCATTAAAGCTTAACCCTTCTTGTATATATACAAATACAGCAATGTTAAAGTTTGAATGCTAATGCTAACTTGCTAATGCTAGCGATATAATAATAGTGCTAATATCTGGTCATGTTCTTATTGTACGTGTCCTTTATGATGGAAATATGATATCAGATGGCATTAAAGCATAACCCTTCTTGGGAATATGATATTAAATGCCATTAAAGCTTAACCCTTCTTGTATATATGCAAATACAGTAATGTTAAAGTTTGAATGCTAATGCTAACTTGTTAATGCTAGCGATATAATGATAGTGCTAATATCTGGTCATGTTCTTATTGTACGTGTCCTTTATGATGGAAATATGATATCAGATGGCATTAAAGCATAACCCTTCATGGGAATATGAGATTAAATGGCATTAAAGCTTAACCCTGCTTGTATATATGCAAATACAGCAATGTTAAAGTTTGAATGCTAATGCTAACTTGCTAATGCTAGCGATCTAATGCTAATGCTAATCACTGGTCATTGTCAAACTGTATGTGTCCTCTGTGATGGTAATAATTGATCACATGCCATTTAAGCATATACCTTCATGTGAATATGTGATTAGATGGCATTAAAGCTTAACGCTTCTTGTATATATGCAAATACACTAATGTTAAAATTTGAATGCTAATGCTAACTTGTTAATGCTAGCCATCTAATGCTAGTGCTAATATCTGGTCATTGTCATCCTGTATGTGTCCTCTATGATGGATATAAGAGATCAGATGGGATTAAAGCATAACCCTTCATGGGAATATGAGATTCGATGGCATTAAAGCTTAACCCTTCTTGTATATATGCAAATACAGCAATGTAAAAGTTTGAATGCTAATGCTAACTTGCTAATGCTAGCGATATAATAAGAGTGCTAATATCTGGTCATGTTCTTATTGTACGTTTCCTTTATGATGGAAATATGATATCAGATGGCATTAAAGCATAACCCTTCTTGGGAATATGATATTTAATGCCATTAAAGCTTAACCCTTCTTGTATATATGCATATACAGTAATGTTAAAGTTTGAATGCTAATGCTAACTTGTAAATGCTAGCGATATAATGATAGTGCTAATATCTGGTCATGTTCTTATTGTACGTGTCCTTTATGATGGAAATATGATATCAGATGGCATTAAAGCATAACCCTTCATGGGAATATGAGATTAAATGGCATTAAAGCTTAACCCTGCTTGTATATATGCAAATACAGCAATGTTAAATGAATCGGGAAAAGGAGCGCGTCTTGGGTAGAAAATCAAAATCACTATACCAGGTGCTCTTAGGAATGGGGCAAAGAATGTAACAAAAATCCGAAAAAAAGAGTCTAAGGCACTCTGGTAGTGGAAAAAAAGTAAAAAGCCTTTATTAAATGGCTAATGCATCTTGTATATATGGTAAGATTAAAAAAAGCGCACCTAATGCTAGTACCGGCCATACAGGCCTTCATCAGGGTGACTCATAAGAGATAAGAGATCAGATGGCATTAAAGCATAAACCTTCATGGCAATATGAGATCAAATTGCATTAAAGCTTAACCCTTCTTGTATATATACAAATACAGCAATGTTAAAGTTTGAATGCTAATGTTAACTTGCTAATGCTAGCCATCTAATGCTAGTGCTAATATCTGGTCATTTTCATACTGTACTTGTCCTCTATGATGGTGTTACAACCCCCACAGGCCTAGGGGTGCAGGAGGGGTAGGTAACTGGATGTTTAAAATTGGTAAGAACCGGGAGATCTTTAGGATGTAGTGATAAGCACAAATAATAATACGAGGGGACAAAGTAGCAACTCAGTGCACAAAGGTTTACTGTGGTGCAAAACAGAATAAAGAAAACAGGAACAAACAAGACAATGCAGACTCTCACAACCAAGGTCAAGGGACGCTGGATGTTGCCAAAAAGAACAGCAAAAAACAAACTAGCTAAGAGAGAGCAATCTAACCTAGTGCATCAAGTACACAAAACAAAAGCCTATCTACTCTAACTAGCATTATAAATACAGTGGTTGGCAACCACCCCTAAAGGCTAGTGGGTTTATACATCACAAATTCTACGGGCATATGTACAGGAGCCCCCAGTCTTACCTGTCCCAAGCCCTGGAAGTGAACACAAAGCAAACAAAATACACAGTCAAATGAATAGGGATAACAAAGACAAAATTAACATAATGGGCAGTTCGCACTAACACAACAAAATCAAAACTAGGCAAAAAACTCCAGAATAGCAAACAACTCAGGATTTTAAACAATGTGGTGGATCCGGGTTGGTTGACTGTTGGATGACACGGAAGCTTTTGATTGGTTGAAGTGGAACTGGGAAGGCTGTAATTAGTGCAGGCGGGGCTTGGATGATGAAGATTGACAGGCGGCTCAAACAAATGAAGTTGGTGGCAGATAAGGGCAAGCAAGTCAGACAAAACATACATTGCACGTAACACTCCCCCCCTTAAGAACTAACTTAATCCTTTTAAGTTAGTTTATACACTCAAAATTATCTACAAATTTCCATCTAATTTACAAAGAACATAATTACATTCCAATTTTTTTATTTTTTTTTCCAGGGACTAAAACAATATACCTGTCTCCCTTACAAGTACACAATACATAACAGTAAGCCAAATGGTCCCATTTTTTTTTTTCAATAATACTTGTGTGACACATTTAATACATGAAAAACGCATCTCCAAAAATGCTCAGGGGTTACATAGGCTACCCAAAAATACGAGACAATGCATCAGCCAGTACATTTTCACTTCCTTTTTTATGGTGAATGTTTAAATTATATTGTTGTAGAATCATTGACCAACGCATAAGGCGCTGGTTCTGATTATACATTCAGGATAAAAACACCAATGGATTGTGGTCCGTAAAGACTTCAACAGGGGCGGAACTCGAGCCCACATACACTTCGAAGAACTGTAAGGCTAATAAAAGTGCTAGTGCCTCCTTCTCGATGGTGCTATAGTTTAGTTGATGTTTATTAAATTTGCGAGAAAAGAAACTGATGGGGTGATCAATTCCATCAGAATCTTCTTGCAGCAATACTGCACCAGCTCCCAGAGCACTTGCATCAACCTCTAACTTAAACGATTGTGCAAAATCTGGAGCAGCGAGTACAGGTGCACTGCATAGTAAAAGCTTAACAGCCTCAAAAGCACTTTGACAGTCTGAGGTCCACTTAAAAGGTGTCTTTGTACTAAGCGCGTCTGTTAAAGGAGCCACGACAACCGAGAAGTTCCTTCAAAAAACTCCGATAATATCCCCGCTTATTCCTAGAAAACGACGTAACTCACGCCTAGTAGTAGGCACAGGGAAACCAACAATCGCAGCAACCTTTGCTTCCAATGGCCTAACCTGGCCATTACCCACTTGTTTTCCCAGGTATGTTACAGTCGCTTTACCAAATTCACATTTGGCAAGGTTCAGAGTTAATGTTGCTTGGGCCAACCTCTCAAACACACAACGCAACACAGAAATATGGTCAGCCCAATTATCTGACCGAATCACCAGGTCATCTAAGTAGGCATAACAATCTGGAATACCCATAAGCACCGTATTCACAAGACGCTGAAAGGTAGCTGGGGCGTTTCGAAGGCCAAATGCTAAAACATTATATTGGAGAAAGTTGTCGGGGGTCACAAATGCCGAAATCTCAGAGGCGCGAGGAGTTAGGCACTTGCCAATACCCCTTCAACAAGTCAATTTTAGTGACAAACTTAGCGGCACCAATGTTATCGATGCAGTCCTCCATTCTCGGGAGAGGGTAGGAGTCTGGCACCGTAACTGCATTTACTTTCCGAAAATCTGTGCAGAAGCGTGATGTTCCATCGGGTTTCGGGACAAGAATACAAGGCGAGCTCCATGGACTATGACTGAGCTTAGCCAAATTATTATTCAAGAGATATTGTACTTCCCGTTTCATGGCCTCACGTTTAGCAATATTAACCCGATATGGGTGTTGTCTAATTGGGGCAGCACCGTCCACATCAATATCATGGTGTATTACAGAGGTCTGAGACGGGTTATCACCAAAAAGAGTTGGGAACTCATGGATTAAATTCATTATATCAGACCTCTGAATATCTGATAAATCAGTAAGATGGGATGACAAATCTGACAGCATTTCTGAATTGGTCAGTCTAGCACATTGCTGTGGGGCATTCCGAAGCACAAGGCCATCCTCATCCTCTGTACCATCAAAACTGGGAGTAGGAACAGGGCTAGTACTAGAAATGTGGGACACAGGCAGAACTTTTTTAATATCTGACGGAGGCATTTCTCTGGGATGATATGCTTTAAGCATATTAATATGGCATACGCGTGACTGACGCTTACGATCGGGCGTTTGAATTACATAATTACTTTTGCTTAGTTTTTCCTCCACAGAGTAGGGACCAGAAAAACGGGCCGATAAAGCAGATCCAGCAACAGGCAACAAAACTAGGACCTGATCACCAGGTTTGAAACTGCGCTCAACAGCTTTCCAATCAAAACAACGCTTCATTTTACTCTGAGATGAAGTGAGCGACTCTTTAGCAAGGGAACAGGCATGGTGCAATTTCTCTTGAACCTGACAAACGTAATCCAACACATTAGACTTTACATCAGAAACAGACATGAACTGATCCTTCAACACTTTTAAAGGACCTCGAACGGTATGCCCAAACACTAGTTCAGCAGGACTGAACCCCAATGATTCCTGCACTGCTTCTCAAGAAGCGAACAGAATGTATGGCAGCCCATCCTCCCAGCCATTTCCGGTCTCCAGACAATATTTGCGGAGGGCAGATTTGAGAGTCTGATGCCAACGCTCTAGCGCCCCCTGACTCTCAGGGTGGTAGGCACTTGCGATCTGATGTTGAATAGACAAAGACTGCAAAAACTGTTGAAACTGCTTAGAAAGGAAGTTAGTACCTTGATCTGTTTGAATAACTTTCGGGAACCCAAATATTGAAAAAAACGTGTCAATGCTTTGATTACGTTCTTGGCAGTGATTATGCGCAATGCAATGGCTTCCGAAATCTAGTCGCCAGTGCACATTATTGTAAGCAAAAACTGTTGAACAGATTTCGCCTTTGGAAGCGGACCAACACAATCAACAATCACGTGCTCAAAAGGTTCGCCAAGTACAGGAATAGGACAGAGTGGGGCTGGTGGAATAACCTGGTTCGGTTTCCCCGCAATCTGACAAACGTGACAAGATTGGCAGTGCTTTGAAACAGCATTTTTAAGTCCTGGCCAAAAGAAATGCCTTAAAAACGCGATTATCGTCTTCAGAACTCCCAAATGACCAGACCATGAATTTTCATGTGCCAAAGCCAATACGCGTGCGGGTCGATATGCAGCGGGTACAACAATTTGATAAACCACACCCAATTCGTTTCCTTTAGTTAATGGAGAGGACCACTTCCTCATTAGCAACCCATTATCAACAAAATAAGCGATCGGCTTCTCTTTCATCACAACTGGGGTAACCACCATCTCAAAACACTTATGTAAGGACGAATCATTTTCCTGAGCGGCAACAAGTTGTTCACGAGTAGCAGGAAATTTAAGTGGAGATTCTTCTAGAGAGGAGGTAAGAAATTCATGTTGCTCTTTTCAGCAATCTCTTGAGGTTTGACCTCAGTACTGGAATCTCCGATTGCATACATGGTAATTTCTGTTCGATCAGAAATATCGTCAGTAAAAGTGGATGACAAAACAGATTGCGACAAATCAACTTCCTCGCCCCCATTTCTTAGATTGAGCTCGAAAAGTAAGCACACACGAGGGAACACAGCAGAATTTGAGGTAACGTTAGACAAGTCAGGCGTGGGACAGGATACGGGTTTATTTAGAACCTCAAGGACTGGATGCACTTTACCGCCCGGCAATATCATTTCCCATAATAAAATCAATGCCACTAACAGGCAAAGCGGTCCGTACTGCCACATTAAAATAACCCGTAACTAATTCAGTCTGAAAGATGAACTTTGGGTAAAGGGAACAGTATCAAAGGACATGTCAATTCCCTGAATTACCACGTTAGCACCACTATATGTCAGATCGAAACTGTTATGACATCGGCTAGCACAAAGGACGAAGCTCAGTGTCTCTTAAAATTCGAACAGGTTTTTGGTCGTTCGTATCTCCAGAAAGGGAAATAAAACCACTGAAAATAAACGGCTCAAAACCATCTTCGGATGGCATTCGGAAGCGTTCAAACATGGGGTGCTTTTGGGAAACAGTTCTTACAAAACCGGTTGGCTTAGCAGTGGCAGCATTTTTCTTTTTAAAGCCAAACAATTAGCTATCACATGCCCTACTTTGTGGCAGTAAAAACATTCTCGTTCTTCTTTTGATCGTACTGGGGCGATTTGAATTTTCCGTAATTCACCTGCTTTGGAACCGGGTAGCAGCCAGTTTAGATGCTTAGGTGGAACCAAACACAGTCTTATGAGTGAGTGCAAACTCATCTGCAAATATCGCAGCCTCAGACAAGGACATCACCTTACGTTTCATTTAGATAAACCACAACACTTTCTGGAACACAATTTTTAAACTCTTCTATTAAAATTAATTCTCGAAGAGAGCCATAGTCATGAACTTTACTTGCAGCACACCATTTGTCAAACAGAGTTCCCTTCTCTCGGGCAAACTCTACTTAATGATTGGGCTGAAGTTTTCTTTGATTTCTAAATTTTTTTGTCGGTAGGCCTCTGGCACCAATTCATATGCTCGAAGAATAGCTGCCTTTACAGCCTCATAGTCCATACTTTCTTCTAGTGTTAGTGTAGCCACGACATCTTGAGCTTTGCCAACAAGTTTGCACTGTAGCAAAGTTGTCCAAACTTCTTTGGGCCGCTTAAGAGCTACAGCCAAACGCTCAAACATGCTGAAATATGCATCTACCTCAGTTTCCCTGAAACAGGGTAGAGCCACATGTCTCCTGGACATCATAACCTGCCAAATCAAAAGGTGAGGACATATCTGAGTAACCATTGAGGCGTTTTGCTGTGCAGCGTTTTGTAACTCTAGCTGCCGCAATTTAACTTCTGCCTCCAATTCCAGTTCACGCTTAGCCAGCACAAACTCCTGTTCTTGTTTCTGTGCCCTCTCTCGTGCCTCAATCTCTGCCCTTCGTGCCTTCTCCTCAGCCTCAAACTTTAACCGAGCGAGACGGACCTTTAGCCGTGCATCGCTACCTGACCAAGTGGCACTTGCAGTATGGCTCAAACTTGGGCAAAGTTGGTGGAGGGGTAGTCGGAGGCATCTCCTCCTGCACTTTCACTGCTGGAGTAACACCAGCGCCCCAAGGAGACTCATGACTCACGCAAACAGGCACAGTAGGCTTATACATCAGGTGGGACACGAGGACAAACTGCAACAGGCAGAAACAAGAATTTTTAGTTCTACCAGGTTGTCTCTCACCTGTGACTTAATCTCTCTCTTCCGGAGAGCAGCAGGCACTACAAGACCAATATGATCTGCTATACTAAGCAGGTCAATTTTACGGCACTGATCCAGTGCATCATCTGACGGGTTTTCCAGAAATTCTTTTAAATCAAACAAAGACATTGTCTGTATATTGCACCACACCACAACAACCACACAATATTATCTTTACTAATTACTACAACTCAGCAGTCCACCAGGTGGCACTGCTCCCGGACAGCCCCCCACAATATGTTACAAAACCTCCACAGGCCTAGGGGTGCAGGAGGGGTAGGTAACTGGATGTTTAAAATTGGTAAGAACCGGGAGATGTTTAGGATGTAGTGATAAGCACAAATAATAATCACGAGGGACAAAGTAGCAACTCAGTGCACATAGGTTTACTGTGGTGCAAAACAGAATAAAAGAAAACAGGAACAAACAAGACAATGCAGACTCTCACAACCAAGGTCAAGGGACGCTGGATGTTGCCAAAAGAACAGCAAAACAAACTAGCTAAGAGAGCAATCTAACCTAGTGCATCAAGTACACAAAACAAAAAAAGCCTATCTACTCTAACTAGAATTATAAATACAGTGGTTGGCAACCACCCCTAAAAAGGCTAGTGGGTTTATACATCACAAATTGTACGGGCATATGTACAGGAGCCCCCAGTCTTACCTGTCCCAAGCCCTGGAAGTGAACACAAAGCAAACAAAATACACAGTCAAATGAATAGGGATAACAAAGACAAAATTAACATCACGGGCAGTTCGCACTAACACAACAAAAATCAAAACTAGGCAAAAACTCCAGAATAGCAAACAACCCAGGATTTTAAACAATGTGGTGGATCCGGGTTGGTTGACTGTTGGATGACACTGAAGCTTTTGATTGGTTGAAGTGGAACTGGGAAGGCTGTAATTAGTGGAGGCGGGCTTGATGATGAAGATTGACAGGCGGCTCAAACAAATGAAGTTGGTGGCAGATAAGGGCAAGCAAGTCAGACAAAACATACATTGCACGAATAGATGGAAATAAGAGATCAGATGGCATTAATGCATGACCCTTTATGGAATATGAGATTAAATGCCATTAAAACTTAACTCCATGTATAAATTCAAATACAGCAATGTTGAATTTTGAATGCTAATGTTAACTTGCTAATGCTATCGATCTAATGCTAGTGCTAATATCTGATCATTGTCATACTGTATGTGTCCTCTTTGATTGTAATAATTGATCACATGGCATTTAAGCATATCCCTTCATGTGAATTTGTGATGAGATGGCATTAAGGGTTAACCCTTAATGTATATATGCAAATACAGTAATGTTAAAATTTTAACTAATTCTAACTTACTAATGCTAGCCATCAAATGCTAGTGCAAATATTGGTCATTGTCATTATTATGTGTCCTTATGATGGAAGTCAGAGATATGAGATGTCATAAAAGCATAACCCTTCATGGCAATATGAGATTAAATGTCATTAAAAGCTTAACCCTTCTTGTATATATACAAATACAGCAATGTTAAAGTTTGAATGCTAATGCTAACTTGCTTATGCTAGCAATCTAATGGTAGTGCTAATATCTGTTCATTGTCATACTGAATGTGTCCTCTATGATGGAAATAAGAGATCAGATGGCATTGAACATAACCCTTCATGGCAATATGAGATTAGATGCCATTACAGCTTAACCCTTCTTGTAAATATGCAAATACAGTCATGTTAAAGTTTGAATGCTAATGCTAACTTGCTAATGCTAGCGATCTAATGCTACTGCTAATATCTGCTCATTGTCATCCTGTATGTGTCCTCTTTGATGGAAATAAGAGATCAGATGGCATTAAAGCATAAACCTTCATGGCAATATGAGATCAAGATGCATTAAAGCTTAACCTTCTTGTATATATGCAAATACAATCATGTTAAAGTTTGAATGCTAATGCTAACTTACTAATGCTAGCTTATCTAATGCTAGTGCTAATATCTGGTCATTTTCATACTGTTCGCGGTCCTATATGATGGATATAAGAGATCAGATGGGATTAAAGCATAACCCTTCATGGGAATATGAGATTAGATTGCATTAAAGCTTAACCCTTCTTGTATATATGCAAATACAGCAATGTTAAAGTTTGAATGCTAATGCTAACTTGCTAATAATGCTAAAGCTTTGTAGTATATCTAATGCTAGTGCTAATATCTGGTCATTTTAATACTGTACGTGTCCTTTATGATGGAAATATGATATCAGATGGCATTACAGCATAACCCTTCATGGGAATATGAGATTAAATGGCATTAAAGTTAACCTTTTGTATATATGCAAATACAGGAATGTTAAAGTTTGAATGCTAATGCTAACTTGCTAATGCTAGCGATCTAATGCTAGTGCTAATATCTGGTCATTGTCATCTTGTATGTGTCCTCTATGATGGAAATATGAGATCAGATGGCATTAAAGCATAACCCTTCATGTGAATATGAGATTAAATGGCATTAAAAGCTTAACCCTTCTTGTAAATATGCAAATACAGCAATGTTAAAAGTTTGAATGCTAATGCTAACTTGTTTAAAGCTAGTGATCTAATGCTAGTGCTAATAACTGGTCATTGTCAAACTGTATTTGTCCTCTATGATGGAAATAAGAGATCAGATGGCATTAAAGCATAACCTTCATGGGAATATGAGATTAAATGTCATTAAAGCTCAACCCTTCTTGTATATATGCAAATACAGCAGTGTTAAAGTTTGAATGCTAATGCTAACTTGCTAATGCTAGCGATTTAATGCTAGTGCTAATATCTGGTCATTGTCCTACTGTACGTGTCCTCTTTGATGGAAATAAATGATCAGATGGCATTGAAGCATATCCCTTCATGGGGAATATGTGATTAGATGGCATTAAAGCTTAACTCTTCTTGTATATATGCAAATACAGTAATGTTAAATTTGAATGCTAATGCTAACTTGCTAATGCTAGCGATATAATGATAGTGCTAATATCTGGTCATGTTCTTATTTACGCGTGTCCTTTATGATGGAAATATGATATCAGATGGCATTAAAGCATAACCCTTCATGGCTAACTTGTAAATGAATTTGAATGTTCTATTAATGGCATTAAAGCAATTACCCCAAACCCTGCTTGTATATATGCAAATACAGCAATGTTAAAGTTTGAATGCTAATGCTAATGCTTGCTAATGCTAGCGCATCTAAAAATGCTAATCACTGGTCATTGTCATACTGTATGTGTCCTCTTTGATGGTAATAATTGATCACATGGCATTTAAGCATATCCTTCATGTGAATATGTGATTAGATGGCATTAAAGCTTAACGCTTTGTACATATGCAAATACACTAATGTTAAAATTTGAATAAATGGCTACTAATGCTAATGCTAGCCATCTAAAAAAGTGCTTAATATCTGGTCATTGTCATCCTGTATGTGTCCTCTATGATGGATATAAGAGATCAGATGGCATTAAAGCATAAACCTTCATGGCAATATGAGATCAAATTGCATTAAAGCTTAACCCTTCTTGTATATATACAAATACAGCAATGTTAAAGTTTGAATGCTAATGTTAACTTTGCTAATGCTAGCCATCTAATGCTAGTGCTAATATCTGGTCATTTTTCATACTGTACTTGTCCTCTATGATGGTGTTACAACCCCCACAGGCCTAGGGGTGCAGGAGGGGTAGGTAACTGGATGTTTAAAATTGGTAAGAACCGGAGATCTTTTAGGATGTAGTGATAAGCACAAATAATAATAATACGAGGGACAAAGTAGCAACTCAGTGCACAAAGGTTTACTGTGGTGCAAAACAGAATAAAAGAAAACAGGAACAAACAAGACAATGCAGACTCTCACAACCAAGGTCAAGGGACGCTGGATGTTGCCAAAAAGAACAGCAAAACAAACTAGCTAAGAGAGAGCAATCTAACCTAGTGCATCAAGTACACAAAACAAAAGCCTATCTACTCTAACTAGCATTATAAATACAGTGGTTGGCAACCACCCCTAAAAGGCTAGTGGGTTTATACATCACAAATTCTACGGGCATATGTACAGGAGCCCCCAGTCTTACCCTGTCCCAAGCCCTGGAAGTGAACACAAAGCAAACAAAATACACAGTCAAATGAATAGGGATAACAAAGACAAAATTAACATACGGGCAGTTAGCACTAACACAACAAAATCAAAACTAGGCAAAAAACTCCAGAATAGCAAACAACTCAGGATTTTTTAAACAATGTGGTGGATCGGGTTGGTTGACTGTTAGATGACACGGAAGCTTTTGATTGGTTGAAGTGGAACTGGGAAGGCTATATTAGTGCAGGCAGGGGCTTGGATGATGAAGATTGACAGGCGGCTCAAACAAATGAAGTTGGTGGCAGATAAGGGCAAGCAAGTCAGACAAAACATACATTGCACGTATGCCTCCCCCTTAAGAACTAACTTAATCCTTTTATTAGTTTATACACTCAAAATTATCTAAATTTTCCATCTAATTTACAAAGAACATAATTACATTCCAATTTTTTATTTTTTTTTCCAGGGACTAAAACAATATACCTGTCTCCCTTACAAGTACACAATACATAACAGTAAGCCAAAATGGTCATTTTTTTTTTTTTCAATAATACTTGTGTGACACATTTAATACATGCAAAAACGCATCTCCAAAAATGCTCAGGGTTACATAGGCTACCCAAAATACGAGACAATGCATCAGCCAGTACATTTTCACTTCCTTTTTATGGTGAATGTTTAAATTATATTGTTGTAGAATCATTGATAGCGCATAGGCGCTGGTTCTGATTATACATTCAGGATAAAAACACCAATGGATTGTGGTCGTAAAGACTTCAACAGGGCGAACTCGAGCCCACATACGCCGAAGAACTGTAAAGGCTAATAAAAGTGCTAGTGCCTCCTTCTCGATGGTGCTATAGTTTAGTTGATGTTTATTAAATTTGCGAGAAAAGAAACGATGGGGGTGATCAATTCCATCAGAATCTTCTTGCAGCAATACTGCACCAGCTCCCAGAGCACTTGCATCAACCTCTAACTTAAACGATTGTGCAAAATCTGGAGCAGCGAAGTACAGGTGCACTGTATAGTAAAAGCTTAACAGCCTCAAAAGCACTTTGACAGTCTGAGGTCCACTTAAAAGGTGTCTTTGTACTAAGCGCGTCTGTTAAAAAGGAGCCCACGACAACCGAAGTTCCTACAAAAACTCCGATAATATCCGCCATTCTAGAAAACGGCGTAACTCACGCCCTAGTAGTAGGCACAGGAAACCAACAATCGCAGCAACCTTTGCTTCCAATGGCCTAACCTGGCCATTACCCACTTGTTTTCCCAGGTATGTTATGATCTTTACCAAATTCACATTTGGCAAGGTTCAGAGTTAATGTTGCTTGGGCCAACCTCTCAAACACAACAACAACACAGAAATATGGTCAGCCCAATTATCTGACCGAATCACCAGGTCATCTAAGTAGGCATAACAATCTGGAATACCCATAAGCACCGTATTCACAAGACGCTGAAAAGGTAGCTGGGGGCGTTTCAAGGCCAAATGCTAAAACATTATATTGGAGAAAGTTGTCGGGGTCACAAATGCGAAATCTCAGAGGCGCGAGGAGTTAGGCACTTGCCAATACCCCTTCAACAAGTCAATTTTAGTGACAAACTTAGCGGCACTAATGTTATCGATGCAGTCCTCCATTCTCGGAGAGGGTAGGAGTCTGGCAATCAGAACTGCATTTACTTTCCGAAAATCTATTGCAGAAGCGTGATGTTCCATCGGGTTTCGGGACAAGAATACAAGGCGTAGCTCCATGGACTATGACTGAGCTTAGCCAAATTATTATTCAAGAGATATTGTACTTCCGTTTCATGGCCTCACGTTTAGCAATATTAACCCGATATGGGTGTTGTCTAATTGGGGCAGCACCGTCCACATCAATATCATGGTGTATTACAGAGGTCTGAGACGGGTTATCACCAAAAAAGAGTTGGGAACTCATGGATTAAATTCATTATATCAGACCTCTGAATATCTGATAAATCAGTAAGATGGGATGACAAATCTGACAGCATTTTCTGAATTGGTCAGTCTAGCACATTGCTGTGGGGCATTCCGAAGCACAAGGCCATCCTCATCCTCTGTACCATCAAAACTGGGAGTAGGAACAGGGCTAGTACTAGAAATGTGGGACACAGGCAGAACTTTTTAATATCTGACGGAGGCATTTCTCTGGGATGATATGCTTTAAGCATATTAATATGGCATACGCGTGACTGACGCTTACGATCGGGCGTTTGAATTACATAATTACTTTTGCTTAGTTTTTTCCTCCACAGAGTAGGGACCAGAAAAACGGGCCGATAAAAGCAGATCCAGCAACAGGCAACAAAACTAGGACCTGATCACCAGGTTTGAAACTGCGCTCAACAGCTTTCCAATCAAAACAACGCTTCATTTTACTCTGAGATGAAGTGAGCGACTCTTTAGCAAGGGAACAGGCATGGTGCAATTTTCTTGAACCTGACAAACGTAATCCAACACATTAGACTTTACATCAGAAACAGACATGAACTGATCCTTCAACACTTTTAAAGGACCTCGAACGGTATGCCCCAAACACTAGTTCAGCAGGACTGAACCCCAATGATTCCTGCACTGCTTCTCAGAAGCGAACAGAATGTGGCAGCCCATCCTCCCAGCCATTTCCGGTCTCCAGACAATATTTGCGGAGGGCAGATTTGAGAGTCTGATGCCAACGCTCTAGCGCCCCCTGACTCTCTGACTCTCAGGGTGGTAGGCACTGCGATCTGATGTTGAATAGACAAAGACTGCAAAAACTGTTGAAACTGCTTAGAAAGGAAGTTAGTACCTTGATCTGTTTGAATAACTTTCGAACCCAAATATTGAAAAAAAAAAAACGTGTCAATGCTTTGATTACGTTCTTGGCAGTGATTGTGCGCCAATGCAATGGCTTCCGAAATCTAGTCGCAGTGCACATTATTGTAAGCAAAAACTGTTGAACAGATTTCGCCTTTGGAAGCGGACCAACACAATCAACAATCACGTGCTCAAAAGGTTCGCCAAGTACAGGAATAGGACAGAGTGGGGCTGGTGGAATAACCTGGTTCGGTTTCCCGCAATCTGACAAACGTGACAAGATTGGCAGTGCTTTTGAAACAACATTTTTAAGTCCTGGCCAAAAGAAATGCCTTAAAACGCGATTATACGTCTTCGTAACTCCCAAATGACCAGACCATGAATTTTCATGTGCCAAAGCCAATACGCGGCGTCGATATGCAACTTGGGTACAACAATTTGATAAACCACACCCAATTCGTTTCCTTTAGTTAATGGAGAGGACCACTTCCTCATTAGCAACCCATTATCAACAAAATAAGCGATCGGCTTCTCTTTCATCACAACTGGGGTAACCACCATCTCAAAAACACTTATGTAGGCCGAATCATTTTCCTGAGCGGCAACAAGTTGTTCACGAGTAGCAGGAAATTTAAGTGGAGATTCTTCTAGAGAGGAGGTAAGAAATTCATGTTGCTCTTTTTCAGCAATCTCTTGAGGTTTGACCTCAGTACTCGTCTCCGATTGCATACATGGTAATTTCTGTTCGATGCGAGAAATATCGTCAGTAAAAGTGGATGACAAAACAGATTGCGACAAATCAACTTCCTCGCCCCATTTCTTAGATTGAGCTCGAGTAAGCACACACGCAGGGAACACAGCAGAATTTGAGGTAACGTTAGACAAGTCAGACGTAGGACAGGATACGGGTTTATTTAGAACCTCAAGGACTGGATGCACTTTACCGCCGGCAATATCATTTCCCATAATAAAATCAATGCCACTAACAGGCAAAGCGGTCCGTACTGCCACATTAAAATAACCCGTAACTAATTCAGTCTGAAGATGAACTTTGGGTAAGGGAACAGTATCAAAGGACATGTCAATTCCCTGAATTACCACGTTCGCACCACTATATGTCAGATCCAAACTGTTATGACATCGGCTAGCACAAAGGACTGCGAAGCTCCAGTGTCTCTTAAAATTCGAACAGGTTTTTGGTCGTTCGTATCTCCAGAAAGGGAAATAAAACCACTGAAAATAAACGGCTCAAAACCATCTTCCGGATGGCATTCGGAAGCGTTCAAACATGGGGTGCTTTGGGAAACAGTTCTTACAAAACCGGTTGGCTTAGCAGTGGCAGCATTTTTCTTTTTTAAAGCCAAACAATTAGCTATCACATGCCCTACTTTGTGGCAGTAAAAAACATTCTCGTTCTTCTTTTTTGATCGTACTGGGGACGATTTCGAATTTTCCGGTAATTCACCTGCTTTGGAACTTCGGGTAGCAGCCAGTTTAGATGCTTGGGTGGAACCAAACACAGTCTTATGAGTGAGTGCAAACTCATCTGCAAATATCGCAGCCTCAGACAAGGACATCACCTTACGTTCATTTAGATAAACCACAACACTTTCTGGAACACAATTTTTAAACTCTTCTATTAAAATTAATTCTCGAAGAGAGCCATAGTCATGAACTTTACTTGCAGCACACCATTTGTCAAACAGAGTTCCCTTCTCTCGGGCAAACTCTACGAATGATTGGGCTGAAGTTTTCTTTTGATTTCTAAATTTTTGTCGGTAGGCCTCTGGCACCAATTCATATGCTCGAAGAATAGCTGCCTTTACAGCCTCATAGTCCATACTTTCTTCTAGTGTTAGTGTAGCCACGACATCTTGAGCTTTGCCAACAAGTTTGCACTGTAGCAAAGTTGTCCAAACTTCTTTGGGCCACTTAAGAGCTACAGCCAAGCGGCTCAAACATGCTGAAATATGCATCTACCTCAGTTTCCCTGAAACAGGGTAGAGCCACATGTCTCCTGACATCATAACCTGCCAAATCAAAAGGTGAGGACATATCTGGAGTAACCATTGAGGCGTTTTTTGCTGTGCAGCGTTTTGTAACTCTAGCTGCCGCAATTTAACTTCTGCCTCAATTCCAGTTTTACGCTTAGCCAGCACAAACTCCTGTTCTTGTTTCTGTGCCCTCTCTCGTGCCTCAATCTCTGCCCTTCGTGCCTTCTCCTCAGCCTCAAACTTTAACCGGCGAGCCGGACCTTTAGCCGTGCATCGCTACCTGACCAAGTGGCACTTGGCAGTATGGCTCAAACTTGGGCAAAGTTGGTGGAGGGGGTAGTCGGAGGCATCTCCTCCTGCACTTTCACTGCTGGAGTAACACCAGCGCCCCAAGGAGACTCATGACTCGCAACAGGCACAGTAGGCTTATATACATCAGGTGGGACACGAGGACAAACTGCAACAGGCTAAACAAGAATTTTAGTTCTACCAGGTTGTCTCTCACCTGTGACTTAATCTCTCTCTTCCGGAGAGCAGCAGGCACTACAAGACCAATATGATCTGCTATACTAAGCAGGTCAATTTTACGGCACTGATCCAGTGCATCATCTGACGGGTTTTCCAGAAATTCTTTTAAATCAAACAAAGACATTGTCTGTATATTGCACCACACCACAACAACCACACAATATTATCTTTACTAATTACTACAACTCAGCAGTCCACCAGGTGGCACTGCTCCCGGACGAGCCCCCACAATATGTTACAACCTCCACAGGCCTAGGGGTGCAGGAGGGGTAGGTAACTGGATGTTTAAAATTGGTAAGAACCGGGAGATGTTTAGGATGTAGTGATAAGCACAAATAATAATACGAGGGGACAAAGTAGCAACTCAGTGCACATAGGTTTACTGTGGTGCAAAACAGAATAAAGAAAACAGGAACAAACAAGACAATGCAGACTCTCACAACCAAGGTCAAGGGACGCTGGATGTTGCCAAAAGAACAGCAAAAACAAACTAGCTAAGAGAGAGCAATCTAACCTAGTGCATCAAGTACACAAAACAAAAGCCTATCTACTCTAACTAGAATTATAAATACAGTGGTTGGCAACCACCCCTAAAGGCTAGTGGGTTTATACATCACAAATTGTACGGGCATATGTACAGGAGCCCCCAGTCTTACCTGTCCCAAGCCCTGGAAGTGAACACAAAGCAAACAAAATACACAGTCAAATGAATAGGGATAACAAAGACAAAATTAACATACGGGCAGTTCGCACTAACACAACAAAATCAAAACTAGGCAAAAAACTCCAGAATAGCAAACAACTCAGGATTTTAAACAATGTGGTGGATCCGGGTTGGTTGACTGTTGGATGACACTGAAGCTTTTGATTGGTTGAAGTGGAACTGGGAAGGCTGTAATTAGTGGAGGCGGGGCTTGGATGATGAAGATTGACAGGCGGCTCAAACAAATGAAGTTGGTGGCAGATAAGGGCAAGCAAGTCAGACAAAACATACATTGCACGTAACAGATGGAAATAAGAGATCAGATGGCATTAATGCATGACCCTTTATGGGAATATGAGATTAAATGCCATTAAAGCTTAACCCTTCATGTATAAATTCAAATACAGCAATGTTGAATTTTGAATGCTAATGCTAACTTGCTAATGCTATCGATCTAATGCTAGTGCTAATATCTGATCATTGTCATACTGTATGTGTCCTCTTTGATTGTAATAATTGATCACATGGCATTTAAGCATATCCCTTCATGTGAATTTGTGATGAGATGGCATTAAGGGTTAACCCTTAATGTATATATGCAAATACAGTAATGTTAAAATTTGAATACTAATTCTAACTTACTAATGCTAGCCATCAAATGCTAGTGCAAATATCTCGTCATTGTCATCCTATATGTGTCCTTAATGATGGAAGTCAGAGATGAGATGTCATAAAAGCATAACCCTTCATGGCAATATGAGATTAAATGTCATTAAAGCTTAACCCTTCTTGTATATATACAAATACAGCAATGTTAAAGTTTGAATGCTAATGCTAAGTTGCTTATGCTAGCAATCTAATGGTAGTGCTAATATCTGTTCATTGTCATACTGTATGTGTCCTCTATGATGGGAATAAGAGATCAGATGGCATTGAAGCATAACCCTTCATGGCAATATGAGATTAGATGCCATTACAGCTTAACCCTTCTTGTAAATATGCAAATACAGTCATGTTAAAGTTTGAATGCTAATGCTAACTTGCTAATGCTAGCGATCTAATGCTACTGCTAATATCTGCTCATTGTCATCCTGTATGTGTCCTCTATGATGGAAATAAGAGATCAGATGGCATTAAAGCATAAACCTTCATGGCAATATGAGATTAGATAGCATTAAAGCTTAACCCTTCTTGTATATATGCAAATACAATCATGTTAAAGTTTGAATGCTAATGCTAACTTGCTAATGCTAGCGATCTAATGCTAGTGCTAATATCTGGTCATTTTTCATACTGTTCGTGTCCTCTATGATGAAATATGATGGAACCCTTCATGGGAATAGATTAGATTGCATTAAAGCTTAACCCTTCTTGTATATATGCAAATGCTAGCGATCTAATGCTAGTGCTAATATCTGGTCATTTTAATACTGTACGTGTCCTCTATGATGGAAATAAGAGATCAGATGGCATTACAGCATAACCCTTCATGGGAATATGAGATTAAATGTCATTAACGCTTAACACTTCTTGTATATATGCAAATACAGGAATGTTAAAGTTTGAATGCTAATGGTAACTTGCTAATGCTAGCGATCTAATGCTAGTGCTAATATCTGGTCATTGTCATCTTGTATGTGTCCTCTATGATGGAAATATGAGATCAGATGGCATTAAAGCATAACCCTTCATGGCAATATGAGATCAAATTGCATTAAAGCTTAACCCTTCTTGTAAATATGCAAATACAGCAATGTTAAAGTTTGAATGCTAATGCTAACTTGCTAAAGCTAGTGATCTAATGCTAGTGCTAATAACTGGTCATTTTCAAACTGTATTTGTCCTCTATGATGGAAATAAGAGATCAGATGGCATTAAAGCATAACCCTTCATGGGAATATGAGATTAAATGTCATTAAAGCTCAACCCTTCTTGTATATATGCAAATACAGCAGTGTTAAAGTTTGAATGCTAATGCTAACTTGCTAATGCTAGCGATTTAATGCTAGTGCTAATATCTGGTCATTGTCCTACTGTACGTGTCCTCTTTGATGGTAATAAATGATCACATGGCATTGAAGCATATCTCTTCATTGGAATATGTGATTAGATGGCATTAAAGCTTAACTCTTCTTATATATATACAAATACAGTAATGTTAAATTTGAATGCTAATGCTAACTTGCTAATGCTAGCGATATAATGATAGTGCTAATATCTGGTCATGTTCTTATTGTACGTGTCCTTTATGATGGAAATATGATATCAGATTGCATTAAAGCATAACCCTTCTTGTATAAATGCAAAAACAGCCATGTCAAAGTTTGAATGCTAATGCTAACTTGCTAATGGTAGCAATCTAATGCTACTGCAAATATCTGGTCATTGTCATACTGTATGTGTCCTCTATGATGGATATAAGAGATCAGATGGCATTAAAGCATAACCCTTCATGGCAATATGAGATTAAATTGCATTAAAGCTTAACCCTTCTTGTATATATACAAATACAGCAATGTCAAAGTTTGAATGCTAATGCTAACTTGCTAATGCTAGCGATCTAATGCTAGTGCTAATATCTGGTCATTGTCATACTGTATGTGTCCTCTTTGATGGTAATAATTGATCACATGGCATTTAAGCATATCCCTTCATGTGAATGTGATTAGATGGCATTAAAGCTTAACGCTTCTTGTACATATGCAAATACACTAATGTTAAAATTTGAATGCTAATGCTAACTCGCTAATGCTAGCCTTCTAATGCTAGTGCTAATATCTGGTCATTGTCATCCTGTATGTGTCCTCTATGATGGAAATAAGAGATCAGATGGCATTAATGCATAACCCTTCATGGCAATATGAGATCAAATTGCATTTAAGCTTAACCCTTACTGTATATATACAAATACAGCAATGTTAAAGTTTGAATGCTAATGCTAACTTGCTAATGCTAGCGATCTAATGCTAGTGCTAGTATCTGGTCATTTTCATACTGTACTTGTCCTCTATGATGGAAATAAGAGATCAGATGGCATTAAAGCATAACCCTTCATGGGAATATGAGATTAAATGCCATTAAAACTTAACCCTACATGTATAAATTCAAATACAGCAATGTTAAATTTTGAATGCTAATGCCAACTTGCTAATGCTATCGATCTAATGCTAGTGCTAAAATCTGGTCATTGTCATCCTGTATGTGTCCTCTATGATGGAAATAAGAGATCAGATGGCATTCAAGCATAACCCTTCATGGCAATATGAGTTTAAATGGCATTAAAGCTTAACCCTTCTTGTATATAGACAAATACAGCAATGTTAAAGTTTGAATGCTAATGCTAACTTGCTTATGCTAGCGATCTAATGCTAGTGCTAATATCTGTTCATTGTCATACTGAATGTGTCCACTATGATGGAAATAAGAGATCAGATGGCATTGAAGCATAACCTTTCATGGCAATATGTGATTAGATGCCATTAAAGCTTAACTCTTCTTGTAAATATGCAAATACAGTCATGTTAAAGTTTGAATGCTAATGCTAACTTGCTAATGTTAGCGATCTAATGCTAGTGCTAATATCTGGTCATTGTCAAACTGTAAGTGTCCTCTTTGATGGAAATAAGAGATCAGATTGCATTAAAGCATAACCCTTCATGGCAATATGACATCAAATTGCATTAAAGCTTAACCCTTCTTGTATTTTTGCAAATACAGTAATGTTAAAGTATGAATGCTAATGCTAACTTGCTAATGCTAGCGATTTAATGATAGTGCTAATATCTGGTCATTTTCATACTGTTCTTGTCCTCAATGATGGAAATAGGAGATCAGATTCATTTAAAGCATAAACCTTCATGGGAATATGAGATTAAATGGCATTAAAGCTTAACCCTTCTTGTATATATGCAAATACAGCATTGTGAAATTTTGAATGCTAATGCTAACTTACTAATGCTGGCGATCTAATGCTAGTGCTAATATCTGGTCATTTTCATCATGTACGTGTCATATATGATGGAAATAAGAGATCAGATGGCATTAAAGCATAACCCTTCTTCGGAATATGAGATTAGAAGGCATTAAAGCTTAACCCTTCTTGTATATATGCAAATACAATCATGTTAAAGTTTGAATGCTAATGCTAACTTGCTAATGCTAGCGATCTAATGCTAGTGCTAATATCTGGTCATTTTCATACTGTATGTGTCCTCTATGATGGAAATAAGAGATCAGATGGGATTAAAGCATAACCCTTCATGGGAATGTGAGATTAGATGGCATTAAAGCTTAACCCTTCTTGTATATATGCAAATACAGCAATGTAAAAGTTTGAATGCTAATGCTAACTTGCTAATGCTAGCGATATAATGATAGAGCTAATATCTGGTCATGTTCTTATTGTACGTGTCCTTTATGATGGAAATATGATATCAGATGGCATTAAAGCATATCCCTTCTTGAGAATATGATATTAAATGGCATTACAGCTTAACCCTTCTTGTATATATGCAAATACAGTAATGTTAAAGTTTGAATGCTAATGCTAACTTGCTAATGCTAGCGATCTAATGCTAATGCTAATCACTGGTCATTGTCAAACTGTACGTGTCCTCTTTGATGGTAATAATTGATCACATGGCATTTAAGCATGTCCCTTCATGTGAATATGTGATTAGATGGCATTAAAGCTTAACGCTTCTTGTATATATGCAAATACACTAATGTTAAAATTTGAATGCTAATGCTAACTTGCTAATGCTAGCCATCTAATGCTAGTGCTAATATCTGGTCATTGTCTTCCTGTATGTGTCCTCTATGATGGAAATAAGAGATCAGATGGCATTAAAGCATAACCCTTCTTGGGAATATGAGATTAAATGGCATTAAAGCTTCACCCTTCTGGTATGTATGCAAATTCAGCATTGTTAAAGTTTGAATGCTAATGCTAACTTGCTAATGCTAGCGATCTAATGCTAGTGCTAATATCTGGTCATTTTAATACTGTACGTGACCTCAATGATGGAAATAAGAGATCAGATGGCATTTAAGCATATCCCTTCATGTGAATATGTGATTAGATGGCATTAAAGCTTCACGCTTTTTGTATATATGCAAATACACTAATGTTAAAATTTGAATGCTAATGCTAACTTGCTAATGCTAGCCATCTAATGCTAGTGCTACTATCTGGTCATTTTCATACTGTTCGTGTCCTCTATGATTAAATAAGAGATCAGATGGCATTACAGCATAACCTTTCATGGGAAAATGAGATTAAATGGCATTAAAGCTTAACACTTCTTGTATATATGCAAATACAGCAATGTTAAAGTTTGAATGCTAATGGTAACTTGCTAATGCTAGCGATCTAATGCTAGTGCTAATATCTGGTCATGTTCTTATTGTACGTGTCCTCTATGATGGAAATAAGAGATCAGATGGCATTAAAGCATAACCCTTCATGGCAATATGAGATCAAATTGCATTAAAGCTTAACCCTTCTTGTATCTATACAAATACAGCTATGTTAAAGTTTGAATGCTAATGCTAACTTGCTAATGCTATCGATCTAATGCTAGTGCTAATATCTGATCATTGTCATACTGTATGTGTCCTCTTTGATTGTAATAATTGATCACATGGCATTTAAGCATATCCCTTCATGTGAATTTGTGATGAGATGGCATTAATGCTTAACCCTTAATGTATAGATGCAAATACAGTAATGTTAAAATTTGAATGCTAATTCTAACTTACTAATGCTAGCCATCAAATGCTAGTGCAAATATCTGGTCATTGTCATCCTGTATGTGTCCTTTATTATGGAAGTAAGAGATCAGATGGCATTAAAGCATAACCCTTCATGGCAATATGAGATTAAATGGCATTAAAGCTTAACCCTTCTTGTATATATACAAATACAGCAATGTTAAAGTTTGAATGCTAATGCTAACTTGCTTATGCTAGCAATCTAATGCTAGTGCTAATATCTGTTCATTGTCATACTGTATGTGTCCTCTATGATGGAAATAAGAGATCAGATGGCATTGAAGCATAACCCTTCATGGCAATATGAGATTAGATGCCATTACATCTTCACCCTTCTTGTAAATATGCAAATACAGTCATGTTAAAGTTTGAATGCTAATGCTAACTTGCTAATGCTATCGATCTAATGCTAGTGCTAATATCTGCTCATTGTCATCCTGTATGTGTCCTCGATGATGGAAATAAGAGATCAGATGGCATTAAAGCATAAACCTTCATGGCAATATGAGATCAAATTGCATTAAAGCTTAACCCTTCTTGTTTCTATACAAATACAGCAATGTTAAAGTTTGAATGCTAATGCTAACTTGCTAATGCTAGCCATCTAATGATAGTGTTAATATCTGTTCATGTTCTTGTATGTGTCCTTATGATGGAAATAAGATATCAGATGGCATTAAAGCATAACCCTTCTTGGGAATATGAGATTCAATGGCACAAATAACAAAATTCAGCATTGTTAAAATTTGCAGCTAATTCTAATTAGTGCTAATATCTGGTCATTTTAATACTGTACATGACCTCAATGATGGAAATAAGAGATCAGATGCATAATGATTAGATGGCATTAAAAATGCTTTTGTATATATAAATACACTAATGTTAAAGTTTGAATGCTAATGCTAAGCTAATGCTAGCCATCTAATGCTAGTGCTAATATCTGGTCATTGTTCTTACTGTACGTGTCCTTTATGATTAAATAAGAGATCAGATGGCATTACAGCATAACCCTTCATGGGAATATGAGATTAAATTGCATTAAAGCTTAACCCTTCTTGTATAAATTCAAATACAGCAATGTTAAAATTTGAATGCTAATGCTAAATTGCTAATGCTAGCGATCTAATGCTAGTGCAAATATCTGGTCATTTTCATACTGTACATGTCCTCTATGATGGAAATAAGAGATCAGATAGCATTAAAGCATCACCCTTCATGGGAATATGAGATTAAATGGCATTAAAAGCTTCAACCTTCTTGTATATATATAAATACAGCAATGTTAAAGTTTGAATGCTAATGCTAACTTGATAATGCTAGTGATCTAATGCTAATGCTAATATCTGGTCATTGTCAAACTGTACGTGTCCTCTTTGATGGTAATAATTGATCACATGGCATTTAAGCATATCCCTTCATGTGAGTATGTGATTAGATTGTATTAAAGCTTAGCGCTTATTGTATATATGCAAATACACTAATGTTAAAATTTGAATGCTAATGCTAACTTGCTAATGCTAGCCATCTAATGCTAGTGCTTATATCTGTTCATTGTCATCCTGTATGTGTCCTCTATGATGGAAATAAGAGATCAGATGGCATTAAAGCATAACCCTTCTTGGGAATATGAGATTAAATGGCATTAAAGCTTCACCCTTCTGGTATGTATGCAAATTCAGCATTGTTAAAGTTTGAATGCTAATGCTAACTTGCTAATGCTAGCGATCTAATGCTAGTGCTAATATCTGGTCATTTTAATACTGTACGTGACCTCAATGATGGAAATAAGAGATCAGATGGCATTTAAGCATATCCCTTCATGTGAATATGTGATTAGATGGCATTAAAGCTTCACGCTTTTTGTATATATGCAAATACACTAATGTTAAAATTTGAATGCTAATGCTAACTTGCTAATGCTAGCCATCTAATGCTAGTGCTAATATCTGGTCATTTTCATACTGTTCGTGTCCTCTATGATTAAATAAGAGATCAGATGGGATTATAGCATAACCTTTCATGGGAAAATGAGATTAAATGGCATTAAAGCTTAACACTTCTTGTATATATGCAAATACAGCAATGTTAAAGTTTGAATGCTAATGGTAACTTGCTAATGCTAGCGATCTAATGCTAGTGCTAATATCTGGTCATGTTCTTATTGTACGTGTCCTTTATGATGGAAATAAGAGATCAGATGGCATTAATGCATAACCCTTCATGGGAATATGAGATTAATTGGCATTAAAGCTTAGCCCTGCTTGTATATATGCAAATACAGCAATGTTAAAGTTTGAATTCTAATGCTAACTTGCTAATGTTAGCGATCTAATACTAGTGCTAATATCTGCTCATTGTCAAACTGTACGTGTCCTCTTTGATGTAAATAAGAGATCAGATGGCATTAAAGCATAACCCTTCATGGCAATATGAGATTAAATTGCATTAAAGCTTAACCCTTCTTGTATTTATGCAAATACAGTAATGTTAAAGTTTGAATGCTAATGCTAACTTGCTAATGCTAGCGATTTAATGATAGTGCTAATATCTGGTCATTTTCATACTGTTCTAGTCCTCTATGATGGAAATATGATATCAGATGGCATTAAAGCATAACCCTTCTTGGGAATATGAGATTCAATGGCATTAAAGCTTAACCCTTCTTGTATAAATTCAAATACAGCAATGTTAAAATTTGAATGCTAATGCTAAATTGCTAATGCTAGCGGTCCAATGCTAGTGTAAATATCTGGTCATTTTCATACTGTACGTGTCCTCTATGATGGAAATAAGACATCAGATGGCATTAAAGCATCACCCTTCATGGGAATATGAGATTAAATGGCATTAAAGCTTAACCCTGCTTGAATATATGCAAATACAGCAATGTTAAAGTTTGAATGCTAATGCGAACTTGCTAATGGCAGCGATCTAATGCTAGTGCTTATATCTTGCCATTTTCATACTGTGCGTGTCCTCTATGATGGAAATAAGAGATCAGATGGCATTAAAGCATAACCCTTCTTGGGAATATGAGATAAAATGGCATTAAAGCCTCACCCTTCTTGTCTTTATGCAAATACAGCAATGTTAATGTGTGAAAGCTAATGCAAACTTGCTAATGCTAGTGATCTTATGCTAGTGCTAATATCTGGTCATTTTCATACTGTTCGTGTCCTCTATGATGGAAATACGAGATCAGATGCCTTTAAAGCATAACCCTTCATGGGACTATAAGATTAAATGGCATTAAAGCTTAACCCTTCTTGTTTATACGCAAATACAGCAATGTTAAATTTTGAATTCTAATGTTAACTTGCTAATGCTAGCGATCTAATGCTAGTGCTAATATCTGGTCATTTTCATCATGTACGTGTCATATGTGATGGAAATAAGAGATCAGATGGCATTAAAGCATAACCCTTCATGGGAACATGAGATTAGATGGCATTAAAGCTTAACCCTTCTTGTATATATGTAAATACAATCATGTTAAAGTTTGAATGCTAATGCTAATTTGCTAATGCTAGCGATCAAATGCTAGGGCTAATATCTGGTCATTTTTATACTGTACGTGACCTCTATGATTGAAATAAGAGATCAGATGGCATTACAGCATAACCTTTCATGGGAATATGAAATTAAATGGCATTAAAGCTTAACACTTCTTGTATATATGCAAATACAGCAATGTTAAAGTTTGAATGCTAATGGTAACTTGCTAATGCTAGCGATTTAATGCTAGTGCTAATATCTGGTCACTGTCATTCTGTATGTGTCCTCTAAGATGGAAATATGGGATCAGATGGCATTAAAGCATAACCCTTCATGGGAATATGGGATTAAATTGCATTAAAGCTTAACCCTTCTTGTATATATGCAAACACAGCAATGTTAAAGTTTGAATGCGAATGCTAACTTGCTAATGCTAGTGATCTAATGCTAGTGCAAATATCTGCTCATTTTCATACTGTATTTGTCCTCTATGATGGAATTAAGAGATCAGATGACATTAAAGCATAACCCTTCATGGGAATATGAGAATAAATGCGATTAAAGCTCAACCCTTCTTGTATATATGCAAATACAGCAATGTTAAAGTTTGAATGCTAATGCTAACTTGCTAATGCTAGCGATTTAATGTTAGTGCTAATATCTGTTCATTTTCATGCTGTACGTGTCCTCTTTGATGGTAATAATTGTTCATATGGCTTTGAAGCATATCCCTTCATGGGAATATGTCATTAGATGGCATTAAAGCTTCACCCTTCTTGTATATATGCAAATACAGCAATGTTAATGTTTGAATGCTAATGCTCACTTGCTAATGCTAGCGATCTAATGTTAGTGCTAATATCTGGTCATTTTCATGCTGTACGTGTCCTCTATGATGGAAATAAGAGATCACATGTCATTGAAGCATAACCCTTCATGGGAATATGAGATTAGATGACATTAAAGCTTAACCCTTTTTGTAAATATGCAAATACAGTAATGTTAAAGTTTGAATGCTAATGCTAGCGATCTAATGCTAGTGCTAATATCTGGTCATTTTCATACTGTTCGTGTCCTCTATTATGGTAATCAGAGATCAGATGCCTTTAAAGCATAACCCTTCATGGGAATATGAGATTAAATGGCATTTAAGCTTAACCCTTCTAGTATACATGCAAATACAGCAATGTTAAAGTTTGAATGCTAATGCTAACTTGCCAATGCTAGCGATCTAATGCTAGTGCTAATATCTGGTCATTGTCATACTGTATGTGTCCTCTATGATGGAAATAAGAGATCAGATGGCATTAAAGCATAACCCTTCATGGGAATATGAGATTAAATGGCATTAAAGCTTAACGCTTCTTGTACATATGCAAATACAGCAATGTTAAGGTTTGAATTCTAATGCTAACTAGCTAATGCTTGCCATCTAATGCTAATGCTAATATCTGTTCATTTTCATACTGTATGTTTCCTCTATGATGGAAATAAGAGATCAGATGGCATTAAAGCATAACCCTTCATGGGAATATGAGATTAGATGGAATTAAAGCTTAACCCTTCTTGTATCCATGCAAATACAGCAATGTTAAAGTTTGAATGCTAATGCTAGCGATCTAATGCTAGTGCTAATATCTGGTCATTGTCATTCTGTACGTGTCCTCTTTGATGGTAATAATTGATCACATGGCATTTAAGCATTTCCCTTCATGGGAATATGTGATTAGATGGCATTAAAGCTTCACCCTTCTTGTATATATGCAAATACAACAATGTTAATGTTTGAATGCAAATGCTAACTTACTAATGCCAGCGATTTAATGTTAGTGCTAATATCTGGTCATTTTCATTCTGTGCGTGTCCTCTATGATGGAAATAAGAGATCACAAGTCATTGATGCATAACCCTTCATGGGAATATGAGATTAGATGGCATTAAAGCTTAACCCTTTTTGTAAATATGCAAATACAGTAATGTTAAAGTTTGAATGCTAATGCTAGCGATCTAATGCTATTGCTAATATCTGGTCATTGTCATACTGTATGTGTCCTCTATGATGGAAATAAGAGATCAGATGGCATTACAGCATAACCCTTCATTGGAATATGAGATTAAATGGCATTAAAGCTTAACCCTTCTTGTAAATATGCAAATAAGCAATGTTAATGTTTGAAAGCTTTGAATATAATGCTAGCGATCTAATGCTAGTGCTAATATCTGGTCATTGTCATACTGTTATGTGTCCTTTATGATGGTAATAAGAGATCAGATGGCATTTAAAGCATAACCCTTCATGGCAATATGAGATTAAATGGCATTAAAGCTTAACCCTTCTTGTATATATGCAAATACAGCAATGTTAAAGTTTGAATGCTAATGCTAACTTGCTAATGCTAGCGATCTAATGCTAGTGCTAATATCTGGTCATTTTCATACTGTATGTGTCCTCTATGATGGAAATAAGAGATCAGATGGCATTAAAGCATAACCCTTCATGGGAATATGAGATTAAATGGCATTAAAGCTTAACCCTTCTTGTATATATGCAAATACAGCAATGTTAAAGTTTGAATGCTAATGCTAACTTGCTAATGCTAGCGATCTAATGCTAATGCTAATATCTGGTCATTTTCATACTGTATGTGTCCTCTATGATGGAAATAAGAGATCAGATGGCATTAAAGCATAACCCTTCATGGGAATATGAGATTAAATGGCATTAAAGCTTAACCTTCTTGTATATATGCAAATACAGCAATGTTAAAGTTTGAATGCTAATGCTAACTTGCTAATGCTAGCGATCTAATGCTAGTGCTAATATCTGGTCATTTTCATTTTCATACTGTACGTGTCCTCTATGATGGAAATAAGAGATCAGATGGCATTCAAAAGCATAACCCTTCATGGAATATGAGATTAAATGGCATTAAAGCTGAACCTTTCTTGTATATATGCAAATACAGCAATGTTAAAGTTTGAATGCTAATGCTAATTTGCTAATGCTAGCGATCTAATGCTAGTGCTAATATCTGGTTCATTTTCATACTGTTAGTGTCCTCTATGATGGAAATAAGAGATCAGATGGCTTTAAAGCATAACCCTTCATGGGAACATGAGATTAAATGGCATTAAAGCTTAACCCTTCTTGTATATATGCAAATACAGCAATGTTAAAGTTTGAATGCTAATGCTAACTTGCTAATGCTAGCGATCTAATGCTAGTGCTAATATCTGGTTATTTTCATACTGTATGTGTCCTCTATAATGGAAATAAGAGATCAGATGGCATTAAAGCATAACCCTTCATGGGAATATGAGATTAAATGGCATTAAAGCTTAACCCTTCTTGTAAATATGCAAATACTGCAATGTTAAAGTTTGAATGATAATGCTAATGCTAGCGATCTAATGCTAGTGCTAATATCTGGTCATTGTCATATTTTTATGTGTCCTTTATGATGGAAATAAGAGATCAGATGGCATTAAAGCATAACCCTTCATGGGAATATCAGATTAAATGGCATTAAAGCTTAACCCTTCTTGTATATATGCAAATACAGCAATGTTAAAGTTTGAATGCTAATGCAAACTTGCTAATGCTAGCGATCTAATGCTAGTGCTAATATCTGGTCATTTTCATACCCTATGGTGTCCTCTATGATGGAAATAAGAGATCAGATGGCATTGCCTTAAAAGCATAACCCTTCATGGGAATATGAGATTAAATGGCATTAAAGCTTAACCCTTCTTGTACATATGCAAATACAGCAATGTTAAAGTTTGAATGCTAATGCTAACTTGCTAATGCTAGCGATCTAATGCTAGTGCTAATATCTGGTCATTTTCATACTGTTATGTGTCTTCTATGATGGTAATAAGAGATCAGATGCCTTAAAGCATAACCCTTCATGGGAATATGAGATTAAATGGCATTAAAGCTTAACCCTTCTTGTATATATGCAAATACAGCAATGTTAAAGTTTGAATGCTAATGCTAACTTGCTAATGCTAGCGAATTAATGCTAGTGCTAATATCTGGTTCATTTTCATACTGTATGTGTCCTCTATGATGGAAATAAGAGATCAGATGGCATTAAAGCATAACCCTTCATGGGAATATGAGATTAGATGGCATTAAAGCTTAACCCTTCTTGTATATATGCAAATACAGCAATGTTAAAGTTTGAATGCTAATGCTAGCGATCTAATGCTAGTGCTAATATCTGGTCATTGTCATACTGTATGTTCCTCTATGATGGAAATAAGAAGCATTAAAGATCAGATGGCATTAAAGCATAACCCTTCATGGGAATATGAGATTAATGGCATTAAAGCTAAACCCTTCTTGTATATATGCAAATACAGCAATGTTAAAGTTTGAATGCTAATGCTTAACCCTTCTAGCTAATGCAAATACAGCAATGTTAAAAATTTAATGCTAGTGCTAATATCTGGTCATTTTCATGCTGTCTGGTCATTTTCCTCTATGATGGAAATAAGAGATCAGATGGCATTAAAGCATAACCTTCATGGGAATATGAGATTAAATGTCATTAAAGCTTAAGCCTTCTTGTATAAAAGCAAATACAGCAATGATAAAGTTTGAATGCTAATGCTAACTTGCTAATGCTAGCGATCTAATGCTAGTGCTAATATATGGTCGTTTTCATACTCTTCGTGTCCTCTATGATGGAAATAAGAGATCAGATGCCTTTAAAGCATAACCCTTCATGGGAATATGAGATTAAATGGCATTTAAGCTTAACCCTTCTAGTATACATGCAAATACTGCAATGTTAAACTTTGAATGCTAATGCTAACTTGCCAATGCTAGCGATCTAATGCTAGTGCTAATATCTGGTCATTGTCATACTGTATGTGTCCTCTATGATGGAAATAAGAGATCAGATGGCATTAAAGCATGACCCTTCATGGGAATATGAGATTAAATGGCATTAAAGCTTAATCCTTCTTGTACATATGCAAATACAGCAATGTTAAGGTTTGAATTCTAATGCTAACTAGCTAATGCTAGCCATCTAATGCGAATGCTAATATCTGTTCATTTTCATACTGTTCGTGTCCTCTATTATGGTAATCAGAGATCAGATGCCTTTAAAGCAAAACCCTTCATGGGAATATGAGATTAAATGGCTTTAAAGCTTAACCCTTCTACTATATATGCCATTACAGCAAAGTTAAAGTTTGAATGCTAATGCTAACTTGCTAATGCTAGCGATCTAATGCTAGTGCTAATATCTGGTCATTGTCATACTGTATCTGTCCTCTATGATGGAAATAAGAGATTAGATGGCATTAAAGCATAACCCTTCATGGGAAAATGAGAATAAATGTCATTAAAGCTTAACCCTTCTTGTACATATGCAAATACAGCAATGTAAAAGTTTGAATGCTAATGCTAGCGATCTAATGCTAGTGCTAATATCTGATCATTGTCATACTGTATGTGTCCTCTATGATGGAAATAAGAGATCAGATGGCATTAAAGCATAATCCTTCATGGGAATATGAGATTAGATGGCATTAAAGCTTAACCCTTCTTGTATACATGCAAATACAGCAATGTTAAAGTTTGAATGCTAATGCTAGCGATCTAATGCTAGTGCTAATATCTGGTCATTGTCATACTGTATGTGTCCTCTATGATGGAAATAAGAGATCAGATGGCATTAAAGCATAACCCTTCATGGCAATATGAGATTAAATGGCATTAAAGCTTAACCCTTCTTGTATATATGCAAATACAGCAATGTTAAAGTTTGAATTCTAATGCTAACTTGCTAATTCTAGCGATCTAATGCTAATGCTAATATCTGGTCATTTTAATATTATACGTGTCCTCTATGATGGAAATAAGAGATCAGATGGCATTAAAGCATAACCCTTCATGGGAATATGAGATTAAATGGCATTAGTGCTGAACCTTTCTTGTATATATGCAAATACAGCAATGTTAAAGTTTGAATGCTAATGCTAAATTGCTAATGCTAGCGATCTATTGCTAGTGCTAATATCTGGTCATTTTCATATTATACGTGTCCTCTATGATGGAAATAAGAGATCAGATGGCATTAAAGCATAACCCTTCATGGGAATATGAGATTAAATGTCATTAAAGCTTAACCCTACTTGTATAGATGCAAATACAGCAATGTTAAAGTTTGAATGCTTATGCTAACTTCCTAATGCTAGCGATCTAATACTAGTGCTAATATCTGGTCATTGTCATTCTGTACGTGTCCTCTTTGATGGAAATAATTGATCACATGGCATTTAAAGCATAATCCCTTCATGGGAATAGTGATTAGATGGCATTAAAGCTTAACCCTTCTTGTATATATGCAAATACAGCAATGTTAAAGTTTGAATGCAAATACTAATGTTTAACTAATGCTAATGCTAGCGATCTAATGCTAGTGCAAATATCTGGTCATTTTCATACTGTCATTGTCCTCTATGATGGAAATAAGAGATCAGATGGCATTAAACCATAACCCTTCATGGGAATATGAGATTAAATGTCATTGAAGCTTAACCCTTCTTGTTTATAAGCAAATACAGCAATGTTCAAGTTTGAATGCTAATGCTAACTTGCTAATGCTAGCGATCTTATGCTAGTGCTAATATCTGGTCATTTTCGAACTGTGCGTGTCCTCTTTAATGGAAATAAAAGATCAGATGCCTTTAAAGCATAACCCTTCATGGGAATATGAGATTAAATGGCATTAAAGCTTAACCCTTCTTGTATATATGCAAATACAGCAATGTTAAAGTTTGAATGCTAATGCTAACTTGCTAATGCTAGCGATCTAATGCTAGTGCTAATATCTGGTTATTTTCATACTGTACGTGTCCTCTATGATGGAAATAAGAGATCAGATGGCATTAAAGCATAACCCTTCATGGGAATATGAGATTAAATGGCATTAAAGCTTAACCCTTCTTGTATATATGCAAATACAGCAATGTAAAGTTTGAATGCTAATGCTAACTTGCTAATGCTAGCGATCTAATGCTAGTGCTAATATCTGGTTATTTTCATACTGTACGTGTCCTCTATGATGGAAATAAGAGATCACATGGCATCAAAGCATAACCCTTCATGGGAATATGAGATTAAATGGCATTAAAGCTTAACCCTTCTTGTAAATATGCAAATACAGCAATGTTAAAGTTTGAATGCTAATGCTAACTTGCTAATGCTAGCGATCTAATGCTAGTGCTAATATCTGGTCATTTTCATATTTGTGTCCTCTATGATGGTAATAAGAGATCAGATGGCATTAAAGCATAACCCTTCATGGGAATATGAGATTAAATGGCATTTAAAGCTTAACCCTTCTTGTATATATGCAAATACAGCAATGTTAAAGTTTGAATGCTAATGCTAAACTTGCTAATGCTAGCGATCTAATGCTAGTGCTAATATCTGGTCATTTTTCATACTGTACGTGTCCTCTATGATGGAAATAAGAGATCAGATGGCATTGAAGCATAACCCTTCATGGGAATATGAGATTAAATGGCATTAAAGCTTAAACCCTTCTTGTACATATGCAAATACAGCAATGTTAAAGTTTGAATGCTAATGTTAACTTGCTAATGCTAGCGATCTAATGCTAGTGCTAATATCTGGTCATTTTCATACTGTTCGTGTCCTCTATGATGGAAATAAGAGATCAGATGCCTTTAAAGCATAACCCTTCATGGGAATATGAGATTAAATGGCATTAAAGCTTAACCCTTCTTGTATATATGCAAATACAGCAATGTTAAAGTTTGAATGCTAATGCTAAACTTTGCTAATGCTAGCAATGTTAAAGTTTGAATCTAATGCTAATGTGCTAATATCTGGTCATTTTCATACTGTACGTGTCCTCTATGATGGAAATAAGAGATCAGATGGCATTAAAGCATAACCCTTCATGGGAAAATGAGATTAAATGTCATTAAAGCTTAACCCTTCTTGTACATATGCAAATACAGCAATGTTAAAGTTTGAATGCTAATGCTAGCGATCTAATGCTAGTGCTAATATCTGATCATTGTCATACTGTATGTGTCCTCTATGATGGAAATAAGAGATCAGATGGCATTAAAGCATAACCCTTCATGGGAATATGAGATTAGATGGCATTAAAGCTTAACCCTTCTACTATATATGCCATTACAGCAAAGTTAAAGTTTGAATGCTAATGCTATCTTGCTAATGCTAGCGATCTAATGCTAGTTCTAATATCTGGTCATTGTCATACTGTGTGTGTCCTCTATGATGGAAATAAGAGATTAGATGGCATTAAAGCATAACCCTTCATGGGAAAATGAGAATAAATGTCATTAAAGCTTAACCCTTCTTGTACATATGCAAATACAGCAATGTTAAATGTTTGAATGCTAATGCTAATAGCGATCTAATGCTAGTGCTAATATCTGATCATTGTCATACTGTATGTGTCCTCTATGATGGAAATAAGAGATCAGATGGCATTAAAGCATAAACCTTCATGGGAATATGAGATTAGATGGCAGTAAAGCTTAACCCTTCTTGTATACATGCAAATACAGCAATGTTAAAGTTTGAATGCTAATGCTAGCGATCTAATGCTAGTGCTAATATCTGGTCATTGTCATTCTGTATGTGTCCTCTATGATGGAAATAAGAGATCAGATGGCATTAAAGCATAACCCTTCATGGCAATATGAGATTAAATGGCTTTAAAGCTTAACCCTACTGTATATATGCAAATACAGCAATGTTAAAGTTTGAATGCTAATGCTAACTTGCTAATTCTAGCGATCTAATGCTTATGCTAATATCTGGTCATTTTAATATTATACGTGTCCTCTATGATGGAAATAAGAGATCAGATGGCATTAAAGCATAACCCTTCATGGGAATATGAGATTAAATGTCATTAAAGCTTAACCCTACTTGTAGATATGCAAATACAGCAATGTTAAAGTTTGAATGCTTATGCTAACTTGCTAATGCTAGCGATCTAATGCTAGTGCTAATATCTGGTCATTGTCATTCTGTTCGTGTCCTCTTTGATGGTAATAATTGATCACATGGCATTTAAGCATATCCCATCATGGGAATATGTGATTAGATGGCATTAAAGCTTAGCCCTTCTTGTATATATGCAAATACAGCAATGTTAAAGTTTGAATGCTAATGCTAATGCTAGCGATCTAATGCTGTGCTAATATCTGGTCATTTTCATATTGTAATGATGGAAATAAGAGATCAGATGGCATTAAAAGCTTAACCCTTCATGGGAATATGAGATTAAATGGCATTAAAGCTAAACCCTTCTTGTATATATGCATATACAGCAATGTTAAAGTTTGAATGCTAATGCTAGCTTGCTAATGCTAGCCATCTAATGCTAATGCTAATATCTGTTCATTTTCATACTGTTCGTGTCCTCTATTATGGTAATAATAGATCAGATACCTTTAAAGCATAACCCTTCATGGGAATATGTGATTAAATGGCTTTAAAGCTTAACCCTTCTATTATATATGCCATTACAGCAATGTTAAAGTTTGAATGCTGATGCTAACTTGCTAATGCTAGCCATCTAATGCTAATGCTAATATCTGGTCATTGTCATACTGTATGTGTCCTCTATGATGGAAATAAGAGATCAGATGGCATTAAAGCATAACCCTTCACTGGAAAATGAGATTAAATGTCATTAAAGCTTAACCCTTCTTGTACATATGCAAATACAGCAATGTTAAAGTTTGAATGCTAATGCTAGCGATCTAATGCTAGTGCTAATATCTGATCATTGTCATATTGTATGTGTCCTCTATGATGGAAATAAGAGATCAGATGGCATTAAAGCATAACCCTTCATGGGAATATGAGATTAGATGGCATTAAAGCTTAACCCTTCTTGTCTACATGCAAATACAGCAATGTTAAAATTTAAATGCTAATGCTAGCGATCTAATGCTAGTGCTAATATCTTGTCATTGTCATACTGTATGTGTCCTCTAAGATGGAAATAACAGATCAGATGGCATTAAAGCATAACCCTTCATGGAAATATGAGATTAAATGGCAATAAAGCTTAACCCTTCTTGTATATATGCAAATACTGCAATGTTAAAGTTTGAATGCTAATGCTAAATTGCTAATGCTAGCGATCTAATGCTAATGCTAATATCTGGTCATTTTCATATTATACGTGTCCTCTATGATGGAAATAAGATATCAGATGGCATTAAAGCATAACCCTTCATGGGAATATGAGATTAAATGTCATTAAAGCTTAACCCTACTTGTATATATGCAAATACAGCAATGTTAAAGTTTGAATGCTTATGCTAACTTGCTAATGCTAGCGATCTAATACTAGTGCTAATATCTGGTCATTGTCATTCTGTACGTGTCCTCTTTGATGGTAATAATTGATCACATGGCATTTAAGCATATCCCCTCATGGGAATATGTGATGAGATGGCATTAAAGCTTCACCCTTCTTGTATACATGCAAATACAGCAATGTTAATGTTTGAATGCTAATGCTAACTTTCTAATGCCAGCGATTTAATGTTAGTGCTAATATCTGGTCATTTTCATTCTGTACGTGTCCTCTATGATGGAAACAAGAGATCACATGTCATTGAAGCATAACCCTTCATGGGAATATGAGATTAGATGGCATTAAAGCTTAACCCTTTTTGTAAATATGCAAATACAGTAATGTTAAAGTTTGAATGCTAATGCTAGCGATCTAATGCTAGTGCTAATATCTGGTCATTGTCATACTGTATGTGTCCTCTTTGATGGAAATAAGAGATCAGATGGCATTAAAGCATAACCCTTCATGGCTATATGAGATTCAATGGCATTAAAGCTTAACCCTTCTTGTATATATACAAATACAGCACTGTTAAAGTTTGAATGCTAATGCTAACTTGCTAATGCTAACGATCTAATGCTAGTGCTAATATCTTGTTATTTTCATACTGTACGTGTCCTCTATGATGGAAATAAGAGATCACATGGCATCAAAGCATAACCCTTCATGGGAATATGAGATTAAATTGGCATTAAAGCTTAACCCTTCTTGTAAATATGCAAATACTGTCATGTTAAAGTTTGAATGATAATTCTAGCGATCTAATGCTAGTGCTAATATCTGGTCATTGTCATACTTTATGTGTCCTTTATGATGGACATCAGAGATCAGATGGCAATAAAGCATAACCCTTCATGGCAATATCAGATTAAATGGCATTAAAGCTTAACCCTTCTTGTATTTATGCAAATACAGCAATGTTAAAGTTTGAATGCTAATGCTAGCGATCTAATGCTAGTGCTAATATCTGGTCATTTTCATACTGTTCGTGTCCTCGATAATGGAAATAAGAGATCAGATGGCATTGAAGCATAACCCTACATGTGATTATGAGATTATATGGCATTAAAGCTAAACCCTTCTTGTACATATGCAAATACAGCAATGTTAAAGTTTGAATGCTGATGCTAACTTGCTAATGCTTCGCGATCTAATGCTAGTCCTAATATCTGGTCGTTTTCATACTCTTCGTGTCCTCTATGATGGAAATAAGAGATCAGATGGCATTAAAGCATAACCCTTCATGGGAATATGAGATTAAATGGCATTAAAGCTTAACCCTTCTTGTACATATGCAAATACAGCAATGTTAAGGTTTGAATTCTAATGCTAACTAGCTAATGCTAGCCATCTAATGCTAATGCTAATATCTGTTCATTTTCATACTGTTCGTGTCCTCTATTATGGTAATAAGAGATCAGATGCCTTTAAAGCATAACCCTTCATGGGAATATGTGATTAAATGGCTTTAAAGCTTAACTCTTCTAGTATATATGCCATTACAGCAATGTTAAAGTTTGAATGCTAATGCTAACTTGCTAATGCTAGCGATCTAATGCTAGTGCTAATATCTGGTCATTGTCATACTGTATGTGTCCTCTATGATGGAAATAAGAGATCAGATGGCATTAAAGCATAACCCTTCATGGGAATATGAGATTAAATGGCATTAAAGCTTAACCCTTCTTGTTCATATGCAAATACAGCAATGTTAAAGTTTGAATTCTAATGCTAACTTGCTAATGCTAGTCATCTAATGCTAATGCTAATATCTGTTCATTTGCATACTGTTCGTGTCCTCTATTATGGTAATAAGAGATCAGATGCCTTTAAAGCATAACCCTTCATGGGAATATGTGATTAAATGGCTTTAAAGCTTAACTCTTCTAGTATATATGCCATTACAGCAATGTTAAAGTTTGAATGCTAATGCTAACTTGCTAATGCTAGCGATCTAATGCTAGTGCTAATATCTGGTCATTGTCATACTGTATGTGTCCTCTATGATGGAAATAAGAGATCAGATGGCATTAAAGCATAACCCTTCATTGGAAAATGAGATTATATGTCATTAAAGCTTAACCCTTCTTGTACATATGCAAATACAGCAATGTTAAAGTTTGAATGCTACTGCTAGCGATCTAATGCTAGTGCTAATATCTGATCATTGTCATGTTGTAAGTGTCCTCTATGATGGAAATAAGAGATCAGATGGCAGTAAAGCATAACCCTTCATGGGAATATGAGATTAGATGGCATTAAAGCTTAACCCTTCTTGTCTACATGCAAATACAGCAATGTTAATGTTTAAATGCTAATGCTAGCGATCTAATGCTAGTGCTAATATCTTGTCATTGTCATACTGTATGTGTCCTCTATGATGTAAATAACAGATCAGATGGCATTAAAGCATAACCCTTCATGGAAATATGAGATTAAATGGCATTAAAGCTTAACCCTTCTTCTATATATGCAAATACAGCAATGTTAAAGTTTGAATGCTAATGCTAACTTGCTAATGCTAGCGATCTAATACTAGTGCTAATATCTGGTCATTGTCATTCTGTACGTGTCCTCTTTGATGGTAATAATTGATCACATGGCATTTAAGCATATCCCTTCATGGGAAAATGTGATTAGATGGCATTAAAGCTTCACCCTTCTTGTATACATGCAAATACAGAAATGTTTATGTTTGAATGCTAATGCTAACTTTCTAATGCCAGCGATTTAATGTTAGTGCTAATATCTGGTCATTTTCATTCTGTACGTGTCCTCCATGATGGAAACAAGAGATCACATGTCATTGAAGCATAACCCTTCATGGGAATATGAGATTAAATGGCATTAACGCTTAACCCTTCTTGTACATATGCAAATACAGCAATGTTAAAGTTTGAATTCTAATGCTAACTTGCTAATGCTAGCCATCTAATGCTAATGCTAATATCTGTTCATTTTCATACTGTTCGTGTCCTCTATTATGGTAATAAGAGATCAGATGCCTTTAAAGCATAACCCTTCATGGGAATATGTGATTAAATGGCTTTAAAGCTTAACCCTTCTAGTATATATGCCATTACAGCAATGTTAAAGTTTGAATGCTAATGCTAACTTGCTAATGCTAGCGATCTAATGCTAGTGCTAATATCTGGTCATTGTCATACTGTATGTGTCCTCTATGATGGAAATAAGAGATCAGATGGCATTCAAGCATAACCCTTCATGGGAAAATGAGATTAAATGTCATTAAAGCTTAACCCTTCTTGTACATATGCAAAAACAGCAATGTTAAAGTTTGAATGCTAATGCTAGCGATCTAATGCTAGTGCTAATATCTGATCATTTTCATATTGTATGTGTCCTCTATGATGGAAATAAGAGATCAGTTGGCATTAAAGCATAACCCTTCATGGGAATATGAGATTAGATGGCATTAAAGCTTAACCCTTCTTGTCTACATGCAAATACAGCAATGTTAAAGTTTGAATGCTTTTGCTAACTTGCTAATGCTAGCGTTCTAATGCTAGTGCTAATATCTTGTCATTGTCATACTGTATGTGTCCTCTATGATGGACATAAGAGATCAGATGGCATTAAAGCATAACCCTTCATGGCAATATGAGATTAAATGGCATTAAAGCTTAACCCTTCTTGTATATATGCAAATACAGCAATGTTAAAGTTTGAATGCTAATGCTAACTTGCTAATTCTAGCGATCTAATGCTAATGCTAATATCTGGTCATTTTAATATTATACGTGTCCTCTATGATGGAAATAAGAGATCAGATGGAATTAAAGCAAAACCCTTCATGCGATATGAGATTAAATGGCATTAGTGCTGAACCTTTCTTGTATATATGCAAATACAGCAATGTTAAAGTTTGAATGCTAATGCTAAATTGCTAATTCTAGCGATCTATTGCTAGTGCTAATATCTGGTCATTTTCATATTATACGTGTCCTCTATGATGGTAATAAGAGATCAGATGCCTTCAAAGCATAACCCTTCATGGAAATATGAGATTAAATGGCATTAGAGATGAACCTTTCTTTTATATATGCAAATACAGCAATGTTAAAGTTTGAATGCTAATGCTAAATTGCTAATGCTAGCGATCTAATACTAGTGCTAATATATGGTCATTGTCATTCTGTGCGTGTCCTCTTTGATGGTTATAATTGATCACATGGCATTTAAGCATATCCCTTCAAGGGAATATGTGATTAGATGGCATTAAAGCTTCACCCTTCTTGTATGTATGCAAATACAGCAATGTTAATGTTTGAATGCTAATGCTAACTTGCTAATGCTAGCTATTTAATGTTAGTGCTAATATCTGGTCATTGTCATACTGTATATGTCCTCTATGATGGAAATAAGAGATCAGATGGCAATAAAGCATAACCCTTCATGGCAATATCAGATCAAATGGCTTTAAAGCTTAACCCTTCTTGTATATATGCAAATACAGCAATGTTAAAGTTTGAATGCTAATGCTAGCGATCTAATGCTAGTGCTAATATCTGGTCATTTTCATACTGTATGTGTCCTCGATGATGGAAATAAGAGATCAGATGGCATTGAAGCATAACCCTTCATGGGAATATGAGATTAAATGGCATTAAAGCTAAACCCTTCTTGTGCATATGCAAATACAGCAATGATGAAGTTTGAATGCTGATGCTAACTTGATAATGCTAGCGATCTAATGCTAGTGCTAATATCTGGTCGTTCTCATACTCTTCGTGTCCTCTATGATGGAAATAAGAGATCAGATGGCATTAAAGCATAACCCTTCATGGGAATATGAGATTAAATGGCATTAAAGCTTAACCCTTCTTGTACATATGCAAATACAGCAATGTTAAGGTTTGAATTCTAATGCTAACTAGCTAATGCTAGCCATCTAATGCTAATGCTAATATCTGTTCATTTTCATACTGTTCGTGTCCTCTTTTATGGTTATCAGAGATCAGATGCCTTTAAAGCATAACCCTTCATGGGAATATGAGATTAAATGGCTTTAAAGCTTAACCCTTCTTGTATATATGCAAATTACAGCAAAGTTAAAAGTTTGAATGCTAATGCTAACTTGCTAATGTCAGCGATCTAATGCTAGTGCTAATATCTGGTCATTGTCATACTGTATGTGTCCTCTATGATGGAAATAAGAGATCAGATGGCATTAAAGCATAACCCTTCATGGGAAAATGAGAATAAATGTCATTAAAGCTTAACCCTTCTTGTACATATGCAAATACAGCAATGTCAAAGTTTGAATGCTAATGCTAGCGATCTAATGCTAGTGCTAATATCTGGTCATTGTCATACTGTATGTGTCCTCTATGATGGAAATAAGAGATCAGATGGCATTAAAGCATAACCCTTCATGGGAATATGAGATTAAATGGCATTAAATGGGAAAATCAGAATAAAAAACCCTTCTTGTACATATGCAAATACAGCAATGTTAAAGTTTGAATGCTAATGCTAACTTGCTAATCTAATGCTAGTGCTAATATCTGGTTATTGTCATACTGTATGTGTCCTCTATGATGGAAATAAGAGATCAGATGGCATTATAGCATAACCCTTCATGGCAATATGAGATTAATTGGCATTAAAGCATAACCCTTCTTGTATATATGCAAATACAGCAATGTCAAAGTTTGAATGCTAATGCTAACTTGCTAATTCTAGCCATCTAATGCTAATGCTAATATCTGGTCATTTTAATATTATACGTGTCCTCTATGATGGAAATAAGAGATCAGATGGCATTAAAGCATAACCCTTCATGGGAATATGAGATTAAATGGCATTAGTGCTGAACCTTTCTTGTATATATGCAAATACAGCAATGTTAAAGTTTGAATGCAAATGCTAAATTGCTAATCCTAGCGATCTATTGCTAGTGCTAATATCTGGTCATTTTCATATTATACGTGTCCTCTATGATGGAAATAAGAGATCAGATGGCATTAAAGCATAACCCTTCATGGGAATATGAGATTAAATGTCATTAAAGCTTTACCCTACTTGTATAAATGCAAATACAGCAATGTTAAAGTTTGAATGCTTATGCTAACTTGCTAATGCTAGCGATCTAATACTAGTGCTAATATCTGGTCATTGTCATTCTGTACGTGTCCTCTTTGATGGTAATAATTGATCACATGGCATTTAAGCATATCCCTTCATGGGAATATGTGATTAAATGGCATTAAAGCTTCACCCTTCTTGTATATATGCAAATACAGCAATGTTAATGTTTGAATACTAATGCTAACTTTCTAATGCCAGCGATTTAATGTAAGTGCTAATATCTGGTCATTTTCATTCTGTATGTGTCCTCTATGATGGAAATAAGAGATCATATGGCATTAAAGCATAACCCTTCATGGGAATATGAGATTAAATGGCATTAAAGCTTAACCCTTCTTGTACATATGCAAATACAGCAATGTTAAGGTTTGAATTCTAATGCTAACTAGCTAATGCTAGCCATCTAATGCTAATGCTAATATCTGTTCATTTCATACTGTATGTGTCCTCTATTATGGTAATCAGAGATCAGATGCCTTTAAAGCATAACCCTTCATGGGAATATGAGATTAAATGGCTTTAAAGCTTAACCCTTCTTGTATATATGCCATTACAGCAAAGTTAAAGTTTGAATGCTAATGCTAGCGATCTAATGCTAGTGCTAATATCTGGTCATTGTCATACTGTATGTGTCCTCTATGATGGAAATAAGAGATTAGATGGCATTAAAGCATAACCCTTCATGGGAAAATGAGAATAAATGTCATTAAAGCTTAACCCTTCTTGTACATATGCAAATACAGCAATGTTAAAGTTTGAATGCTAATGCTAGCGATCTAATGCTAGTGCTAATATCTGATCATTGTCATACTGTATGTGTCCTCTTTGATGGAAATAAGAGATCCGATGGCATTAAAGCATAACCCTTCATGGGAATATGAGATTAGATTGCATTAAAGCTTAACCCTTCTTGTATACATGCAAATACAGCAATGTTTAAAAATGTTTGAATGCTAATGCTAGCGATCTAATGCTAATGCTAATATCTGGTCATTGTCATACTGTATGTGTCCTCTATGATGGAAATAAGAGATCAGATGGCATTAAAGCATAACCCTTCATGGCAATATGAGATTAAATGGCATTAAAGCTTAACCCTTCTTGTATATATGCAAATACAGCAATGTTAAAGTTTGAATGCTAATGCTAACTTGCTAATTCTAGCGATCTAATGCTAATGCTAATATCTGGTCATTTTAATATTATACGTGTCCTCTATGATGGAAATAAGAGATCAGATGGCATTAAAGCATAACCCTTCATGGGAATATGAGATTAATTGGCATTAGTGCTGAACCTTTCTTGTATATATGCAAATACAGCAATGTTAAAAGTTTGGATGCTAATGCTAAATGCTAAATTGCTGCTAAATGCTAGCGATCCATTGCTAGTGCTAATATCTGGTCATTGTCATTCTGTACGTGTCCTCTTTGATGGTAATAATTGATCACATGGCATTTAAGCATATCCCTTCATGGGAATATGTGATTAGATGGCATTAAAGCTTCACCCTTCTTGTATATATGCAAATACAGCAATGTTAAAGTTTGAATGCTAATGCTAGCGATCTAATGCTAGTGCTAATATCTGGTCATTTTCATACTGTACGTGTCCTCTATGATGGAAATAAGAGATCACATGTCATTGAATCATAACCCTTCATGGCAATATCAGATTAAATGGCATTAAAGCTTAACCCTTCTTGTATATATGCAAATACAGCAATGTTAAAGTTTGAATGCTAATGCTAGCGATCTAATGCTAGTGCTAATATCTGGTCATTTTCATACTGTACGTGTCCTCGATGATGGAAATAAGAGATCAGATGGCATTGAAGCCTGACCCTTCATGGGAATATGAGATTAAATGGCATGAAAGCTAAACCCTTCTTGTATATATGCATATACAGCAATGTTAAAGTTTGAATGCTGATGCTAACTTGCTAATGCTAGCGATCTAATGCTAGTGCTAATATCTGGTCGTTTTCATGCTCTTCGTGTTCTCTATGATGGAAGTAAGAGATCAGATGCCTTTAAAGCATAACCCTTCATGGGAATATGAGATTAAATGGCATTTAATCTTAACCCTACTAGTATACATGCAAATACAGCAATGTTAAAGTTTGAATGCTAATGCGAACTTGCCAATGCTAGCGATCTAATGCTAGTGCTAATATCTGGTCATTGTCATACTGTAGGTGTACTCTATGATGGAAATAAGAGATCAGATGGCATTAAAGCATAACCCTTCATGGGAATATGAGATTAAATGGCATTAAAGCTTAACCCTTCTTGTACATATGCAAATACAGCAATGTTAAAGTTTGAATTCTAATGCTAACTTGCTAATGCTAGCCATCTAATGCTAATGCTAATATCTGTTCATTTTCATACTGTTCATGTCCTCTATTATGGTAATAAGAGATCAGATGCCTTTAAAGCATAACCCTTCATGGGAATATGAGATTAAATGGCTTTAAAGCTTAACCCTTCTAGTATATATGCCATTACAGCAATGTTAAAGTTTGAATGCTAATGCTAGCGCTCTAATGCTAGTGCTAATATCTTAACATTGTCATACTGTATGTGTCCTTTATGATGGAAATAAGAGATCAGATGGCATTAAAGCATAACCCTTCATGGGAATATGAGATTAAATGGCATTAATGCTGAACCTTTCTTGTATATATGCAAATACAGCAATGTTAAAGTTTGAATTCTAATGCTAACTTGCTAATGCTAGCCATCTAATGCTAATGCTAATATCTGGTTTAATTCATACTGTACTTGACCTCTATGATGGAAATAAGAGATCAGATGGCATTAAAGCATAACCCTTCATGGGAATATGAGATTAAATGGCATTAAAGCTTAACCCTTCTTGTATATATGCAAATACAGCAATGTTAAAGTTTGAATGCTTATGCTAACTTGCTAATGCTAGCGATCTAATACTAGTGCTAATATCTGGTCTTTGTCATACTGTACGTGTCCTCTTTGATGGTAATAATAGATCACATGGTATTTAAGCATATCCCTTCATGGGATTATGTGATTAGATGGCATTCAAGCTTCACCCTTCTTGTTTATATGCAAATACAGCAATGTTAATGTTTGAATGCTAATGCTAATTTGCTAATGCTAGCCATTTAATGTTAGTGCTAATATCTGGTCATTTTCATGCTGTACGTGTCCTCTATGATGGAAATAAGAGATCAGATGGCATCAAAGCATAACCCTTCATGGGAATATGAGATTAGTTGGCATTAAAGCTTAAACCTTCTTGTAAATATGCAAATACTGTCATGTTAAAGTTTGAATGATAATGCTAGCGATCTTATGCTAGTGCTAATATCTGGTCATTGTCATACTTTATGTGTCCTTTATGATGGACATAAGAGATCAGATGGCAATAAAGCATAACCCTTCATGGCAATATCAGATTAAATGGCATTAAAGCTTAACCCTTCTTGTATATATGCAAATACAGGAATGTTAAAGCTTGAATGCTAATGCTAGCGATCTAATGCTAGTGCTAATATCTGGTCATTTTCATACTGTACGTGTCCTCGATGATGGAAATAAGAGATCAGATGGCATTGAAGCAAAAACCCTTCATGGGAATATGAGATTAAATGGCATTAAAGCTAAACCCTTCTTGTACATATGCAAATACAGCAATGTTAAAGTTTGAATGCTGATGCTAACTTGCTAATGCTAGCGATCTAATGCTAGTGCTAATATCTGGTCGTTTTCATACTCTTCGTGTCCTCTATGATGGAAATAAGAGATCAGATGCCTTTAAAGCATAACCCTTCATGGGAATATGAGATTAAATGGCATTTAAGCTTAACCCTACTAGTATACATGCAAATACAGCAATGTTAAAGTTTGAATGCTAATGCGAACTTGCCAATGCTAGCGACCAAATGCTAGTGCTATTATCTGGTCATTGTCATACTGTATGTGTACTCTATGATGGAAATAAGAGATCAGATGGCATTAAAGCATAACCCTTCATGGGAATATGAGATTAGTTGGCATTAAAGCTTAACCCTTCTTGTACATATGCAAATACAGCAAAGTTAAAGTTTGAATTCTAATGCTAACTTGCTAATGCTAGCCATCTAATGCTAATGCTAATATCTGTTCATTTTCATACTGTTCATGTCCTCTATTATGGTAATAAGAGATCAGATGCCTTTAAAGCATAACCCTTCATGGGAATATGAGATTAAATGGCTTTAAAGCTTAACCCTTCTAGTATATATGCCATTACAGCAATGTTAAAGTATGAATGCTAATGCTAACGCTCTAAAGCTTGTGCTAATGTCTGATCATTGTCATACTGTATGAGTCCTTTAAGATGGAAATAAGAGATCAGATGGCATTAAAGCATAACCCTTCATGGGAATATGAGATTAGATGGCATTAAAGCTTAACCCTTCTTGCATACATGCAAATACAGCAATATTAAAGTTTCAATGCTAATGCTAGCGATCTATTGCTAGTGCTAATATCTGGTCATTGTCATACTGTATGTGTCCTCTATGATGGAAATAAGAGATCAGATCGCATTAAAGCATAACCCTTCATGGCAATATGAGATTAATGGCATTAAAGCTTAACCCTTCTTGTATATATGCAAATACAGCAATGTTAAAGTTTGAATGATAATGCTAACTTGCTAATTCTAGCGATCTCATGCTAATGCTAATATCTGGTCATTTTCATATTATACGTGTCCTCTATGATGGAAATAAGAGATCAGATGGCATTAAAGCATAACCCTTCATGGGAATATGAGATTAAATGTCATTGAAAGCTTAAGCTTTCTTGTATAAAAGCAAATACAGTAATGTTAAAGTTTGAATGCTAATGCTAACTTGCTAATGCTAGCGATCTAATGCTAGTGCTAATATCTGGTCATTTTCATACTGTTCTTGTCCTCTTTAATGGAAATAAAAGATCAGATGCCTTTAAAGCATAAACCTTCATGGGAATATGAGATTAAATGGCATTAATGCTGAACCTTTCTTGTATATATGCAAATACAGCAATGTTAAAGTTTGAATGCTAATGCTAAATTGCTAATGCTAGCGATCTATTGCTAGTGCTAATATCTGGTTTAATTCATACTGTACGTGACCTCTATGATGGAAATAAGAGATCAGATGCCATTAAAGCATAACCCTTCATGGGAATATGAGATTAAATGGCATTAAAGCTTAACCCTTCTTGTATATATGCAAATACAGCAATGTTAAAGTTTGAATGCTTATGCTAACTTGCTAATGCTAGCGATCTAATACTAGTGCTAATATCTGGTCATTGTCATACTGTACGTGTCCTCTTTGATGGTAATAATAGATCACATGGTATTTAAGCATATCCCTTCATGGGATTATGTGATTAGATGGCATTCAAGCTTCACCCTTCTTGTTTATATGCAAATACAGCAATGTTAATGTTTGAATGCTAATGCTAATTTGCTAATGCTAGCGATTTAATGTTAGTGCTAATATCTGGTCATTTTCATGCTGTACGTGTCCTCTATGATGGAAATGAGAGATCACCTGTCATTGAAGCATAACCCTTCATGGGAATATGAGATTAGATGGCATTAAAGCTTAACCCTTTTTGTAAATATGCAAATACAGTAATGTCAAAGTTTGAATGCTAATGCTAGCGATCTAATGCTAGTGCTAATATCTGGTCATTGTCATACTGTATGTGTCCTCTATGATGGAAATAAGAGATCAGATGGCATTAAAGCATAACCCTTCATGGCTATATGAGATTCAATGGCATTAAAGCTTAACCCTTCTTGTATATATACAAATACAGCAATGTTAAAGTTTGAATGCTAATGATAACTTGCTAATGCTAACGATCTAATGCTAGTGCTAATATCTTGTTATTTTCATACTGTACGTGTCCTCTATGATGGAAATAAGAGATCAGATGGCATCAAAGCATAACCCTTCATGGGAATATGAGATTTGTTGGCATTAAAGCTTAAACCTTCTTGTAAATATGCAAATACTGTCATGTTAAAGTTTGAATGATAATGCTAGCGATCTTATGCTAGTGCTAATATCTGGTCATTGTCATACTTTATGTGTCCTCGATGATGGAAATAAGAGATCAGATGGCATTGAAGCAAAACCCTTCATGGGAATATGAGATTAAATGGCATTAAAGCTAAACCCTTCTTGTACATATGCAAATATAGCAATGTTAAAGTTTGAATGCTAATGCTAACTTGCTAATGCTAGCGATCTAATGCTAGTGCTAATATCTGGTCGTTTTCATACTCTTTGTGTCCTCTATGATGGAAATAAGAGATCAGATGCTTTTAAAGCATAACCCTTCATGGGAATATGAGATTAAATGGCATTTAAGCTTAACCCTTCTAGTATACATGCAAATACAGCAATGTTAAAGTTTGAATGCTAATGCTAACTTGCTAATGCTAGCGATCTAATGCTAGTGCTAATATCTGGTCATTTTCATACTGTATGTGTCCTCTATGATGGAAATAAGAGATCAGATAGCATTAAAGCATAACCCTTCATGGGAATATGAGATTAAATGGCATTAAAGCTTAACCCTTCTTGTACATATGCAAATACAGCAATGTTAAAGTTTGAATGCTAATGCTAACTTGCTAATGCTAGCCATCTAATGCTAATGCTAATATCTGTTCATTTTCATACTGTTCGTGTCCTCTATTTTGGTAATAAGAGATCAGATGCCTTTAAAGCATAACCCTTCATGGGAATATGTGATTAAATGGCTTTAAAGCTTAACCCTTCTCGTATATATGCCATTACAGCAATGTTAAAGTTTGAATGCTAATGCTAACTTGCTAATGCTACCGATCTAATGCTAGTGCTAATATCTGTTCATTGTCATACTGTATGTGTCCTCTATGATGGAAATAAGAGATCAGATGGCATTAAAGCATAACCCTTCATGGGAAAATGAGATTAAATGTCATTAAAGCTTAACCCTTCTTGTACATATGCAAATACAGCAATGTTAAAGTTTAAATGCTAATGCTAGCGATCTAATGCTAGTGCTAATATCTGATCATTGCCATGGAAATAAGAGATCAATGGCATTAAAGCATAACCCTTCATGGGAATATGAGATTAGATGGCATTAAAGCTTAACCCTTCTTGTATACATGCAAAATACAGCAATGTTAAAGTTTTGAATTAATGTTAGCGATCTAATGCTAATGCTAATATCTGGTCATTGTCATACTGTCCTCTATGATGGAAATAAGAGATCAGATGGCATTAAAGCATAACCCTTCATGGGAATATGAGATTAAATGGCATTAGTGCTGAACCTTTCTTCTATATATGCAAATACAGCAATGTTAAAGTTTGAATGCTAATGCTAAATTGCTAATGCTAGCGATCTATTGCTAGTGCTAATATCTGGTCATTGTCATTCTGTACGTGTCCTCTTTGATGGTAATAATTGATCACATGGCATTTAAGCATATCCCTTCATGGGAATATGTGATTAGATGGCATTAAAGTTCACCCTTCTTGTAAATATGCAAATACAGCAATGTTAATGTTTGAATGCTAATGCTAACTTGTTAATGCCAGCGATTTAATGTTAGTGCTAATATCTGGTCATTTTCATTCTGGACGTGTCCTCTATGATGGAAATAAGAGATCACATGTCATTGAATCATAACCCTTCATGGCAATATCAGATTAAATGGCATTAAAGCTTGACCCTTCTTGTATATATGCAAATTCAGCAATGTTAAAGTTTGAATGCTAATGCTAGCGATCTAATGCTAGTGCTAATATCTGGTCATTTTCATACTGTACGTGTCCTCGATGATGGAAATAAGAGATCAGATGGCATTGAAGCCTAACCCTTCATGGGAATATGAGAGTCAATGGCATTAAAGCTAAACCCTTCTTGTATATATGCATATACAGCAATGTTAAAGTTTGAATGCTGATGCTAACTTGCTAAAGCTAGCGATCTAATGCTAGTGCTAATATCTGGTCGTTTTCATGCTCTTCGTGTTCTCTATGATGGAAGTAAGAGATCAGATGCCTTTAAAGCATAACCCTTCATGGGAATATGAGATTAGATGGCATTTAAGCTTAACCCTACTAGTATACATGCAAATACAGCAATGTTAAAGTTTGAATGCTAATGGTAACTTGCCAATGCTAGCGATCTAATGCTAGTGCTAATATCTGGTCATTGTCACACTGTATGTGTACTCAATGATGGAAATAAGAGATCAGATGGCATTAAAGCATAACCCTTCATGGGAATATGAGATTAAATGGCATTAAAGCTTAACCCTTCTTGTACATATACAAATACAGCAATGTTAAAGTTTGAATTTTAATGCTAACTTGCTAATGCTAGCCATTTAATGCTAATGCTAATATCTGTTCATTTTCATACTGTTCATGTCCTCTATTATGGTAATAAGAGATCAGATGCCTTAAAAGCATAACCCTTCATGGGAATATGAGATTAAATGGCTTTAAAGCTGAACCCTTCTAGTATATATGCCATTACAGCAATGTTAAAGTTTGAATGCTAATGCTAACTTGCTAATGCTAGCGATCTAATGCTAGTGCTAAAATCTGGTCATTGTCATACTGTATGTGTCCTCTATGATGGAAATAAGAGATCAGATGGCATTAAAGCATAACCCTTCATGGGAAAATGAGATTAAATGTCATTAAAGCTTAAGCCTTCTTGTACATATGCAAATACAGCAATGTTAAAGTTTGAATGCTAATGCTAGCGATCTAATGCTAGTGCTAATATCTGATCATTGTCATATTGTATGTGTCCTCTATGATGAAAATAAGAGATCAGATGGCATTAAAGCATAACCCTTCATGGGAATATGAGATTAGATCGCATTAAAGCTTAACCCTTCTTGTCTCCATGCAAATACAGCAATGTTAAAGTTTAAATGCTAATGCTAGCGATCTAATGCTAGTGCTAATATCTTGTCATTGTCATACTGTATGTGTCCTCTATGATGGAAATAACAGATCAGATGGCATTAAAGCATAACCCTTCATGGAAATATGAGATTAAATGGCATTAAAGCTTAACCCTTCTTGTATAAAAGCAAATACAGCAATGTTAAAGTTTGAATGCTAATGCTAACTTGTTAATGCTAGCGATCTAAAGCTAGTGCTAATATCTGGTCATTTTCATACTGTTCTTGTCCTCTTTAATGGAAATAAAAGATCAGATGCCTTTAAAGCATAACCCTTCATGGGAATATGAGATTAAATGGCATTAGTGCTGAAACTTGCTTGTATATATGCAAATACAGCAATGTTAAAGTTTTAATGCTAATGCTAAATTGCTAATGCTAGCGATCTATTGCTAGTGCTAATATCTGGTCATTGTCATTCTGTACGTGTCCTCTTTGATGGTAATAATTGATCACATGGCATTTAAGCATATCCCTTCATGGGAATATGTGATTAGATGGCATTAAAGTTCACCCTTCTTGTAAATATGCAAATACAGCAATGTTAATGTTTGAATGCTTATGCTAACTTGTTAATGCCAGCGATTTAATGTTAGTGCTAATATCTGGTCATTTTCATTCTGGACGTGTCCTCTATGATGGAAATAAGAGATCACATGTCATTGAATCATAACCCTTCATGGCAATATCAGATTAAATGGCATTAAAGCTTAACCCTTCTTGTATATATGCAAATTCAGCAATGTTAAAGTTTGAATGCTAATGCTAGCGATCTAATGCTAGTGCTAATATCTGGTCATTTTCATACTGTACGTGTCCTCGATGATGGAAATAAGAGATCAGATGGCATTGAAGCCTAACCCTTCATGGGAATATGAGATTCAATGGCATTAAAGCTAAACCCTTCTTGTATATATGCATATACAGCAATGTTAAAGTTTGAATGCTGATGCTAACTTGCTAAAGCTAGCGATCTAATGCTAGTGCTAATATCTGGTCGTTTTCATGCTCTTCGTGTTCTCTATGATGGAAGTAAGAGATCAGATGCCTTTAAAGCATAACCCTTCATGGGAATATGAGATTAAATGGCATTTAAGCTTAACCCTACTAGTATACATGCAAATACAGCAATGTTAAAGTTTGAATGCTAATGCTAGCGATCTAATGCTAGTGCTAATATCTGATCATTGTCATATTGTATGTGTCCTCTATGATGGAAATAAGAGATCAGATGGCATTAAAGCATAACCCTTCATGGGAATATGAGATTAGATGGTATTTAAGCTTAACCCTTCATGTATACATGTAAATACAGCTATGTTAAAGTTTGAATGCTAATGCTAGCGATCTAATGCTAGTGCTAATATCTGATCATTGTCATATTGTATGTGTCCTCTATGATGGAAATAACAGATCAGATGGCATTAAAGCATAACCCTTCATGGCAATATGAGATTAAATGGCATTAAAGCTTAACCCTTCTTGTATATATGCAAATACAGCAATGTTAAAGTTTGAATGCTTATGCTAACTTGCTAATGCTAGCGATCTAATACTAGTGCTAATATCTGGTCATTGTCATTCTGTACGTGTCCTTTTTGATGGTAATAATTGATTACTTGGCATTTAAGCATATCCCTTCATGGGAATATGTGATTAGATCATGATTGAAGCTTTCACCTTCTTGTATATATGCAAATACAGCAATGTTAATGTTTGAATGCTAATGCTAACTTGCTAATGCTAGCGATTTTATGTTAGTGCTAATATCTGGTCATTTTCATGCTGTACGTGTCCTCTATGATGGAAATAAGAGATCACATGTCATTGAAGCATAACCCTTCATGGGAATATGAGATCAGATGGCATTAAAGCATAACCCTTCATGGCTATATGAGATTCAATGGCATTAAAGCTTAACCCTTCTTGTATATATATAAATACAGCAATGTTAAAGTTTGAATGCTAATGCTAACTTGATAATGCTAACGATCTAATGCTAGTGCTAATATCTTGTTATTTTCATACTCTACGTGTCCTCTATCATGGAAATAAGAGATCAGATGGCATTAAAGCATAACCCTTCATGAAAAAATGAGATTAAATGTCATTAAAGCTTAACCCTTCTTGTACATATGCAAATACAGCAATGTTAAAGTTTGAATGCTAATGCTAGCGATCTAATGCTAGTGCTAATATCTAATCATTGTCATATTGTATGTGTCTCTATGATGGAAATAAGAGAGATCAGATGGCATTAAAGCATAACCCCTTCATGGGAATATGAGATTAGATGGCATTAAAGCTTAACCATTCTTGTATACATGTAAATACAAAGTAATGTTAAAGTTTGAATGCTAATGCTAGCGATCTAATGCTAATGCTAATATCTGGTCATTGTCATACTCTACGTGTCCTCTTTGATGGTAATAATTGATCACATGGCATTTAAGCATATCCCTTCATGGGAATATGTGATTAGATGGCATTAAAGCTTCACCCTTCTTGTATATATGCAAATACAGCAATGTTAAAGTTTGAATGCTAATGCAAACGTGCTAAATCCTGCGATCTAATGCTAGTGCTAATATCTGGTCCTTTTCATACTGTTTGTTTCTTCTATGATGGAAATAAGAGATCAGATGCCTATAAAGCATAACCCTTCATGGGAATATGAGATTAAATGGCATTAAAGCTTAACCCTTTCTGAGTATATATGCAAATACAGCAATGTTAAAGTTTGAATTCTAATGCTAACTTGCTAATGCTGGCGATCTAATGCTAGTGCTAATATCTTGTTATTTTCATACTGTACATGTCCTCTATGATGGAAATAAGAGATCACATGGCATCAAAGCATAACCCTTCATGGCAATATCAGATTAAATGGCATTAAAGCTTAACCCTTCTTGTATATATGCAAATACAGCAATGTTAAAGTTTGAATGCTAATGCAAACGTGCTAAAGCCTGCGATCTAATGCTAGTGCTAATATCTGGTCATTTTCATACTCTACGTGTCCTCGATGATGGAAATAAGAGATCAGATGGCATTGAAGCATAACCCTTCATGGGAATATGAGATTAAATGGCATTAAAGCTAAACCCTTCTTGTACATATGCAAATACAGCAATGTTAAAGTTTGAATGCTTATGCTAACTTGCTAATGCTAGCGATCTAATACTAGTGCTAATATCTGGTCATTGTCATACTGTACGTGTCCTCTTTGATGGTAATAATTGATCACATGGCATTTAAGCATATCCTTCATGGGAATATGTGATTAAATGGCATTAAAGCTTCACCCTTCTTTTGTATATATGCAAATACAGCAATGTTAATGTTTGAATGCTAATGCTAACTTGCTAATGCTAGCGATTTAATGTAAGTGCTAATATCTGGTCATTTTCATGCTGTACGTGTTTTCTATGATGGAAATAAGAGATCACATGTCATTGAAGCATAACCCTTCATGGGAATATGAGATTAGATGGCATTAAAGCTTAACCCTTTTTGTAAATATGCACATACAGTAATGTTAAAGTTTGAATGCTAATGCTAGCGATCTAATGCTAGTGCTAATATCTGGTTATTGTCATACTGTATGTGTCCTCTATGATGGAAATAAGAGTTCAGATGGCATTAAAGCGTAACCCTTCATGGCTATATGAGATTCAATGGCATTAAAGCTTAACTCTTCTTGTATATATATAAATACAGCAATGTTAAAGATTGAATGCTAATGCTAACTTGCTAATGCTAACGATCTAATGCAAGTGCTAATTTCTTGTTATTTTCATACTCTACGTGTCTCTATGATGGAAATAAGAGATCACATGGCATCAAATCATAACCATTCATGGGAATATGAGATTAGATGGCATTAAAAGCTTAACCCTTCTTGTAAATATGCAAATACTGTCATGTTAAAAGTTTGTATGATAATGCTAGCGATCTAATGCTAGTGCTAATATCTGGTCATTGTCATACTGTATGTGTCCTCTATGATGGAAATAAGAGATCAGATGGCATTAAAGCATAACCCTTCATGGGAAAATGAGATTAAATGTCATTAAAGCTTAACCCTTCTTGTACATATGCAAATACAGCAATGTTAAAGTTTGAATGCTAATGCTAGCGAACTAATGCTAGTGCTAATATCTGATCATTGTCATATTGTATGTGTCCTCTATGATGGAAATAAGAGATCAGATGGCATTAAAGCATAACCCTTCATGGGAATATGAGATTAGATGGCATTAAAGCTTAACCCTTCTTGTATACATGTAAATACAGCAATATTAAAGTTTGAATGCAAATGCTTGCGATCTAATGCTAGTGCTAATATCTGGTCATTTTCATACTGTACGTGTCCTTTTTGATGGTAATAATTGATCACATGGCATTTAAGCATATCCCTTCATGGGAATATGTGATTAGATCGCATTAAAGCTTCACCCTTCTTGTATACATGCAAATACAGCAATGTTAATGTTTGAATGCTAATGCTAACTTGCTAATTCTAGCGATTTAATGTTAGTGCTAATATCTGGTCATTTTCATGCTGTACGTGTCCTCTATGATGGAAATAAGAGATCACATGTCATTGAAGCATAACCCTTCATGGGAATATGAGATTAGATGGCATTAAAGCTTAACCCTTCTTGTACATATGCAAAAACAGCAATGTTAATGTTTGAATGCTAATGCTAACTTGCTAATGCCAGCGATTTAATGTTAGTGCTAATATCTGGTCATTTTCATGCTGTACGTGTCCTCTATGATGGAAATAAGCGATCACATGTCATTGAAGCATAACCCTTCATGGGAATATGAGATTCAATGGCATTAAAGCTTTAACTCTTCTTGTATATATAAATACAGCAATGTTAAAGTTTGAATGCTAATGCTAACTTGCTAATGCTAACGATCTAATGCTAGTGCTAATATCTTGTTATTTTCATACTCTACGTGTCCTCTATGATGGAAATAAGAGATCACATGGCATCAAAGCCTAACCATTCATGCGAATATGAGATTAGATGGCATTAAACCCTTCTTGTAAATAATAAAATACTGTCATGTTAAAAGTTTGACTGATAATGCTAGCGATCTAATGCTAGTGCTAATATCTGGTCATTGTCATATTGTATGTGTCCTCTATGATGGAAATAAGAGATCAGATGGCATTAAAGCATTACCCTTCATGGGAATATGAGATTAGATGGCATTAAAGTTTAACCCTTCTTGTATACATGTAAATACAGCAATGTTAAAGTTTGAATGCTAATGCTAGCGATCTAATGCTAGTGCTAATACCTGGTCATTGTCATACTGTATGTGTCCTCTATGATGGAAATAACAGATCAGATGGCATTAAAGCATAACCCTTCATGGCAATATGAGTATATTTAAATGGCATTAAAGCTAATGCCCCTTCTTGTATATTTGTAAATACAGCAATGGTAATGTTTTAATGCTAATGCTAATATAATGCGATTTAATGTTAGTGCTAATATCTGGTCATTACTGTATGTGTCCTCTATGATGGAAAATGAGAGATCAGATGCCTTTAAAGCATAACCCTACATGGGAATATGAGATTAAATGGCATTTAAACTTAACTCCTACTGAAATATACATGCAAATACAGCAATGTTAAAAGTTTGAATGCTAATGCTAACTTGCCAATGCTAGCGATTTAATGTAGTGCTAATATCTGGTCATTGTCATACTGTATGTACTCTATGATGGAAATAAGAGTTCCGATGGCATTAAAGCATAACCCTTCATGGGAATATGAGATTAAATGGCATTAAAGCTTAACCCTTTCTTGTACATATGCAAATACAGCAAAGTTAAAAGTTTGAATACTAAAGCTAACTTACTAATTCTAGCGATCTAATGCTAATGCTAATATCTGGTCATTGTCATACTGTATGTGTCCTCTATGATGGAAATAAGTGATCAGATGGCATTAAAGCATAACAATTCATGGCAATATGAGATTAAATGGCATTAAAGCTTAACACTTCTTGTATATATGCTAATACAGCAATGTTAAAGTTTGAATGCTAAAGCTAACTTGCTAATTCTAGCGATCTAATGCTAATGCTAATATCTGGTCCTTTTCATATTATACGTGCCCTCTATGATGGAAATAAGAGATCAGATGGCATTAAAGCATAACCCTTCATGGGAATATGGGATTAAATGTCATTAAACTTAAGCCTTCTTGTATAAAAGCAAATACAGCAATGTTAAAGTTTGAATGCTAATGCTTACTTGCTAATGCTAGCGATCTAATGCTTGTGCTAATATCTGGTCATTTTCATACTGTTCTTGTCCTCTTTAATGGACATAAAAGATCAGATGAGTTTAAAGCATAACCCTTCATGGGAATATGAGATTAAATGGCATTATAGCTTAACCCTTCTTGTATATATGCAAATACAGCAAAGTTAAAGTTTGAATGCTTATGCTAACTTGCTAATGCTAGCGATCTAATACTAGTGCTAATATCTGGTCATTGTCATTCTGTTCGTGTCCTCTTTGATGGTAATAATTGATCACATGGCATTTAAGCATATCCTTCATGGGAATATGTGATTAGATGGCATTAAAGTTAACCCTTCTTGTATGTATGCAAATACAGCAATGTTAAAGTTTGAATGCTTATGCTAACTTGCTAATTCTAAGCGATCTAATTCTAGTGCTAATATCTGGTCATTGTCATACTGTACGTGTCCTCTTTGATGGTAATAATTGATCACATGGCATTTAAGCATATCCTTCATGGGAATATGTGATTAGATGGCATTTAAAGCTTCACCCTTCTTGTATATATGCAAATACAGCAATGTTAATGTTTGAATGCTAATGCTAACTTGCTAATGCTAGCGATTTAATGTTAGTGCTAATATCTGGTCATTTTCATGCTGTACGTGTCCTCTATGATGGAAATAAAGAGATCACATGTCATTGAAGCATAACCATTCATGGGAATAATGAGATTAAATGGCATTAAAGCAACCCTTTTGTAAATATGCAAATACAGTAATGTTAAAGTTTGAATGCTAATGCTGGGGCGATCTAATGCTAGTGGTCTACTTTAATATCTGGTCATTGTCATACTGTATGTGTCCTCTATGATGAAAATAAGAGATCAGATGGCATTAAAAGCGTCCAGTCATGGCTATATGTGATTCAATGCCATTAAAAGCTTAACCCTTCTTGTATATATACAAATACAGCAATGTTAAAGTTTGAATGCTAATGCTAACTTGCTAATGCTAACGATCTAATGTCGTGCTAATATCTTGTTATTTTCATACCGCACGTGTCTCTATGATGGAAATAAGAATCACATGGCATCAAAGCATAACCCTTTCATGGGAATATGAGATTAGATGGCATTAAGTTTTAACCCTTCTTGTAAATATGCAAATACTGTCAGTTTGAATGCTTTGAATGGTAATGCTAGCGATCTAATGCTAGTGCTAATATCTGGTCATTGTCATACTTTATGTGTCCTTTATGATGGACATAAAGAATCCAGATGGCATAAAGCATAACCCTTCATGGGAATATGAGATTAAATGGCATTAAAGCTAAACCCTTCTTGTACATATGCAAATACAGCAATGTTAAAGTTTGAATGCTCATGCTAACACTAATGCTAGCGATCTAATACTAGTGCTAATATCTGGTCATTGTCATACTGTCAAGTGTCTCTATTATGGTAATAATTGATCAGATGGCATTTAAGCATATCCTTCATGGGAATATGTGATAAGATGGCATTAAAAGCTTCACCCTTCTTGTATATATGCAAATACAGCAATGTTAATGTTTGAATGCTAATGGTAACTTGCTAATGCTAGCGATCTAATGCTAGTGCTAATATCTGGTCATTGTCATACTGTATGTGTCTCTATGATGGAAATAAGAGTTCAGATGGCATTAAAGCATAATCCTTCATGGCTATATGAGATTCAATGGCATTAAAAGCAACTCTTTTTGTATATATACAAATACAGCAATGTTAAAGTTTGAATGCTAATGCTAACTTGCTAATGCTAACGATCTAATGCTAGTGCTAATATCTTGTTATTTTCATACTCTCACGTGTCTCTATGATGGAAATAAGAGATGCATGGCATCAAAGCATAACCCTTCATGGAATATGAATTAGATGCCATTAAAAAGCTTAACCCTTCTTGTAAATATGCAAATACTGTCATGTTAAAGTTTGAATGATAATGCTAGCGATCTAATGCTAGTGCTAATATCTGGTCATTGTCATACTTTATGTGTGTCCTTTATGATGGACATAAGAATCAGATGGCAATAAAGCATAACCCTTCATGGCAATATCAGATTAAATGGCATTAAAAAGCTGAACCCTTCTTGTATATATGCAAATACAGCTATGGTAAGTTTGAATGCTAATGCAAACGTGCTAATGCTAGCGATCTAATGCTAGTGCTAATATCTGGTCATTTTCATGCTGTCGTGTCCTCGATGATGGAAATAAGAGATCAGATGGCATTGAGCATAACCTTTCATGGGAATATGAGATTAAATGGCATTAAAGCTAAACCCTTCTTGTATATATGCAAATACAGCAATGTTAAAGTTTGAATGCTGATGCTAACTTGCTAATGCTAACGATCTAATGCTAGTGCTAATATTTAGTCGTTTTCATACTCTTGGTGTCTCTATGATGGAAATAAGAGATCAGATGCCTTTAAAGTATAACCCTTCATGGGAAAAGATTAAATGGCATTTCAGCTTAACCCTTCTTCATGCAAATATGCAATGTTAAAGTTTGAATGCTAATGCTAACTTTCCAATGCTAGCGATCTAATGTGGGGTGATAATATCTGGTCATTGTCATTCTGTATGTGTCCTCTATGATGGAAATAACAGCAGATGGCATTAAAAACCCATCATGGGAATATGATTAAATGGCATTTAAGCTGAACCCTTCTTGTACATATGCAAATACAGCAATGTTAAAGTTTGAATGCTAATGCTAGCGATCTAATCTGTGTCATATTGATCATTGTCATACTGTATGTGTCCTATATAATGGAAATAAGATATCAGATGGCATTAAAGCATAACCCTTCATGGGAATATGAGATTAGATGGCATTGAAGCTTAACCCTTCTTGTATACATGCAAATACAGCAATGTTAAAAGTTTGAATGCTACTGCTAGCGATCTAATGCTAGTGCTACTATCTGGTCATTGTCATACTGTGTGTCCTCTATGATGGAAATAAGAGATCAGAAGGCATTAAAGCGTAACCCTTCATGGCAATATGAGATTAAATGGCATTAAAAGCTTAACCCTTCTTGTATATATGCAAATATAGCAATGTTAAAGTTTGAATGCTAATGCTAACTTGCTAATTCTTGCGATCTAATGCTAATGCTAATATCTGGTCATTTTCATATTATAGGTGTCCTCTATGATGGAAATAAGAGATCAGATGGTAAAAATAACCCTTCTGGGAATATGAATTAAATGGCATTAAAGCTAACCCTTGTATATATGCAAAATATGTTGTTTTGAATGATAATGCTCGATCTAATGCTTAATATCTGGTCATTGTCCTTCTTGATGGACATATCATATGCGTAAAAGCATACATGGCAATATCAGATTAAATGGTTTAAAGCTAAAACCCTTCTTGTATATATGCAAATACAGCAATGTTAAAAGTTTGAATGCTAATGCTAGCGATCTAATGCTAGTGCTAATATCTGGTCATTTTCATACTTTATGTGTCCCGATGATGGAAATAAGATATCAGATGGCATTAAAAGCATAACCCTTCATGGGAATATGAGATTAAATGGCATTAAAGCAACCCTTCAGTATATATGCAAATACAGCAATGTTAAAGTTTGAATGCTAATTCTAACTTGCTAATGCTAGTGGTCTAATGCTTTTTGCTAATATCTGGTCATTGTCATGTTTTATGTGTCCTTTATGATGGAAATAAGAGATCAGATGGCATTAAAGCATAACCCTTCATAACAATATGAGTTTAAATGGCATTAAAAGCTTAAACCTTCTTGGATAAATTCAAATACAGCAATGTTAAAGTTTGAATGCTAATGCTAATTTGCTAATGCTAGGGATCTAATGCTAGTGCTAATATCTGGTCATTTTCATACTATACTTGTCCTCTATGATGGAAATAAGAGATCAGATGCCATTAAAAGCATAACCCTTCATGGAAATATGAGATTAAATGGCATTAAAGCTAAACCCTTCTTGTACATATTCAAATAAAGCAATGTTAAAGTTTGAATGCTAATGCTAACTTGCTAATGCTAGCGATCTAATGCTAGTGCTAATATCTGGTCATTTTCATACTGTTCATGTCCTCTATGATAGAAATAAGAGATCAGATGCCTTTAAAGCATAACCCTTCATGGGAATATGAGATAAAATGGCATTAAAAGCAACCCTTCTTGAATAAATTCAAATACAGCAATATTAAAGTTTGAATGCTAATGCCAACTTGCTAATGATAGCGATTTAATGCTAGTTCTAATATCTGGTCATTTTCATACTGTACGTGTCTCTTTGATGGAAATAAGAGATCAGATGGCATTAAAGCATAACCCTTCATGGGAAAATCAGATTAGATGCCATGAAAGCTGAACCCTTCTTGTAAATATGCAAATACAGTCATGTTAAAGTTTGAATGTTAATGCTAGCGATCTAATGCTAGTGTTAATATCTGGTCATATTCATACGAAAGTGTGCTCTATGATGGAAATAAGAGATGAGATGGCATTAAAGCATAACCCTTCATGGGAATATGACATTAAATGGCATTAAAGCTTAATCCTTCTGGTATATATGCAAATACAGCAATGTTAAAGTTTGAATGCTAATGCTAACTTTCTAATGCTAGCGATCTAATGCTAGTGCTAATATCTGGTCATTTTCATACTGTACATGTCCTCTATGATAGAAATAAGAGATCAGATGACATTGAAGCATAACCCTTCATGGGAATATGAGATTAAATGGCATTAAAGCTTAACCCTTCAGTATATATGCAAATACAGCAATGTTAAAGTTTGAATGCTAATTCTAACTTGCTAATGCTAGTGGTCTAATGCTTTTGCTAATATCTGGTCATTGTCATGTTTTATGTGTCCTTTATGATGGAAATAAGAGATCAGATGGCATTAAAGCATAACCCTTCATGGCAATATGAGTTTAAATGGCATTAAAGCTTAAACCTTCTTGGATAAATTCAAATACAGCAATGTTAAGTTTGAATGCTAATGCTAATTTGCTAATGCTAGGGATCTAATGCTGGTGCTAATATCTGGTCATTTTCATACTATACTTGTCCTCTATGATGGAAATAAGAGATAAGATGCCATTAAAGCATAACCCTTCATGGAAATATGAGATTAAATGGCATTAAAGCTGAACCCTTCTTGTACATATTCAAATAAAGCAATGTTAAAGTTTGAATGCAAATGCTAACTTGCTAATGCTAGCGATCTAATGCTAGTGCTATATCTGGTCATTTTCATACTGTTATGTGTCCTCTATGATGGAAATAAGATATCAGATGGCATTAAAAGCATAACCCTTCATGGGAATATGAGATTAGATGACATTAAAGCTTAACCCTTCTTGTAAATATGCAAATACAGTCATGTTAAAGTTTGAATGCTAATGCTAGCGATCTAATGCTAGTGCTAATATCTGGTCATTATTCATACTGTCGTGTGTTCTATGATGGAAATAAGAGATCAGATGGCATTAAAGCATATCCCTTCATGGGAATATGAGATTAAATGGCATTAAAAACAACCCTTCTTTACATATGCAAATAAAGCAATGCTAAAATTTGAATGCTAAATACTAACTTGCTAATGCTAGCGATCTAATGCTAGTGCTAATATCTTGTCATTTTTCATACTGTTCGTGTCCTCTATGATGGAAATAATAGATCAGATGGCATTAAATGGCATTAACCCTTCTTGTACATATGCAAATACAGCAATGTTAAAGTTTGAATGCTAATGCTAACTTGCTAATTTTAGCGATCTTATGCTAGTGCTAATATCTGGTCATTTTTCATACTGTTGGTGTGTCCTCTATGATGGAAATAAGAATCAGATGGCATTAAAAGCATAACCCTTCATGGGAACATGAGATTAAATGGCATTAAAAGCTTAACCCTTCTAGTATATATGCAAATAAAAAATGTTAAAAGTTTTGAATGCTAAGTCTAACTTTAATGCTAGTGATCTAATGCTTTTGCTAATATCTGGTCATTGTCATGTTTTTATGTGTCCTCTATGATGGAAATAAAATCAGATGGCATTAAAGCATAACCCTTCATGGCAATATGAAGTTAAATGGCATTAAAAATTAAACCTTTTTGTATAAATTCAAATACAGTTATGTTAAAGTTTGAATGCTAATGCTAATTTGCTAATGCTAGCGATCTAATGCTAGTGCTAATATCTGGTCATTTTCATACTATACTTGTCCTCTATGATGGAAATACGAGATCAGATGCCATTAAAGCATAACCCTTCATGGGAAGATGAATTAAATGGCATTAAAGCTTAACCCTTCTTGTATATATGCAAATAAAGCAATGCTAAAAGTTTGAATGCTAATGCTAACTTGCTAATGCTAGCGATCTAATGCTAGTGCTAATATCTTGTCATTTTTCATACTGTTATGTGTCCTCTATGATGGAAATAATAGTCAGATGCCATTAAAAGCATAACCCTTCATGGGAATATGAGATTAGATGGCATGAAAGCTTAACCCTTCTTGTATAAATATGCAAATACAGTCATGTTAAATTTGAATGCTAATGCTAGCGATCTAATGCTAAGTGCTAATATCTGGTCATATTCATACTGTACGTGTGCTCTATGATGGAAATAAGAGATGAGATGGCATTAAAAGCATAACCCTTCATGGGAATATGAATTTAAATGGCACTAAAGCTTAACCCTTCTTGTATATCTGCAAATACAGCAATGTTAAAAAGTTTGAATGCTAATGCTAACTTTCTAATGCTAGCGATCTAATGCTAGTGCTAATATCTGGTCATTTTCATACTGTACATGTCTCTATGATGGAAATAGAGATCAGATGGCATTGAACCATATCAATTCATGGGAATATGAGATTAAATGGCATTAAAAGCTTAACCCTTCATTTACATATGCAAATACAGCAATGTTAAAGTTTGAATGCTAATGCTAACTTGCTAATGCTTACGATCTAATGCTAGTGCTAATATCTGGTCATTTTCATACTGTTTGTGTCCTCTATGATGGAAATAAGAGATCAGATGACTTTAAAAGCATAACTCTTCATGGGAATATGACATTAAATGGCATTAAAGCAACCCTTCTAGTATATATGCAAATAGAGCAATGTTAAAGTTTGAATGCTAATGCTAACTTGCTAAAGCTAGCGATCTAATGCAAAGTGCTAATATCTGGTCCTTTTCATACTGTTTGTGTCCTCTATGATGGAAATAAGAGATCATATGCCTTTTAAAGCATAACCCTTCATGGAATATGAGATTAAATGGCATTAAATCTTAACCCTTCAGTATATATGCAAATACAGCAATGTTAAAGTTTGAATGCTAATTCTAACTTGCTAATGCTAGAAGTCTAATGCTAGTGCTAATATCTTGTCATTGTCATATTGTATGTTTCCTCTCTGATGGAAAATAAAGATCAGATGGCATTAAGCATGACCCTTCATGGCAATATGAGATTAATTGGCATTAAAGCAACCTTTCTTGTACATATTTAAATACAGCAATGTTAAAGTTTGAATGCTAATGCTAACTTGCTAATGCTAGCGATATAATGCTAGTGCTAATATCTGGTCATTGTCATATTGTATGTGTCCTCTATGATGGAAATAAAAGATCAGATGGCATAAAGCATCCCTTCATGGGAATATCAGATTAAATGGCATTAAAAGCTTAACCCTTCTTGTACATATGCAAATACAGCAATGTTAAATTTTGAATGCTAATGCTAACTTGCTAATGCTAGCGATCTAATGCTAGTGCTAATATCTGAGTCCTTTTTCATACTGTTTGTGTCCTCTATGATGGAAATATGAGTTCAGATGCCTTTAAAGCATAACCCTTCATGGGAATATGAGATAAAATGGCATTAAGCTTAGCCCTTCTGGTATATATGCATATACAGCAATGTTAAAGTTTGAAAGCTAATGCTAATGCTAGCGATCTAATGCTAGTGCTAATATCTGGTCATTTTCATACTGTACATGTCCTCTATAATGGAAATAAAAGATCAGATGGCATTGAACCATATCACTTCATGGGAATATGAGATTAAATGGCATTAAAGCAACCGTTCATTTACATATGCAAATACAGCAATGTTAAAGTTTGAATGCTAATGCTAACTTGCTAATGCTTGCGATCTAAAGCTAGTGCTAATATCTGGTCATTTTCATACTGTTCTTGTCGTCTATGTAGGAAATAAAAAGAGATCAGATGACTTTAACCCTTCATGGGAATATGAGATTAAATGCCATTAAAAGCAACCCTTCTGGTATATATGCAAATACAGCAATGTTAAAGTTTGAATGCTAATGCTAACTTGCTAATGCTAGCGATCTAATGCTAGTGCTAATATCTGGTCCTTTTCATACTGTTTGTGTCCTCTATGATGGAAATAAAGAGATCATATGCCTTTAAAAAGCATAACCCTTCATGGGAATAGGAGACTAAATGGCATTAAGCTGAACCTTTACTGTATATATGCAAATACAGCAATGTTAAAGTTTGAATGCTAATTCTAACTTGCTAATGCTAGCAGTCTAATGCTAGTGCTAATATCTTGTCATTGTCATATTGTATGTTTCCTCTCTGATGGAAATAAGAATCCAGATGGCATTAAAAGCATAACCCTTCATGGCAATATGAGATTAAATGGCATTAAAGCTTAACGCTTTCTTGTACATATGCAAATACAGCAATGTTAAAGTTGAATGCTAATGCTAACTGCTAATGCTAGCGATATAATGCTAGTGCTAATATCTGGTCATTTTCATATTGTATGTGTCTCTATGATGGAAATAAAGGATCAGATGGCATAAGCATAACCCTTCATGGGAATATGAGATTAAATGGCATAAAGCTTCACCCTTCTTGTACATATGCAAATACAGCAATGTTAAATTTTGAATGCTAATGCTAACTTGCTAATGCTAGCGATCTAATGCTAGTGCTAATATCTGGTCCTTTTCATTCTGTTTGTGTCTTCTATGATGGAAATAAGAGATCAGATGCCTTAAAAGCATAACCCTTCATGGGAATATGAGATTAAATGGCAATGTGTTGTTATGAAGTGATATATTCACGATGGTAAAAAAAAAACTGGCGAGCCCTAGTTGGGCTGAGCGGCCTGTTCTGGTCCATTCATGTTATGTGTATGTGTTGTTAAAAGCAACCCTTCAGAGTATATATGCAAATACTTAAACCCTTCAATGTTAAAAGTTTGAATGCTAATGCTAATTTGCTAATGCTAGGGGTCTAATGCTAGTGCTAATATCTGGTCATTGTCATATTGTATGTGTCCTCTCTGATGGAAATTAGAGATCAGATGGCATTAAAAGCATAACCCTTCATGGCAATATGAATTAAATGGCATTAAAAGCTTAACCTTTCTTGTACATATGCAAATAAGCAATGTTAAAGTTTGAATGCTGCTTACTTGCTAATGCTAGCGATTTAATGCTAGTGCTAATATCTGGTCATTGTCATATTTTATGTTTCCTCTATGATGGAAATAAGAATCAGATGGCATAGAAGAATAACCCTTCATGGGAATATGAGATTAAATGGCATTAAAAGCAACCCTTCTTGTAAATATGCAAATACAGTCATGTTAAAAGAATTTGAATGCTAATGCTAGCGATCTAATGCTAGTGCTAATATCTGGTCATTTTCATACTGTTGCGTGTCCTCTATGATGGAAATAAAAGTCAGATGCCTTTAAAAGCACAACCCTTCATGGGAATATGAGATTAAATGGCATTAAAGCAACCCTTCGTATATATATGCAAATACAGCAATGTTCAAGTTTGAATGCTAATTCTAACTTGCTAATTCTAGCTGTCTAATGCTAGTGCTAATATCTGGTCATTGTCATGTTTTATGTGTCCTCTATGATGGAAATAAAAATCAGATGGCATTAAAGCATAAACCCTTCATGGCAATATGAATTAAATGGCATTAAAACTTAATCCTTCTGGTACATATGCAAATACAGCAATGTTTAAAGTTTGAATGCTAATGCTAACTTGCTAATGCTAGCGATCTAATGCTAGTGCTAATATCTGGTCATTTTTCATACTGTTCGTGTCCTCTATGATGGAAAAAAAGATCAGATGCCTTTAAAGCATAATCCTTCATGGGCATATGAGATTAAATGGCATTAAAGCTTAACCCTTCAGTATATATGCAAATACCAAATGTTAAAGTTTGAATGCTAATTCTAACTTGCTAATGCTAAGTGGTCTAATGATTTTGCTAATATCTGGTCATTGTCATGTTTTATATGTCCTCTATAACGTAAATAAGAGATCAGATGGCATGAAAGCATAACCCTTCATGGCAATATGATTAAATGGCATTAAAGCTTAAACCTTCTTGTATAAATTCAAATACAGCAATGTTAAAGTTAAGATACTAATGCCAACTTGCTAATAATAGCGATTTAATGCTAGTGCTAATATCTGGTCTTTTTCATACTGTACATGTCCTCTATAATGGAAATAAGAGATCAAATGGCATTTAACCATAACCCTTCATGGCAATATGAGATTAAATGTCATTAAAACAACCTTTCTTGTACATATGCAAATACAGCAATGTTAAAGTTTGAATACTAATGCTAACTTGCTAATGCTAGCGATATAATGCTAGTGCTAATATCTGGTCCTTTTCATACTGTTTGTGTCTTCTATGATGGAAATAAGAGATCAGATGCCTTTAAAAGCATAACCCTTCATGGAATATGAGATTAAATGGCATTAAAGCTTAACCCTTCTGGTATATATGCAAATACAGCAATGTTAAAGATTTGAATGCTAATGCTAACTTTTCTAATGCTAGCGATCTAATGCTAGTGCTAATATCTGGTCATTGTCATATAGTATGTGTCCTCTTTGATGGAAATAAGAGATCAGATGGCATTAAAGCATAACCCTTCATGGGAATATGAGATTAAATGGCATTAAGCTTAACCCTTCTTGTACATATGCAAATACAGCAATGTTAAATTTTGAATGCTAATGCTAACTTGCTAATGCTAGCGATCTGATGCTAGTGCTAATATCTGGTCCTCTTCATACTGTTTGTGTCCTCTATGATGGAAATAAGAGATCAGATGCCTTTAAACCATAACCCTTCATGGGAATATGAGATTAAATGGCATTAAGGCTTAACCTTCTAGTATATATGCAAATACAGCAATGTTAAAGTTTGAATGCTAATGCTAACTTGCTAATGCTAGCGATCTAATGCTAGTGCTAATATCTGGTCCTTTTCATACTGTTTGTGTCCTCTATGATGGAAATAAGAGATCAGATGCCTTTAAAGCATAACCCTTCATGGGAATATGAGATTAAATGGCATTAAAGCTTAACCCTTCAGTATATATGCAAATACAGCAATGTTAAGTTTGAATGCTAATGCTAACTTTGCTAATGATAGCGATTTAATGCTAGTGCTAATATCTGGTCATTGTCATATTGTTTGTTTCCTCTATGATGGAAATAAGAGATCAGATGGCATAGAAGAATAACGCTTCATGGAATATGAGATTAAATGGCATTAAATCTTAACCCTTCTTGTAAATATGCAAATACAGTCATGTTAAAGTTTGAATGCTAATGCTTGCGATCCTAATGCTAGTGGTAATATCTGGTCATTTTCATACTGTGCGTGTCCTTCATGATGGAAATAAAGAGATCAGATGGCATTAAACCATAACCCTTCATGGGAATATGAGACTAAATGCCATTAAAGTTTAACCCTTCTGGTATATATGCAAATACAGCAATGTTTAAGTTTGAATGCTAATGCTAACTTGATAATGCTAGCGATCTAATGCTAGTGCTAAGATCTGGTCATTTTCATACTGTCGTGTCTCTCTATGATGGAAATAAGAAATCAGATGACTTTAAGCATATAACCCTTCATGGGATATGAGATTAAATGGCATTAAAGCTTAACCCTTCTTGTAAATATGCAAATACAGTCATGTTAAAGTTTGAATGCTAATGCTTGCGATCTAATGCTAGTGGTAATATCTGGTCATTTTCATACTGTACGTGTCCTTCATGATGGAAATAATAGATCAGATGGCATTAAAGCATAACCCTTCATGGCAATATGAGATTAAATGGCATTAAAGCTGAACCCTTCTTGTATATACACAAATACAGCAATGTTAAAGTTTGAATGCTAATGCTAACTTTTGCTAATGCGATTTAATGCTAGTGCTAATATCTTGTCATTTTCATACTGTTTGTGTCCTTTATAATGATGAAATAAAGAGATCAGATGGCATTAAAGCATAACCCTTCATGGGAATATGATTGCTTAATTAAATGGCATTAAAACTTAACCCTTCTTGTACATATGCAAATACAGCAATGTTAAAGTTTGAATGCTAATGCTAATTTGCTAATGCTAGCGATCTAATGCTAGTGCTAATATCTGGTCATTTTCATACTGTTAGTGTCCTCTATGATGGAAATAAGAGATCAGATGCCTTTTAAGCATAATCCTTCATGGGATTATGAGCATTTAAATGGAATTAACATGAAACCTTTCTTGTACATATGCAAATACAGCAATGTTAAAGTTTGAATGCTAATGCTAACTTGCTAATGCTAGCGATATAATGCTAGTGCTAATATCTGGTCATTGTCATATTGTATGTGTCCTCAATGATGGAAATAAAGATCAGATGGCATAAGCATAACCCTTCATGGGAATATGAGATTAAATGGCATTAAAGCTTCACCCTTCTTGTACATATGCAAATACAGCAATGTTAAATTTTGATTGCTAATGCTAACTTGCTAATGCTAGCGATCTAATGCTAGTGCTAATATCTGGTCCTTTTCATACTGTTTGTGTCTTCTATGATGGAAATAAAGATCAGATGCCTTTAAAAGCATAACCCTTCATGGGAATATGAGATTAAATGGCATTAAAGCTTAACCCTTCGAGTATATATGCAAATACAGCAATGTTAAAGTTTGAATGCTAATGCTAACTTGCTAATGCTAGCGGTCTAATGCTAGTGCTAATATCTGGTCATTGTCATATTGTATGTGTCCTCTCTGATGGAAATAAGAATCAGATGGCATTAAGCATAACCCTTCATGGCAATATGAGATTAAATGGCATTAAAAGCAACCTTTCTTGTACATATGCAAATACAGCAATGTTAAAGTTTGAATGCTAATGCTAACTTGCTAATGCTAGCGATTTAATGCTAGTGCTAATATCTGGTCATTGTCATATTGTATGTTTCCTCTATGATGGAAAATAAGAATCAGATGGCATAGAAGAATAACCCTTCATGGGAATATGAGATTAAATGGCATTAAAAGCAACCCTTCTTGTAAATATGCAAATACAGTCATGTTAAAGTTTGAATGCTAATGCTAGCGATCTAATGCTAGTGCTAATATCTGGTCATTTTCATACTGTTCGTGTCCTCTATGATGGAAATAAGAGATCAGATGCCTTTAAAAAGCACAACCCTTCATGGGAATATGAGATTAAATGGCATTAAAAGCAACCCTTGAGTATATATGCAAATACAGCAATGTTAAAGTTTGAATGCTAATTCTAACTGGCTAATTCTAGCTGTCTAATGCTAGTGCTAATATCTGGTCATTGTCATGTTTTATGTGTCCTCTATGATGGAAATAAGAGATCAGATGGCATTAAAGCATAACCCTTCATGTGAATATGAGATTAGATGCCATGAAAGCTGAACCCTTCTTGTAAATATGCAAATACAGTCATGTTAAAGTTTGAATGTTAATGCTAGCGATCTAATGCTAGTGCTAATATCTGGTCATATTCATACTTTACGTGCTCTATGATGGAAATTAGAGATGAGATGGCATTAAAAAGCATAACCCTTCATGGGAATATGACATTAAATGGCATTGAAGCTTAATCCTTCTGGTATATATGCAAATACAGCAATGTTAAAGTTTGAATGCTAATGCTAACTTTCTAATGCTAGCGATCTAATGCTAGTGCTAATATCTGGTCATTTTTCATACTGTACATGTCTCTATGATAGAAATAAGAGATCAGATGACATTGAAGCATAACTCTTCATGGGAATATGAGATTAAATGGCATTAAAGCTTAACCGTTCGAGTATATATGCAAATACAGCAATGTTAAAGTTTGAATGCTAATTCTAACTTGCTAATGCTAGTGGTCTAATGCTTTTGCTAATATCTGCTCATTGTCATGTTTTATGTGTCCTTTATGATGGAAATAAGAGATCAGATGGCATGGGGCATAACCCTTCATGGAAATATGAGATTAAATGGCATTAAAGCTGAACCCTTCTTGTACATATTCAAATAAAGCAATGTTAAAGTTTGAATGCTAATGCTAACTTGCTAATGCTAGCGATCTAATGCTAGTGCTAATATCTGGTCATTTTCATACTGTTCGTGTCCTCTATGATGGAAATAAAGAATCAGATGGCATTAAAGCATAACCCTTCATGGGAATATGAGATTAGATGACATGAAAGCTTAACCCTTCTTGTAAATATGCAAATACAGTCATTTTAAAGTTTGAATGCTAATGCTAGCGATCTAATGCTAGTGCTAATATCTGGTCATATTCATACTGTCACGTGTGCTCTATGATGGAAAATAAGAGATCAGATGGCATTGAAGCATATCACTTCATGGGAATATGAGATTAAATGGCATTAAAAACCCTTCTTTTACATATGCAAATAAAGCAATGCTAAAGTTTGAATGCTAATGCTAACTTGCTAATGCTAGCGATCTAATGCTAGTGCTAATATCTTGTCATTTTCATACTGTTCGTGTCCTCTATGATGGAAATAATAGATCAGATGGCATTAAAGCATAACCCTTCTTGTACATATGCAAATACAGCAATGTTAAAAAGTTTGAATGCTAATGCTAACGCTAATTTTAGCGATCTTATGCTAGTGCTAATATCTGGTCATTTTCATACTGTTAAATTGTCTCTATGATGGAAATAAAGAATCAGATGGCATTAAACATAATCCTTCATGGGAACATGAGATTAAATGGCATTAAAGCTTAACCCTTCAAGTATATATGCAAATAAAAAGAAATGTTAAAGTTTGAATGCTAAGTCTAACTTTGCTAATGCTAGTGGTCTAATGCTTTTGTTAATATCTGGTCATTGTCATGTTTTTATGTGTCCTCTATGATGGAAATAAGATCAGATGGCATTAAAGCATAACCCTTCATGGCAATATAGAGATGCAAATGGCATTAAAAATTAAACCTTTTTGTATAAATTCAAAATACAGTTATGTTAAAGTTTGAATGCTAATGCTAATTTGCTAATGCTAGCGATCTAATGCTAGTGCTAATATCTGGTCATTTTCATACTATACTTGTCCTCTATGATGGAAATACGAGATCAGATGCCATTAAAAGCATAACCCTTCATGGGAAGATGAGATTAAATGGCATTAAAACATCCCTTCTTTTACATATGCAAATAAAGCAATGCTAAAGTTTGAATGCTATGCTAACTTGCTAATGCTAGCGATCTAATGCTAGTGCTAATATCTTGTCATTTTCATACTGTTCGTGTCCTCTATGATGGAAATAATAGATCAGATGCCATTAAAGCATAACCCTTCATGGGAATATGAGATTAGATGGCATGAAAGCTTAACCCTTCTTGTAAATATGCAAATACAGTCATGTTAAAGTTTGAATGCTAATGCTTGCGATCTAATGCTAGTGGTAATATCTGGTCATTTTCATACTGTACGTGTCCTTCATGATGGAAATAAGAGATCAGATGGCATTAAACCATAACCCTTCATAGAATATGAGACTAAATGCCATTAAGTTTAACCCTTCTGTATATATGCAAAACACAGCAATGTTTAGTTTGAATGCTAATGCTAACTTGATAATGCTAGCGATCTAATGCTAGTGCTAAGATCTGGTCATTTTTTCATACTGTACGTGTCCTCTATGATGGAAATAAGAAATCAGATGACTTTAAAGCATAACCCTTCATGGGAATATGAGATTAAATGGCATTAAAAGCTTAACCCTTCTAGCATATATGCAAATACAGCAATGTTAAAGTTTGAATGCTAATGCTAACTTGCTAATGATCATGATTTAATGCTAGTGCTAATATCTGGTCATTTTCATACTGTTTGTGTCCTGTATGATGGAAATAATAGATCAGATGGCATTAAAAGCATAACCCTTCATGGCAATATGAGATTAAATGGCATTAAAGCTGAACCCTTCTTGTATATACACAAATACAGCAATGTTAAAGTTTGAATGCTAATGCTAACTTGCTAATGATTGCGATTTAATGCTAGTGCTAATATCTGGTCATTTTCATACTGTTTGTGTCCTTTATGATGGAAATTATAGATCAGATGGCATTAAAGCATAACCCTTCATGGCAATATGAAGTTAAATGGCATTAAAGCTTAACCCTTCTTGTACATATGCAAATACAGCAATGTTAAAGTTTGAATGCTAATGCTAACTTGCTAATGCTAGCGATCTAATAAGTGCTAATATCTGGTCATTTTCATACTGTTATTCCGTGTCCTCTATGATGGAAATAAGAGATCAGATGCCTTTAAAGCACATAATCCTTCATGGGATTATGAGATTAAATGGCATTAAAGCTTAACCATAGGATATATGCAAATACAAGAAATGTTAAAGTTTGAATGCTAATTCTAACTTTGCTAATGCTAGTGGTCTCATGCTTTTGCTAATATCTGGTCATTGTCATGTTTAATGTGTCCTCTATGATGTAAATAAGAGATCAGAAGGCTTTTAAAGCATAACCCTTCATGGCAATATGAGATTAAATGGCATGAAAGCTTAAACCTTCTTGTATAAATTCAAAATACAGCAATGTTAAAGTTTGAATGCAAATGCTAATTTGCTAATGCTAGCGATCTAATGCTAGTGCTAATATCTGGTCATTTTCATTTCTATACTTGTAATCTATGATGGAAATAAGAGATCAGATGCCATTAAAAGCATAACCTTCATGGGAGATATGAGATTAAATTGCATTAAGCTTCACCTTCTTGTATAAATTCAAATACAGCAATATTAAAGTTTGAATGCTAATGCCAACTTTTGCTAATGATAGCGATTTAATGCTAGTGCTAATATCTGGTCATTGTCATATTGTATGTGTCTCTCTGATGGAAATAAGAGATCCAGATGGCATTAAAAGCATAACCCTTCATGGCAATATGAGATTAAATGGCATGAAAGCAACCTTTCTTGTACATATGCAAATACAGCAATGTTAAAGTTTGAATGCTAATGCTAAACTTGCTAATGCTAGCTATATAATGCTAGTGCTAATATCTGGTCATTGTCATATTGTATATGTGTCCTCAATAGTGGAAATAAGAATCAGATGGCATAGAAGCATAACCCTTCATGGGAATATGAGATTAAATGGCATTAAAAGCTTCACCCTTCTTGTACATAGCCTACAGCAATGTTAAATTTTGATTGCTAATGCTAACTTGCTAATGCTAGCGATCTAATGCTAGTCACTAATATCTGGTCCTTTTCATACTGTTTGGGTTTTCTAT